>CAUYUJ010002136.1:20645-25645 GCA_963575745.1 Prorocentrum cordatum
CCCTGACGCGCCTGCGCCT
This sequence comes from Prorocentrum cordatum, assembly GCA_963575745.1. Taxonomy (NCBI): domain Eukaryota; class Dinophyceae; order Prorocentrales; family Prorocentraceae; genus Prorocentrum; species Prorocentrum cordatum. Next base: position 20,665 of record CAUYUJ010002136.1, read on the forward strand.
CGTGCGCGCCGTCAAGAGGAGCGAGGGGTGGGCTCGAGGCTCGAAGTTCGAGGATCGAATTCCCCCCCATTCGTCCCCCCTCTCCTCTCGTTTTCGCCGCTACCGTGGTACCCCTCCAATCGTCCCCCCTCGCCTCTCGTGTTCGCCGCTATCGTTGTACTCCCCCCGTGCATTTCTTGTTCCGAACCTGTTTCGAAGAGTCAACGTCCTGCCAGGAGTCCTGGATTCAGGACGGGGTGGAATTCAGATGTGGTATTGATGTGTGCCGATCCTGCGTATCTGCCTAGCCGTTGACACCTTGTCTCCGAAATCGAATACACTTGATTGACGTTGAACTGAGTATCCACGAGCATGATACCTTACAATTCGTTAGACCTGGACGTGCGCTTTGAACATGCGCATCGCTTCGGTAGCCGATGTTTTGACGCACTACTCGTCAGTGCTCCCCCTGGCGCTTTTCAAGTGTAGAACCACCTCACCCAAGAATTTTGCGGTTGTGCCAGCATGAATGCCCTCGTGGCCTTGCAATTTCGCTTTCGCTTCGCAAGCAAGGTCGCACGCTTCGTGTTATCAGCGGTAGCCCAGCCCGACATGTGACGACCTAGCTCAGCTCGTCGCAGCAGTATTTTGTCGAGGAGCCTTCAGAACACAGCTGGAATGCGAAGTATCGCAGTGCCTTCTTGGGACGTTTAACCCGGCGGCTCCACTCGCACTGTTGGGTCATCGCGTTTGCCTTCTCTTCCCTTACCCTCTTCCCTGCCCTCCCTCGCCTTCAGTTTCCCTTGCGCTCTTTTTTTCAGCATAAGGTTGGAGACGACACATCGACCAGCCGCCTGACATTATCATGGAGCAGCCCGTCGCGGACATCAGGAAGCAAGCACACTACGCAGCGCTGGTCGATCATCAGCGCCTGGGTTTGCCTCGGAGATGAAGGATTGAAGGTGCAGGGGGTCGATAAGTCGACGAGACAAAATGCACGAATATTCCAAAGAGCTTGTTGGGGTGTTCCAGATGCCCGTATCCCCAGTCTCGGGCTGTGTGTATTTGACTGTCTTTGTGTGTGTGTGTGTGTGTGTGTGTGTGTGTGTGCGCCCATTCCGGTCACAAGGTGGCCAGTTAGTTGCCATTGTGGCCCGTGACAATCTCCGAAGGAAATGAAACGCCATGAACATAAATTTTCGACACTCCGCTGCCAGACGTTAGCTCACCTACGTATCTGGGAGGCGCGGGGGCATGTCAGGTGTTCTTGCCTGAGGCGCGTGAGCCGTTCGGAGGCGGCGCTGGTCGTGTGACACCGCTCTTAGGGGAGAAGGAGGCGGAGGAGGAAGAGTCAGAGGAGGAGGAGGGCGATGACGATGATGATGGTAATGATGATGATGACGATGACGATGACGATGATGATGATGATGCTGATGATGATGATGATGATGATGATGATGATGATGCTGATGCTGATGATGATGATGATGATGATGATGATGATGATGATGACGATGATAATGATACTGATGGTGATGATGCTGATGTTGATGATGATGATGATTCTTATGGTGATGATGATGCTGATAATGATGATGATGATGATGCTGATGGTATTGATGATAACGATGATGCTAATAATGACGATGATGATGATGATGATGATGATGATGATGATGATGATGATGATGATGATGTCGATGATGATGACGACGATGATGCTGCTGCTGATGATGCTGATGCTGATGATACTTACGATAACGATGATGATGCTGATTATGACGATGACGATGATGATGACGATGACGATGCTGATGCTGATGCTGATGATGCTGATGATGCTGATGATGCTGATGAAGATTATGATGATGATCTTGATGACGATGATGATGGTGGTGGTGATGGTGATGATGATGACGACGATGTTGATGATTACGATGGTGCTGTTTGTGGCAGCGGTGAAGTTGATGCTGTTGCTGATCATGGTGATGCTGATGATTATGTTGATGTTGATTATGATGATTATGATGCTGATGGTGTTCGTGATACTGATGTTGAGATTGACGATGTCGATGACGATGCTGCTGATGATGATACTGATGATTCTGCTGCTGATGATGTTAATGCTGATGCTGATGCTGTTGTGATGCTGATGCTGGTGATTAGGATGATGAGGCTGACGCTGATTATGGTGATGATGCTGTCGATGCTACTGATGATGCTGATGATGATGCTGATGATGATGCTGATGATGATAATGATGATGCTGCTGCTGCTGCTGATGATGATGATGGTGATAAGGCGGATGCTGATGATTATGATGATGCTGCTGATGATGCTGATGATGATGCTGATGATGATGCTGCTGGCGATGATGATGCTGCTGATGATGATGACGATTATGATGCTGCTGCTGATTATGATGATGGTGACGATGGATGCTGGTGGCGGTGGTGGTGATGATGTTGATGACGATGATGCTGATGCTGATGCTGATGCTGATGCTGATGCTGGTGATGATGCTGATGCTGGTGCTGATGCCGATGCTGATGCTGATGATAGTGGTGGTGGTGGTGATGCTGAGGAGGAGGAGGTGGAGGACTATGATAAAGACGAGGAGGATGACGAGAAGGAGGATATTGAGGATTAGGGTGAGAGAGTCCTATGCGGGACTCGGGATCAGAGTGGGCTCAACCAGGAGTTAACCATGAACGCCATCGCGGATCTTTTGATCTGGGAGTCTCTTGAAGGCTTCTCGGGGTCATTTTTGCGGACTGTTAGGCTCTTGGGAGCCGTTGCCGTATTGGTGAGCACCGCCCGTAGGAGTTCGACAAGTCGTGTCTTGGGGCCCTCTTGTAGCGCTCTTGCTTGGGAACGAAAAGGCGATACGGTAAACATCATTAAAACACAGTTTGCGGTTTCAATGGTTCTGGCCTGCCTTGGATCAGTTTGCGCCATCTTGGTGGCCGTCTGACGGCCTATTGGACCATTTTGGATCCTGGCCCAAACCCATCACAAGGATGCCCTGATCAAAACGCCAACATCTTCTACCAACCTTAGGTTGCCATTGACTGTGTTAATGAAACGCGAGGCGGTGTGAATTACCATCCCCCCGTCGGAGCTCGAGATATTGTCTCCTGGGATCCCCTTGGAGCGCTCTCTGGGTACTCCTGCGCGCTGCCGGGGCCCCACTGCCTCTCGGTGGGTATTATACGGACGGCTCCGTGGCCGCTTGCAGCCGTCTTGGGGCCGTCCTGGAGCCTCTTGCAGGCATGCTGAACGGTACCTGGAGCCATCTTTCAGGAGAGGGAAAAACACACAGACACAATTAATCGTCGATTCCCCAGAAAATATGGGGAAATATGGGAAGTGGGGGGGAAAACGAAAACCTAGAAAATATAGGAAAATGTGGGGAATCCTTTTCTTTGTGTCTATTTATTTGTGTGTCCCAGGGCCCCTTCACTAGAGCCTCTTGGAGGCATGCTGAACGATACCTGGAGCCATCTTGGACTGCCGTGTGCTGTTTTGGAGGTCGCCCTGAGCCATCTGTGGCACTCTTGGAGCCGCCTCGAGCCAACAATGGCCCTCCGCTGCCTGGGCCCACCCGCTCCGCTAGGGTGTGCAGAGTGGTTAGTGGCACCTCCTGGTCTGAGGTGAGCGTTGCCAATGACATTCGCGGAGGCAACGCCCCCCGCCATCCCGCTGCCGCGCACTCCCTTGTGCTGGCCGGGGTTGTGGGGGCCCTCCCCTCCCCCCTTATTCGGTGCAGGTGGCCTGTCCTGGGCACGGCGCGTCGGCGCCCGGTCAGCTCGGTCAGCGCCCGCTGGACAAAACAAAAAAACAATAGCCCTCCGAGACCTCCTGGGTTTGGGGGGGTCGTCTGGATCCAGGGGGGTCGGGGCGGGAGGTGCCAACGATAAGAACGATAACAACGATAACGTTAACAATGATCAAGGATTTTCTCCTGCTGTACCCAGTGAGAGTGCGTGACGCGGGATGACAAAGGCTCGCCGAGGACTTTGCTGACCCTCGGTGTGAACTCGCTGGTTAAGTTTGCTCGAGCCTAGATCTTGGGCCAGGGGAGCCGTTGGGTGAGGTCGTCTGGGCCCAGGGGAGTGCGGGCGGGAGGTGCAGGGAAGGTGGTCGAGCTGGGCGAAACGCGCTTGGCCTTGCTTCTCCCGGGGTGCTTGGCGCGGGGGCGCGCGGAGACGAGGCAGCGCTCTCGCGCCTTGCGCTCTCTGGCAAACGGTCTTGGGATATTTTTGGTAGGCGTAAGACTTACGTTTTACGTGCTTCCACGTCTCGGGGGCAGGACTCCATGAGTTGGAGGCTGAGCAGGAAATCTTTGGACTCCCGGAGGCTGCGCCGGAAAAACAGGCCAGGAGGAGGAGGAAGAGGAGGAGGAGGAGGAGGAGGAGGAGGAGGATCAGCGTGCGACTCCACAGGGGTTCCCATGAGTTGGAGACCGGGCAGGGGATCTTTGGACTTTCGGAGGCTGCGCCGAAAAGAAACAGGCCAGGAGACCTGCGAGGATCAACGAGCGTGCGGCGGTGCGGGATGCTTCGGGGCGCCGCCCAGGTGGGGATTGGGTTTCCTCGCGTCCGTCCGGTGCCCGCTGCTCCCCGCAGTGCGGCGCGGAGTTGGTCCTGGGCGAGCTGGCGGCCCAGGTGCGAGGTGGCGCCCGCGCGCGCGCGTCGGTGTCGTGGGCGTTTCCGCAGAGGCGCGGTCAGCGCCGGGCGAGTGCGGCGCTCGCGGGCGGCCTCGGAAAAGCGCGAGGCCGAGGGAACGCCTCGGGCATGATGCTGCTGGTGCTGAAGATGGTGGTGACGATCTTGAAGATGCTGATGATGATGTTGATGATGGTGGTGGTGGTGATGATGATGCCGAGGATGATGATGATGATGCTGGTGATGAGGATGATGACGATGATGATGACGACGATGGTGATGCTGGTGGTGATGATGATGATGGTGGTGATGCTGATGATGACGGTGGTGGTGGT
>CAUYUJ010002136.1:30645-43145 GCA_963575745.1 Prorocentrum cordatum
GGCGAATCTGGAAAAAGCCATCACCGTCGTCCTCGTGGTTGGTGAGGCGTCCTGGCTGTCTCTTCTGCGTATATTTCCTCTCGCCTTGGCGCGGGCCCCCCTTCCACTCCTTACGTTGTCCCCATCCTCGCCCCCCTGTTTGTTCCGCGCCCCGCCACCTCCTCCCCTTCCTGTTGCATGAGCGCGCATGTCGATGTTCCTCGGCGCCGTCGCCGCCACGGCCAGCACAGGCGCGTTCTCTACTGGTCACGTCGCGCAGCCGTTGGGACAACCCCGCGGGCCAGGCTGTCGGGACAACCCCGCGAGCCGCTGGCGCGCAAGACCAAGCCGTTGGGACAACCCCGCGGGCTTCGAGCGAGGCGCAGCCGCGCTCAGGCGGAAGGCAGCACGAAGCCCAGCTCTGCCGCGAGCTGCTTCGCCTCCGCCCTGGACAAAACCGCTCTCTTGTCGAACTCCAGGAGCGCCTTCCGCAGGGACGCCGGCGGCCCGCACTCCAGGAACTCTCGCGGCGGCGGCCGCAGGATCAGCATGTTCCGCATGCACGTGGCGCGGGAGAACATGACGTAGAGGTGCAGCCACCACTGCTCGTCCGACATGCCCGTGCGGCCAGCGTCCTCGTCTCTCGCGCAGTCGATGGTGACGCCCTTGCGCAGCGTCTGGCCCTGCGACAGCGTGGAGGTCAGGTAGGACGCGTGCGTCAGGGTGAACCCCGAGCGGCGCACGCTGTGCGCCCCCGAGCTCTGCCATGTGAACTCCCTTTCGCTGGGCCTGAACATCAGCAAGCTCCGCGCCCGCGCCTCGGCCTGGCCGTCGTCGTCGGCGCCTTCGGCGCCCTGTCGCAGCACCTCGGCGACCTGAGGAGCCCAAAAACTTCCTTGTTGCGTCCAAAATGTGGCCTGGGAACTGCGTTCTGGCAGCGCGAGAACCCAAAATTGACGACAGTTACAGGTTTTGGATGACCCGCTCGGATTACCAACATGATCTGCGGGCCCCATAGGGAGGGGGCTCCCGCCTGAGACTTCCTCGCAGTTCACTCACAGACGAGGCTCCCGCCTGAGACTTCCTCCATATTCAGGCTTGAGGAGCCCAAAAGTGACGACAGTTACAGGGTTCCGATGACCCGCTCGGATTACCAACATGATCTGCGGGCCCCATAGGGAGGGGGCTCCCGCCTGAGACTTCCTCACAATTCACTCAGAGACGAGGCTCCCGCCTGAGACTTCCTCCAAATTCAGGCTTGAGGAGCCCAAAAGTGACGACAGTTACAGGGTTCCGATGACCCGCTCGGATTACCAACATGATCTGCGGGCCCCATAAGGAGGGACTCCCGCCTGAGACTTCCTCCCAATTCACTCACAGACGAGGCTCCCGCCTGAGACTTCCTCCATTTTCAGGCCCGGGGAGCCCAAAAGTGACGACAGTTACAGGGTTCCGATGACCCGCTCGGATTACCAACATGATCTGCGGGCCCCATAGGGAGGGGGCTCCCGCCTGAGACTTCCTCACAATTTACTCAACGATGATGAGGATGAGGATGATGAGTGGTGGTGAAGATGAGTGGTGAAGAGGATGATGATTGATTGTGAGTGGTGGTGGCGATGATGATGTTTGAATGAGGATGATGCCGATGCCGATGATGATGATGATGATGATGTTCGTGAGCGTGTGAGAGAGTGCGAGTGATGATGATGATGAGTATGTGAGTGACTAAGCATGTGAGAGAGCATCATCGATGATGCTGATGAGGTTGATGATGAGAGAGTGTGAGTGAGTGTGAGTGGGTGTGTGTGTGTGTGTTCCTGTTCCTGCGCGGGGTGTCCAGAGAAAACAAGAACCCCACTTTGGATGTGGGGAATTACTCCGACGGAAGAACCCCACATAAGAATCCTCTGGGCGAATCTGGAAAAAGCCATCACCGTCGTCCTCGTGGTTGGTGAGGCGTCCTGGCTGTCTCTTCTGCGTATATTTCCTCTCGCCTTGGCGCGGGCCCCCCTTCCACTCCTTACGTTGTCCCCATCCTCGCCCCCCTGTTTGTTCCGCGCCCCGCCACCTCCTCCCCTTCCTGTTGCATGAGCGCGCATGTCGATGTTCCTCGGCGCCGTCGCCGCCACGGCCAGCACAGGCGCGTTCTCTACAGGTCACGTCGCGCAGCCGTTGGGACAACCCCGCGGGCCAGGCTGTCGGGACAACCCCGCGAGCCGTTGGCGCGCAAGACCAAGCCGTTGGGACAACCCCGCGGGCTTCGAGCGAGGCGCAGCCGCGCTCAGGCGGAAGGCAGCACGAAGCCCAGCTCTGCCGCGAGCTGCTTCGCCTCCGCCCTGGACAAAACCGTTCTCTTGTCGAACTCCAGGAGCGCCTTCCGCAGGGACGCCGGCGGCCCGCACTCCATGAACTCTCGCGGCGGCGGCCGCAGGATCAGCGTGTTCCGCATGCACGTGGCGCGGGAGAACATGACGTAGAGGTGCAGCCACCACTGCTCGTCCGACATGCCCGTGCGGCCAGCGTCCTCGTCTCTCGCGCAGTCGATGGTGACGCCCTTGCGCAGCGTCTGGCCCTGCGACAGCGTGGAGGTCAGGTAGGACGCGTGCGTCAGGGTGAACCCCGAGCGGCGCACGCTGTGCGCCCCCGAGCTCTGCCATGTGAACTCCCTTTCGCTGGGCCTGAACATCAGCAAGCTCCGCGCCCGCGCCTCGGCCTGGCCGTCGTCGTCGGCGCCTTCGGCGCCCTGTCGCAGCACCTCGGCGACCTGAGGAGCCCAAAAACTTCCTTGTTGCATCCAAAGTGTGGCCTGGGAACTGCGTTCTGGCAGCGCGAGAACCCAACATTGACGACAGTTACAGGTTTTGGATGACCTGCTCGGATTACCAACATGATCTGCGGGCCCCATAGGGAGGGGGCTCCCGCCTGAGACTTCCTCGCAGTTCACTCACAGACGAGGCTCCCGCCTGAGACTTCCTCCATATTCAGGCTTGAGGAGCCCAAAAGTGACGACAGTTACAGGGTTCCGATGACCCGCTCGGATTACCAACATGATCTGCGGGCCCCATAGGGAGGGGGCTCCCGCCTGAGACTTCTTCACAATTCACTCAAAGACGAGGCTCCCGCCAGAGACTTCCTCCAAATTCAGGCTTGACGAGCCCAAAAGTGACGACAGTTACAGGGTTCCGATGACCCGCTCGGATTACCAACATGATCTGCGGGCCCCATAGAGAGGGGGCTCCCGCCTGAGACTTCCTCGCAGTTCACTCACAGACGAGGCTCCCGCCTGAGACTTCCTCCATATTCAGGCTTGAGGAGCCCAAAAGTGACGACAGTTACAGGGTTCCGATGACCCGCTCGGATTACCAACATGATCTGCGGGCCCCATAGGGAGGGGGCTCCCGCCTGAGACTTCTTCACAATTCACTCAAAGACGAGGCTCCCGCCAGAGACTTCCTCCAAATTCAGGCTTGACGAGCCCAAAAGTGACGACAGTTACAGGGTTCCGATGACCCGCTCGGATTACCAACATGATCTGCGGGCCCCATAGGGAGGGGGCTCCCGCTTGAGCCTTCCTCAGAATTCACTCACAGACGAGGCTCCCGCCTGAGACTTCCTCCAAATTCAGGCTTGAGGAGCCCAAAAGTGACGACAGTTACAGGGTTCCGATGACCCGCTCGGATTACCAACATAATCTGCGGGCCCCATAGGGAGGGAGCTCCCGCCTGAGACTTCCTCCCAATTCACTCACAGACGAGGCTCCCGCCTGAGACTTCCTCCATTTTCAGGCCTGGGGAGCCCAAAAGTGACGACAGTTACAGGGTTCCGATGACCCGCTCGGATTACCAACATGATCTGCGGGCCCCATAGGGAGGGGGCTCCCGCCTGAGACTTCCTCACACTTTACTCAACGATGATGAGGATGAGGATGATGAGTGGTGGTGAAGATGAGTGGTGAAGAGGATGATGATTGATTGTGGGTGGTGGTGGCGATGATGATGTTTGAATGAGGATGATGCCGATACCGATGATGACGATGATGTTCGTGAGCGTGTGAGAGAGTGCGAGTGATGATGATGTGTGTGTGAATGAGTGCGAGGAGAAGAGGGGGTGAGTGAGATCTCTCTCCTGCGCGGGGGTGTGCAGAGAAAACAAGAACCCCACTTTGGATGTGGGGAACAAGAACCATGAGTGAGCGAGTGAGTGAGTGTGCGAAGGCAGAAGAGGAGAGGGGGTGGGGTGAGTGTTCCTGCGCGGGGTGTGCAGAGAAAACAAGAACCCCACTTTGGATGTGGGGAAAAACATTGCAAAACACAATGTTTTCAGCAATCCGAGCTTCAACACACTGTGTTTTACAATGTTTGCTAACCCCCGAAACAAAATCCAAAAGCATTGTGTTTTACATTGTTTTCTGACACCCGAATCAACAAAACATTGCAAAACACAATGTTTTCAGCAATCCGAGCTTCAACACACTGTGTTTTACAATGTTTGCTAACCCCCGAAACAAAAAAACATTGTAAACACATAGCGTTTCAACAGTCACCCATCCAAAGCATTGTGTTTTGCAATGTCTTCTGACACCCGAATCAACAAAACATAGTAGAACAGCATGTTTTCACCAATTCGAGCTTCAAAACGATTTTTTTACAATGCTTTCTGACCTCGGAAACAAAACAAACATTGTAAAACACAACGTTATCATCAGTCCACCCTTCAGACACGATGCATTTTACAATGTTCTCTGACGTCCGAACCTCCACATGTTGATTCTGTTTGTGAGGGACCTCCACACATTGATTCTTTATGTGCAAGGATCTCCATATTGATTTCTTGTGTGGAGGGGCCTCCCACTTGTTGATTCTTCATGTGGAGAGGCCTTCACATATTCATTCCTTATGTGAAGGGGCCTGCACATTTTGATTCCTTATGTGGATGGGTCTTCAAATATCGATTCCTTATGTGGAGGGGCCTCCACATATTGATTCCGTCTGTGGAGGGACCTCCACATATTGATTCGTTCTGTGGCGGGCGATTTCTTTTTCCTCCTCCTCCTCCTGCTCATCCTCCCCCTCCTTCTCCCGCTCCGGCGCAGGGGTTGAGGAAAAGAAGGAGCAGAAGGAGTAGGAGGAGAAAGATGAGGAGGAGAAAGATGATATTGTTTCCTTTTATGGGGGATCTTCCACATATTGATTCCTTACGTGGACGGGACCTCCAATTCCGTCTGTGGAGGGACCTCTACATATTGATTCCCTATGTGCAAGGGGTCTCCATATTGATTTCTTTTGTGGAGGGTCCTCCCACTTGTTGATTCTTTATGTGGAAAGAGCCTTCACATATTATCTCTTTATGTGAAGGGACGTGCACATATTGATTCCTTATGTGGAAGGGCCTCCAAACATCGACTCCTTCTGTGTAGGGGCCTCCACATATTGATTCCATGTGTGGAGGGACCTCCACATAATGATTCCATGTGTGCAAGGGGCCTCCATGATGATATCTTGTGTGGAAAGGGCCTCCCACTCGTTGAATCCTTATGTGGAAAGGGCCTGATTCCTCTTGTGGGGGATCCTCCACATATTGTTTCCTTATGTTGAAGGGATCTCCACATGTTGATTTCGTCTGTGGAGGGACCTCCACATGTTCATTCCTTATGTGCAAGGATCTCCGTATTGATTTCTTATGTGGAGGGGCCTCCAACTTATTCATTCCTTATGTGGAAGGGGCCTTCACATAATGATTCCTTATATGAAAGGGCCTGCACATATTGATTCCTTATGTGGATGGGCCTTCTAATGTCGATTCCTTATGTGGAGGGGCCTCCACATATTGATTCCGTCTGTGGAGGGACCTCCACATATTGATTCTTTCTGTGGCGGGCGATCTCCTTTTCCTCCTCCTCCTTCTGCTCCTCCTCCTCCTCCGTCCCTCACTCCGGCGTAGGGATTGAGGAGAAGAAGGATCCAAAGGAGTAGGAGGAGAAAGATGAGGAGGAGAAAGATGATATTGTTTCCTCTGGTGGGGGGTCCTCCACATATTGATTCCTTATGTGGAAGGGACTCCACATGTTGATTCCGTCTGTGGAGGGACCTCCACATATTGATTCCCTATGTGCAAGGGGTCTCCATATTGGTTTCTTTTCTGGAGGGTCCTCCCACTTGTTGATTCCTGATTTTGGAAGGGGTCTGCACATATTGATTCCTTATGTGGATGGGCCTTCCAATTATCGATTCCTTGAGTTGAGGGGCCTCCACATGTTGATTCCGTCTGTGGAGGGACCTCCACCAATTTAGTTCTTTTGCGGCGGGCGATTTCCTTTTCCTCCTCCTCCTCTTGCTCCTCCCCCTCCTCCTCCCGCTCTGGCGCAGGGGTTGAGGATAAGAAGGAGCAGAAGGAGTAGGAGGAATTAGCTTGGCGAAGGACCCAACCATACGCAATTGTGGATACAGCAATTGTGAATGCCATCTTCGCCCGCGCTCCCTATGTGGCCACGGCTTCCCGCCGGAGCCCGACATGCTCAGGGACACGTTTGTGGCCGTCTTCGCGGGCGCCGACGACCACGAGGACGGCGTCCCCCTGACCGAAGAGCAGAAGCAGGAAAGGGTTCTGAGAGCCATGAGGGAGATTGCCATTGGAGCCTTCGGTGGAGCTCCTATGGGGCCACGATCCTCATGAGGGGTGTGCCGAAATGGCCCGGGCCCGCCATGCGAACGCTGCCACTGCGGCCTTCGGTGGAGCTCTATGGGGCCGCGATCCTCGTGAGGAGTGTGCCGAAACGGGCCGAGGCCGCCATGCGAACCCTGCCATTGGGGCCTTCGATGGAGCGCCCTATGGGGCCACGGGCCACGATCCTCGTGAGGGGTGGCTCCCTTATGGGGCCACGATCTTCGTGAGGGGTGTGCCGAAATGGCCCGGGGCCGCCATGCGAACGCAGCCATTGGGGCCTTCGGTGGAGCTTTCTATGGGGCCACGATCCTCGTGAGGGGTGTGCCGAAATGGCCCGGGGCCGCCATGCGAACGCTGCCGCTGGGGCCTTCGGTGGAGCTCCCTATGGGGCCACGATCCTTGTGAGGGGTGTGCCGAAATGGCCCGGGGCCGCCGTGCGAGCGCTGCCACTGGCGCTTTCGGTGGAGCTCCCAATGGGGCCACGATCCTCGTGAGGGGTGCTCCGAAATGGGGCGGGGCCGCCGTGCGAACGCTGCCGCTGGGGCCTCCGATGGAGCGCCCTATGGGGCCACGTTCCTTGTGAGGGGTGCACCACAACGGGGCGGGGCCCTCGTGCGAACGCAGCCATTGGGGCCTTTGGTGGAGCCCTCTATGGGGCCACGATCCTCGTGGGGGTTTGCCGAAATGGCCCGGGGCCGCCATGCGAACGTTGCCGCTGGGGCCTTCGGTGGAGCTCCCTATGGGGCCACGATCCTTGTGAGGGGTGCGCCGAAATGGGGCGGGGCCACCGTGCGAACGCAGCCACTGGAGCCTTCGGTGGAGCTCCCTATGGGGCCACGATCCTCGTGAGGGGTGCGCCAAAATGGGGCGGGGCTCACATGCGAACGCAGCCGTTGGGGCCTTCGGTGGAGCTCCCTATGGGGCCACGATCCTCGTGAGGGGTGTGCCGAAATGGGGCGGGGCTCACATGCGAACGCTGCCACTGGAGCCTTCGGTGGAGCTCCCTATGGGGCCACGAAGCGTTGTACTGGGTGGGTAAAGCGCAGGGAGGAGGGAGGAGGAGGGGGAGGAGGAGGAGGAAGAGAAACGCGGGGCGACGTCTTTTTAAAACGAGAACCCAACACCACAGGATGGTTGGGAAAAAGATGAGGAAGAGAAAGATGATATTGTTTCCTCTTGTGGAGGGGCCTCCCCCATATTTGTTCCTTATGTGCAAGGGGCCTCGCGCATATTGATTCCTTTTGCGGGGAGGGAATCCTCCACATATTGATTCTTTATGTGGAAGGGACCTCCACATATTGATTTCGTCTGTGGAAGGACTTCCACATATTCATTTCTTAGGTCAAAAGGGGTCTCCACATGGATTTTTTCTGTGGATGGGCCTTCGAGTATATATTCGTTCTGTGGAGGGGCTTCCACATATCGAGTTTGTCTGTGGAGGGACCGCCGCATATGGATTCCTGATGTGCAAGGGGTCTCCATATTGATATATTGTGTGGAGGGGCCTCCAACATGTTGAATCCTTATGTGGGAGGGGCTTTCATAGATGAGTTCCTTATGTGAAGGAGCCTGCACACATTGATTCGTAATGTGGAAGGCCCTTCGCATATCGACCGCCTATGTGGAAGACCTCCACGTGGATTCCTTGCGTGGAGTAGGAGGAGAAAACTGATGATGAGGAGGAGGGAGAGTAGGAGGCGGAGGTGGACACGGGGGAAGCGGATTTACATATAGTTTCCTCTTGTGGCGGGGCGGGGTGCATAGAATGGGAGGAGAGGAGAGGAGGAGGAGAAATATAGAGGAAATCAAGAGAGGGAGGAAAGAGCCAGAGGGAGGAGGAGAGGGAGGAGGAGAGAGAGCGGAAAGGGAGAGGAGAGGAGGAGAGAGAGAGAGAGAGAGAGTCAAGAGAGGGAGGAGGAGAGATAGAAAAAGAGAGAGAGAGAGAGAGAGTCAAGAGAAAGAGAGAGAGAGAGAGAGAGAGAGAAAAAAAAAAGGAGAGATAACGAGAGGAAGAGGAACGAAATTCGGCAGAAAACGGGCGGGAACGTTGAGTCAAGGAGTCGGCGTCTCGAGGGCTCTTGGACGGCCGTGGGGTTCTCTTGGGGCCCGTTGGCCCGTCCTGGAGCCCCCTGGCCTCGGGGACGGTCAAGCGATACGCCCCAAGAAGGTAGGCGGACCACACCAGGAAATCCTGCAGCTGAGCCCCAAAGTGTTGACGATTGGGGACGTGCGTGACATACCTGGGTCGTTCTCCTTGGACACCCCTGTGAAACATTTTTTCGTGCCGCCCGGCATGAGGCCAATATTTGTTCTCGCAGTTTTCTTAGTGGTGGCATCTTCGGGGTGGAAGAAAAAACGCATAATCGCATGTTGTCGCTCGAAAAAACCGGAGCGGTTTGCCTTGAGTGTTGTTCGAGCGGCGTTTTTTGTGTGCCACGGCGTTTGTGACGATGCGCAACGATCAGGACTGAAGCCTCGTGAAGACCTGAGGGAGGTCGCTGCTCTACGATCGCGACCTTCCTGCTCGCGAACGGCCACGGGCGAAGCCATCCAGACGCCAACATCTCCGCCACCAGACATATACACAGGTACCCACCACTGAGAGCCAGCGACTTTATACACCGTCCCCTTCCTGAAGGTTTATATAAAGTTCGTCGGAGGGCGTTTGTGTATACATTTTCGTGGCGTATACATCTTTCCATGCAGTGACACTCCACTGAGTGCCTCGCGGGACAGTGGCGGATTCAGGGAGGGTCTCTTTTCTGAGCTCGCAGCTCGGGTGTCACGGGGGACCCCATGCAGACAGGGGAAGGCGTGCGCTCTGATCTTGTGTTGGCACTTTGCTAGGATCCGAGTGCATCGGATGGCGGTGACGACGGATATGATTGCAATCTGATGAGGATCTGGATGGCGGGGATGGCGAGTAGCAGTAACAAGGAGTGGACGGTTGTCGCGGACATCGATTACGGGGCGTTAATTGCGAGCCCACACCCAGACAATGTACTGGGACGGGCCTGTCGGGCGGAGTCACAGGCCCCTTGGCAGTGGGGGGCTTCCTCACGGGGGCTTCCTGCCTTCAATTCAGTTGTGCAAATTGAGATTCCCTTGCATATCTTGCGTGAGACTCTTTCGAAAGCTCCAGCGCCCGCCCAGCGCCCCCTCCGCCTCGACCACTTTATTTCGGCACCGCACCCCCCCCCCGCTCCGCCCCCTCCCCCGCGCCGTCTCAGCGCCCCCCCGCGGCTCCAGCGCCCGCCCAGTGCCTCCTCCGCCCCGACCACTTTATTTCGGCACCGCATCCCCCCTCCCCGCTCCGCCCCCTCCCCCGCGCCGTCTCAGCGCCCCCGCGCGGCTCCAGCGCCCGCCCAGTGCCCCCTCCGCCACGACCACTTTATTTCGGCACCGCACCCCCCCTCCCCGCTCCGCCCCCTCCCCCGCGCCGTCTCAGCGCCCCCGCGCGGCTCCAGCGCCCGCCCAGTGCCCCCTCCGCCCCGACCACTTTATTCGGCACCGCGCCCCCCCCCCGCTCCGCCCCCCTCCCCCGCGGCGTCCCTCAAAGCCCCCCTGCGCGCTTCCAGCCCCGCCCAGGTGAGCAGGCAGTCCCGCCCCGACCACTTTATTTCGGCACCGCGCCCCCCCCGCTCCGCCCCCTCCCCCGCGCCGTCTCAGCGCCCCCCCGCGGCTCCAGCGCCCGCCCAGCGCCCCCTCCGCCTCGACCACTTTATTTCGGCACCGCACCCCCTCCCCGCTCCGCCCCCTCCCCCGCGCCGTCTCAGCGCCCCCCCGCGGCTCCAGCGCCCGCCCAGCGCCCCCTCCGCCCCGACCACTTTATTTCGGCACCGCACCCCCCCCCCTCCGCCCCCTCCCCCGCGCCGTCTCAGCGCCCCCCCGCGGCTCTAGCGCCCGCCCAGTGCCCCCTCCGCCCCGACCACTTTATTATTTCGGCACCGCACAGAATACAACCTACAGACTCTGCGTGCAAAGCGACTGCCTTGGACAAGCGTTCGCAACACAAGGCCGCCGCGCACTTTGCACCGCGAGCCCCCAGCAGCTGAGTCCGCTCAGTAATTTATTCCAGCCCTCCTTGGACCCTGGAGGCCTCCCCTTGGAACCCTCTGTAGGCTTCTCGGGCGTCAGTTGGAGGCTTCCTGGGAACCCGTCAAAGGTCTTTGAAGCCATCTTGCGGGGGACGGCCCTTGGAGTCTCCTCGCGCTCGCCCTCTGGAGCCCTCTTGCGGCCCTGTTTTGTTCACTCCTTCTGCGATGTCTGGCATCCTCTCCCCCCCCCCTCCTCCTCCACATCCTCCTCCTCCCCCTTCCTTTTTGTGCAAGAGCCATGGCACACGTGCCACTTGTTTGTGTGTCCCAGGGCCCCTTCACAGAGGTCGGTCCTGGGATGCGAACGGGCCGAGAGACTCCAGGATTCAGTCGGGCCTGTCCCCCTGCAGGGGGATTTTGGAGTTATTTTGGACAAAAAAAAAGAGACATGGAACTAGTCACAAAATGCTGGCCAATATTCCAAAATGGTCAAAAAATAGTCCACGGACCGTTGTTTTTTTGTTTTTTTTTTTTTTTTTTTTTTTTTTTTTTTTTTTTTTTTTTTTTTTTTTTTTTTTTTTTTTTTTTTTTTTTTTTTTATATATATATATATATAAAAAATAAAAAAAATAGTATTTCTGAGTATTCCTCCTGTAGAGGGACAGGCCCGACTTAACTCCAGGACCTTTCCGCGGCCTCCGAGGCCGCCAGATCCGCCATGCAGTGGGGGCGCGCATAAAGAAACAAGGTGCTTCTCGTCGGGGTATGTATCCTCTGTTTCTTTGCCCCTCGCGCTGCGCGGCGACTTCCCGCGGCCGTTGAGGGAGCTGCTGCGTTCAGGGTGCTCCAGGTTTCCCCTCCAGTGCACCTCGCGCGCGGGTTCTCAGGGTTGGGTTTCTTGCGAGGGTTTCTTGCGGCCGCGCCCGTACTGTATCGTTTCCAGCCCGAAGAAAAAACCTGGCGAGGCGGAAGCCCTTCGGCACTTGAATCTAAATGGGAGGCAGTCCATTCGAGCGAGATCTTGCCAGCGCCTCTGGCGTCGATGGCAGTCTTCATACGGAGCCTCAGATCCCAGTTCCGCCCCCCGCCGTCTTAGACCGACCCCGCTACCACCCCGTAGCCAGGGGAAAGTGGTCCGTGACATAATGAACGGGGCCGCAGGTGGCTTCAAGGCACAAAGCAAAGGCGAGGAGTTCGGAACGCGGGACCGCTTTATTGCTACCCAGTCAAATTCCAGACGCCCCCAACCGTTTCCCACAGACGTCCGTGGAGTCTGTCTGACCACAATAACAGCCACGCCATAACGTCGGCGACGAGGGCCAGAGGAGAAACGTCCTCCAGAACCGTCCCCAAAGACGTGGAAGGGGCTCCGAAGACGAGGACGACAGAACCTGCAGGGGTGTCGTACCGAGGGGCAGAAATCCTTCGGCCTCGGGTGGTTCCACAAACTCAGGGTGAGTGTGGTCGGTCGGGGGAACTCCGTGGAGCCAAAGTCCTGGATTCATATCACAATTCACGAAAACCTGGGAAACCATAGGCTCCGACGAAGAAGCATCGTCGCGACCTTTGTTGCTAGGACACTCCCAGACCCGGTGTCGCAAGGTTTCGGCCGCTGCAGCGCGAGCAGGCCTGCTGCCGAGGAGTGCCCGTGGGAGACTGACGACCTCGAGGCCACTGCGCGCCAGCCACGACGCACACCGTCTGGCCTGCCATGCTGCACTCTCCGCTCTTGGCGAAGCGGGGGTGCTCGCGCCTCGGCCAGCACGGGTCACCCCCGCACTTCAAGTCATCGCCTGCCTCGTGACTGCTGGCCCGAGA
>CAUYUJ010002136.1:50645-60645 GCA_963575745.1 Prorocentrum cordatum
AACCCCGTGTGGTGGTGTTGGTGACCATTTCGAGGCTTCCAAGTCTTGGAATTGCTTGCGCGGTGACAGAAGCCCAGGTCAACTCACGTCCGTACAGCAGGAACATTACACTTGGCATCGCTCGGACGTGTGCATTTTTTCTAGGCATCCTAGATGGGGTCAGAATAGACGGGGTCGGAGGATCGCGCCGCATCGCCGATGCATCGCCGCCGATGCGGCTCGATGTGGGGCCCGATTTGCTTCACGTCGACGTCGCCGATGCATCACCGATGCATCGCCGACGTATCGCCGATCTATCGGCGATGCGGAGCGATCCTCCGACCCTATCTAGGAGGCCTCTGTTTTTCCCGGCGAGGACCACCGACGAGCCTTGGGAGTCGTCTCGGGAGGGGGACACGCACGACGTCGACAGGTGCACGGGGAATTCCTCCTTCTCCTCCCCTCCTCCCCTCCCTCCTCCTCCTCCGTCCTCCTCCTCCTCCTCCCTCCTCCCCTCCCCTCCTCTCTCCTCCTCCTCCTCCTCCTCCTCCTCCTCCTCCTCCTCCTCCTCTCTTCCTCCTCCTCCTCCTCCTCCTCCTCCTCCTCCTCCTCCTCCCTCCTCCTCCTCCTCTCGTCCCTCCTCCCTCCTCCTCCTCCTCCTCCTCCTCCTCTCCTCCTCCTCCTCCTCCTCCTGCTCCTCCTCTTCCTCCTCCTCCTCGCCACGCCCGAGCGATGGCCAGGTCGTGCAGCTCGTGGCGGCGCCCACGAGGGGGGGGGAGGTGGCGGGAAGGGGGGCGGCCTTCCCCGAGGGCGGCAGGGCCTCCCAGAAGGCAGGGGCCTCCCCAGCGGCTCTCAGGAAGCCCCAGGAGGGGGGTCTGGAGGAGGGGGGTCTTTCTCAGGAAGGAGGAGGAGGTGGAGGTGGAGGTGGAGGTGGAGGTGGAGGTGGAGGTGGAGGTGGTGGTGGTGGTGGTGGTGGAGGAGGAGGAGGAGGAGGAGGAGGAGGAGGAGAGGAGGGAGGAGGAGGAGGAGGAGCAGGAGCAGGAGGAGGAGGAGGAGGAGGAGGATGGAGAGAGGAGGAGGGGAGGTGGAGGGGAGGAGGAGGAGGGAGAGGGACGAGGAGGAGGAGGAGGAGGAGGGAGGAGGAGGAGGAGGAGGAGGAGGGGGGGAGGGGGAGGGGGGAGGGAGGAGGAGGAGGAGGAGGAGGAGGGGAGGAGGGGGAGGAGGATGAAGAGAAGGAGGAGGAGGAGGGGGAGGGGGAGGAGGGGGAGGGGGAGGGGGATGGAGAGGAGGAGGAGGAGGAGGAGGAGGAGAGGAGGAGGAGGAGGAGGAGGAGGTGATGATGCTGATGCTGCTGTGTGCTGCTGTGACTGCTGATGATGATGATGATGATGGTGGTGGTGGTGTTGATGTTGTGATTGATGATGATGATGATAGCTGATGAGATGATGCTGCTGACTGATGATGATGATGATGATGATGATGATGATGATGATGATGATGATGATGATGATGCTGATGGTGGTGCTGATGATGTGATGATGATGATGATGATGATGATGATGATGATGATGATGTGATGATGATGATGATGATGAGATGCATGAGGAGGAGGAGGAGGAGGAGGAGGCGGAGGAGGAGGAGGAGGAGGAGGAGAGAGGAGGAGGAGGAGGAGGAGGAGAGGGAGGAGGAGGGAGGAGGAGGAGGAGGAGGAGGAGGGAGGAGAGAGGCGGAGGAGGAGGAGGGGGAGGAGGAGGAGGAGGAGGAGGAGGAGGAGGAGGAGGAGGAGGAGGAGGAGGAGGAGGAGGTGGAGGAGGAGGAGGATGATGATGATGAGGAGGAGGAGGCCTCTGAGAAGCCTCTAAAAGGAGCCCTTCTCTGGGCTCCTCCGCCTCAGAAGGCAGGAGACCTCCTCAGAGGCTTCTCAGAAGGCAGGGGCCTCTCAGAAGGTCCGGAGGCCTCTGAGCATGCTTCTTAGAAGCTGGGTGAGCTCTACGAAGCCCCCTGGGGTCTCCAAAGACGGGGTCAATGCCAATGGGGGTCAGTCAGAGCGCCGGATCCTGCAGGATCCTGCAGGGCCAGGGTTGCACTGACCCGTGCTTGGGTGCAGGATCCCGCAGGATTTTGCAGGATCCTGCAAAATCCTGCAAAAGTCCCCGCTTCTTAGAAGCCGGGCGAGCTTCTACGAAGCCTTAAGTCGAGCATGTCCCTCTACATGAGGCATACCCCAAAATAGTAAAACATAGTCTGGATCCCCTTTGTATTTCTATATGTGTATCTTCACTACTATTCTGAAATATTGCTGACGATCTGTTGATTCTGTTTTATGTTTGGTCCAACATCCGCCTGTAGGAGGGCATGCCCGACCTAAAAGAAGCCCCCCCGTGCCTTCTCAGAGGGCCCGCCGCCTTTCCGAGGAGCCCGCCTCCCTCGCGCCGCCCCCCCGTGGGTGCCGCCGGGCCTCGCGGCGTCGGCGCAGCGGCAGAGCTCGGGCGGCAGCGGGGCGCACCCCGAGAGAGCGCTCCCGGCCAGGCTTTTCCTGCGCAGGATCCCGCAGGATCCTGCGGGCTCCTGCAGGGCCTGGCTGACCAGGGTCTGGACATGACCCGGGCCAGGAGATCCCCGACACCCCGTGCCTTCTTCCACCGAGCGCGTTCCACGGCTCGCAAAGTGCCTGCTCGCAAACGTCCGAACAACACGTGTCTGCTCTGATGCAGCTTTCTCGCAGATCCCCCGCGGGGGATCCAGGCCATCTGCGAGCAGTCCCTTTGCGAGTAGTGGAACGCGCCTGCCTATTCTTAGAAGGCCCGCCGCCCACTCAGCAGCCCGCCTCCCTAGCAGCCCGCCCACTTAGCAGCCCGCCTCCTCCTCCTCCTCCTCCTCCTCCTCCTCCTCGTCCTCTCTCCTCCTCCTCTCTCCTCCTCCTCTCTCCTCCTCCTCCTCCTCCTCCTCCTCCTCCTCCTCCTCCTCGTCCTCCTCCTCCTCCTCCTTAGCAGCCCGCCGCCTACTTAGTAGCAGCCCGCCTCCCTCGCGCCCCCCCCCCCCCTTGGCGGGTGCCGCCGCACCTCGCGCGGCGTCGGCACCGCGGCAGAGCTCGGGCGAGTCAGGGGAGCGCACGCCTCGAGGGGGGGAGCGCCCTCTCCCGGCCAGGAGCCGGCCGGCTTCCACAGGCTCGTGAAGCAGCTGACCGCGTGCTACAACCTCGAGGCGGCGCGCGGAGGAGCGCGAGGAGTCAAGCAGTGGCGAAGCGTCCTGGTTCGCCTGTAGGTCTACCGAACAATGTTCTAAGAAGCTTCTGTTATTTTCATAAAAGGTGATTCGAACATTTCTGGCGCAGCCTGTCTTGTTTTATCACATCGGATTTGTTTTTAGGACATTTTTGGGTTCTAAGAACATTTCGTGGTAGGACAATAGGAATGCTAGGACGGTCGGTCCCTGCTCAAAGGAGGGGGCGCCAGAGCCCCAAACAGGGGGCGGCGTTCGGCAGCAGGTCGGGGGAGGCGAGCGTGCCCTCGTGACTCCGCATTTGGCGTCGATTGGTGCCGAGTGGCGTCTGGGAGTGGATGAGATAGCGCCGATCTAGCGCCGATTCGCGTCAATGTAGCGTCGAGTCAGTGTATGGTACGGGAGGCTCCCATGAGTTGCCACCGAAGGCGGCGTTCTGGCTGATGAGCGCGTGCTGCAGTCAACCCGCATAGCAAGTATGAGCAACCCTCCAAGGCTACCTTTGCATCCTTCCCCTTCGGCCCATCTTTGGTTGCTCTCGCCGGCAGCGCCCCGCTCGCAAAGTGTCGACATGGTCTTGAAAGAGCTTTGCATCCTTGTCGTGCGTCCTTATCATACGGGTTGACCTTCGTCGGAGGCCTTTCGTGCGGTGCTTGTTCAGTCGGACGGGGCTAGGACGACCACAGATCCGTTCCAGAGCGTTCTCGAACGCTCTCAGAGCGTTTCGGAACTCTCTGAGAAGGCCGCGGCGCCCGATACATTTTCAGAGCGGCTGGACTTTAGAAGCTTCAATTCGTGGACACTTTCCCGCCCCCCAAAACTCAAAGTTGGCAAGCGCGGGGAAGACTGCGGTCGAAATGCAACTCGTCCAACCCACCGCCAGCGTTGATCATTGGGGGGGCACTGACACGCGAGTGTGGCCAGAGCGTTCGCGAATTTCTTCCGAGGCCTGGACCACCCGATCTTCTCCTCGTGCAGCCCCTCGGTGACCCCCGAGCTGCCCCACCCACCTGCGCGTGCGCCTCGGCCCGCGGCGAGGGAGCCCGTGGGAGCGGCCCCACCCAGTCCGCCCCCCGTTGGTACCCCGACGCTGCTGGCACCCCTTGCTCGTGGCCTCGCTCGGAGGTGTGCATTTGTTTCGGCCGGCGAGGACCATCGAGGGTCGAAGAGGGAACAAGGCGGCATAAACAGAAACTTGCTTTTTTGGCGCTCCACGCGGATTTTTTGGATCGGCGCCTGGGCTCCCCCGGCGGCGCCTCCGGCGCTGCCCCTGGCGCGCTCCGCGCGCCAGGGAGGGGGGTCCAGCGCAGATCCAAGAAATCCGCGCGGAGCGCCAAAAGTTTATGTGCATGCTGTATTGCCTTTTTCAAGAGGGGCATCTTGGATCATCGTGCGAAGAATAAGCGTACGAAGCTGAAGACTGCACGGGGAATGGACGTCCGAGCGATGGCGAGATCTATGGTTCTGCCGAAGGGCGAGCGGGTGGGAGACGTGAGAAGGAGCAGGTGCTCTCAGAAGGCGGCGGAGCTTCTCAGAAGCCCTCCCTGCCTTCCGAGAGGTTCTCTGTGCATTCGGGTCGGGGAAGGCTTAGGATTAAGTCGGGCCTGTCCCTCTACAGGGGGAATATTCAAAAATAGTCTGGGGACGATTTTTTGACAATTTTTGGCCATTTGGGGGTATTTTTAAGGTATTCTTAATCTTTCGTCCAAAATCCCCCTGGAGGGGGACACGCCCGACTTAAGCTTAGGACACTTCTCACAATGCCAGGGGACTTCCGAGCCTTCCGAGAAGGCGAGAAGGCTCGCCCCCTCTCACTTTCCCCCCGGGCTGGCCGCCGAAAGGTGCCGCCACGATCTCGAAGGAGGCCCCCACGGCCTCGAGATCACCCCTCGCGAGGCCCAGAATTCAGGAGGGGAAGAAACACATAGACACAATTAATCGTCGATTCCCCAGAAAATATGGAAAGATATGGGAAGTGGGGGGGAAGACAAAACTCAAAAAAATTCTGGACAATGTGTGGAATCCTGTTATTTGTGTCTATTTACTTGTGTGTCCCAGGGCCCCTTCACAAGAGTGCCCTGGCGCCTGCAGCATGGAGCGAACAGCTGAGGGGCACCTTGGGATCAGGGACGCCTTCGGCAGCCCTCGAGGACGGCAGAGCGCACCGAGGGGCAAGCAGCGCCCGAGTCCGAGCCCGGGGTGCCTCGGCATGGATCGGCGGCGAGCCTGGGGGGGAAGGTGAGAAGGGGCGGGCCCTCTCAGGAGGCCCGGAAGTCCCCTCGCCTTGCGGGAAGTTTCCTGAGCCTTCCCCGAAGACACAGAGAACCTCTCAGAATGCGCGAGGGCTTCTGAGAAGTCCCGCCGCCTTCTTAGAAGGCCTTCTCCTTCTCACTTCTCCCCCTCGCCCGCCGCCGAATCGAGTGGTGAGAGCGGGCGGGGCATGGAAGAACGCATCACAGCACGTCTGCCAGTGAGGGCCCCTAGCGATGAGTTCGTACACTCGTGATGTTCAAGCTTCGTGGCGGAAGCTACGTGGTGCGATTTACCTTGCTGGCATCCGCGCGTGACCACCTCTAATGCTCGTGCAAACAATCCCACCCGCCCACCCTCAACTTGTTCGCGAAACTCGTTTAGCTTAGTGGCGCGAGGACCCTTGAAATATATCTATGAGTCGTGCGGACGAGTACTGATGACAATGATGATGGTGGCGCTGACGACACAGGCGACGACAACGACGATGACAACGGCGATGGTGATGGTTGTGAAAATTATTGTGATGGTGGTGAACATGAAATCGCTGGTGATGAGGGTATCGATGATGCTGAGGGCGGCGATAACGACGGTACCGATGACGATGAACATGTGGATGGCGACGTTGGGGATGACGACGAGAACGAAGGTGGTGGTGATGAACATGATTGTGATGACGTTGTCAACGATGACGCTGTCGATGATGATTTTGACGATGGTGTTGGTGAGCAGGTTCAGGAAGTGTGCGCGCAGAAGCTTGAATTACTCACATAACGACGGTTGAAACAGCACGCCGTGCCGATTTTTTGATAGCCAATGGTTCCCCATTTAGGCTTGGCCTGTGAAGTGAAGCAGCCATACGCCAAACGCCATTCAGGCTTGGCCTAAGGGTTCTTATTTGTTTTTGGAGATCCAGTGGATGCGAGGCGCGATCCTCGCCAGGTTCCCTGGGGTTCTTGGTCTTGTTTCTTCGCCAAGCAATGCAATGCCATGCCATCAATGCCAGGCAATGACAAGCAATGCCGCGCAATGCCACACAAGGCCAAGCAATGCCAAGCAATGCCGAGCCCTGCCAAGCAATGCCAAGCAATACGCCAAGCAATGCGAAGCAAATGCGCCTATGCAATAGGACGTTTGTCCCGCATTGGGGTCGCGCCAGCTTCATGTCAGAAGGATTTCGACGTGCGCGCAGGGAGATGCGCGTGTGTGGCCCGCATAGTATTCTTTGACAGGGTTGGCGGGTGCGCGACATTTGTTGAAAGTTTTCGACATACGCGTTCGCGTGTGGCCCGCATCGTCTCTTTGGTTGGTATAGCCAACATCCAGTGTTTTTTTGCATATTTCAGCGAATGGTCGCGCACAGAGATATTTGACAGGGACGATGGGAGGGACGACGATAGCGCGGCAGCAAGCATGGTAGTGTTTGAATTTCTAACCGAACGCTCGTGCATAGAAGAAATATGACCTCACACTACGCGGATGGGACCGGATGACCCAAACCTCGGTGGAACTGGGTTGTGGTGTGTGGTGTGTGTGAGTGTGTGTTCTCTAGTTGCTCGGGTGACTTTCTCCGCCTCGTCGCTGCGCGCGAGGCCGCGACCTCCCATGTGTGTGTGTATGTGTGTTTGTGTGTATGTGTGTATGTATGTGTGTGTGTGTGTGTGTGTGTGTGTGTGTTTGTGGTCGTGTGCGTTTTTTTGGGAGTGAAGTCTAAATCTTCCCAGGTGTAGAAGCCTACTATATGGCGCAAGCTATGTGGTGGAAACGATGTGGTACGTGCTTTGTGCTGCAATATAAGTGGTGCAGTCCGTTTTGGTCAACCTCTGAATTTTCAACTACATTGTCCGCGAAATCATCCCACCCTCCATCCCGCAATCCGTTTGGCAAATCCATGCGGCCACGAGTGCGGGTACCGATTGGTACCTGCTAGCACATCCCTGGGGCCGGCGACCAGCTGGTTTGGCACATCGAACGTGGCCGCGATGGATTTTACCTTGCCGGGGCGACTCAATGGCCGAGCTGGCATGCAGGCGGTTCAGTGCGGGTCGGTGGCTCGGGCGGGCGCGGTATCATGATGACGTCAACAGCGGCGGAAGCGATGATGATGGGCGCAGCGATGGCGGTGGCGGTGGCGATGAGGACGAAGACGACGGCAAGGCCAATGACGGCACCGATTCTGGTGACGACGATACGGATGTTTTGCTGATGGAGCTGTTGCCGATGGAGGTGTTTTTGCTGATGATGGCGGCGATGGCGGCGATTATCGATGACGATAGCGGCGGTGATGCGATGGCTCTGACGAGGGTGGTGGTGAGGAAAGCCGCGCTCATACATGCAAACTTTGGGACACGTTTCCTTGTAAGGCGCCTTTTAGTGTTTTTTTGTTAATCGGTGTGTTCTCCAAATAGGCTTGCCCTATAGGAGTCCTAGCTCAAACCCTATAGGAGTCCGTTGCCCCCCCCTAGTTGCTATGCCCCCCCTAATTCCCATGGCTATGGCTATGCCTATGCGTCCCCCCTAACTCCTATGCCTACGCCTATGCCTAGGCCTGCTTGCTTGCTTGCCTTGCTTGCGCGCTTGCTTGCACGCCTGCTTGCTTGCTGAGTTACGGATTCCAAGCGTGCTTGATTCCTCGGATTTTTTGATTTGGGTCGAATCTATTTGGAGCCAACGCTGGCTGATATTTCGGGAT
The DNA here is from genome assembly GCA_963575745.1 of Prorocentrum cordatum. Lineage (NCBI taxonomy): Eukaryota > Dinophyceae > Prorocentrales > Prorocentraceae > Prorocentrum > Prorocentrum cordatum. The sequence continues at coordinate 58,789 of CAUYUJ010002136.1, forward strand.
GTTTCGAGATCCACTGGGTTCGTCTAGAATTCGATGCGCGCGCGTGGCGGCGCGCGCGCGCGCGTGTGGCCCTCATGGTATGATTTGAGCTGGATTCGTGGGCTGGGCACGTGTTGGATCAATGGAGATGCACCGCATGGCGACATGCTCATGGGGATTTTGGACGAGATGGCTGAACCACACATGGTTCCCCAATGATTACAACGAGTGTGCGCGGCCGGATTTTTTGCAGTATTTTGCGTGACTCATGCCGTTTGGTTATTATGTTATTGTGTTGATACGTTTGCAGGAGTAAAGTGTTTGGTAACACATAACCTGTGCGCGCGTACGAACTTCGTGGTCGTTTTTTTCCACGGATATGCTTGCAAGCTGATGTTTTGAGATGATCGGGTGTGCGCGCATGGTGGTATTTTTTGAAAGGGATTGGGGGCGGTCGATAGCCCGTTGGCCTGGGATGGTATGATTTCAAATTGAAGATGAGCGACGAGGCAGAATCAAAGACACATTGCCGTGTCCCATGGGGCTCGATGAGTCTAGATTCGGGATGGTGGTTGAGTATCGCATGGCCTTCGGCCCATCCCGCCACCGTTGTTGGGTTGAGGGGCAAAAGCCTTTTAGATGTTTGTTAGGATGTCGTGGGAGGCCCGGGGTCTTCTTGGACGCAGTTTTGAGGCCTCTCGCGGGCCGTTTTGGGGCCTCTTGGGGCGTCTTGGGTGCTTTTTGGTGGCCTTTGACGGCCTCTTGGAGCCTCTTGGGCCTCCTGGGGGTGGGGCGGAAAGCTTTAAATTATCGGTTCGGGCTCCCCCTCTTGGGCCTCGCTTGGGGCCGTCCTTGGGCTCTCTTTGGCCTTCTGGGGCGCTTCTTGGGCTGTCTTGGGGCCTCTTGAGCCGTCTCGGGCCCTCTTCGGAGCCTCTTGGCCCGATTTGCCGACTTTTGCCTCTTGGGGCCCTCTTGGGAGGTATCTTGGGCCTCTCTTGGGGAGTCCTTGACGCGTTTTCGGCCGACTGGAGGCCATCTTGGGCGTCCTGTAATTATCGATTGTTCGGCGATTCGGGGCCCTCTTGGACCGTCTTGGGGGCCTGATAGGGGCGCTCTTGGCCCGTTTTGAGGCTCTCTTGGACCCAAACAGGTCATGCGACGAGTCGCGACGGGGCCCAGGGGGCGCGCCGGGAACCCCGGAAGATTTGAGAGCCAGGGGTCCGGGTCCCTCAAAATCACCCTCGGGGCAGAGAACTGCAGGTCATGGAATGGAGCAAGGAACCTGATGACGCTCCAGTTCGTGCCCCAGGGCACGGTGGCGGATCTTCTGTCTGCAGAGGAGGATCTGTGTGGTGCAAAGTACAGTCGGCCCGGATAATGTAGTAGGTCGACCCTGCCAAATCAAGGGTACCCTTGTGTCCTGTGTCTCGCGACTCGTGCCTCCTGCAATCCAACGGCAGTGTGGTCTTCAGAAGGGTCTTTGGTCCTCTCGCGTGTCTTGTCCAACGAAGTCCGACTGTATGTGGTGCACTCAACTGGGTGCAGTCCGCCCCCGAGGCGCCCCCGGGGCGCCCACGAGGCGCCCACGAGGCGCCCACGGGCGGCGCCGGAGCGGGAGCGCGGCAATCCCAGCCAGTCGCTTGGAAGCTGGCTGGGCCGTCTGCGACGGACCCTACCGCCGTTCCATGTGTGTGAAGTCCGCTCACTTCCCTGTTGTATCCTCTCTCACCGCAACTGTATTGGCTCAGGTATTGGCAATACACTATCAGTGCACTGCTCCCTGCGCAGTGCCCTGGGAAAGGAGTCCTACTCCTCGCCTCTACCTGCGGACCCCGTATAGGAACGGCCTCTCGGCCGTCTCCCCACACACACACACAC
>CAUYUJ010002136.1:65645-100645 GCA_963575745.1 Prorocentrum cordatum
GAACGCCAAAGTGCCCGAGATGCCCCCAAGACTGTGCTCGAGGGCCCCGCATGGCCGAAGTGTCGGTCCGAGTCGCCAGAGTAACCTCCAGAAGGCTCAAAAGGTTTCCAAAATGCCCCAAGAGGCCTCCAAGAGGACTTCCAAGAGGGCCCCAAGGGGCAAACATCAACGAGTTCCCTTAAGTTTTTGAAAGATTTCGGCATTCTCGCCTTGTCAGCTTCCCGACGCTCCAAGACAGGCCAAGAGGCCCCCAACACCGCCCCAATATGGCCCAAGAGGCCCACGACGTTTCAAATAGGGGATCAACTGCATAATTGATTTACTATAAGATTGTTTTTTTCGCCGAGTGTGCAAGAAACGCGTAGGATTCTCGTATATCTACAGGACATATATGCATTTTTCGTAGACTCGGCGGGACAATTATTTTTGGGTAAATCAATTCTGCAGCCGATCCCCGACTCGAGGCTTGGGATGACAAGCCACGTCCCAGGGACGGGGTCCAGACCTCCTCTGGGGGTCCGTGTCATGAGAAGACCACGACGTCAGCGGGTCTGGGTGCCGATGCCGCTGCTCGTCCTGCAGAGCCCTTGCCGCCACTGCCGGGTCTTTTCCCCGAAGTTCTGACATTCCAACCAGGGTTAGGTCGGGCATGTCCTCCGACAGGTGGATTTTGGATGAAAAATATACAAGTGCCCCAAAAATAGCCCCCAATAGTCTGAAGTAGTCGAGCAAGTCGTCCCCAGACTATTGTATGGCCATTTTTGAGCACCCCTCCCGTGCAGGGACAGGCCCGGCTTAAAACCAGGGCGCACCCTCGGAGAGGTCCGCCGATGCTGCCGCCCCTCCGCCCTCGCCGCCACGGCCGGGCTCGCCCTCTCCGATGCTGTGGCGCAGCGCGCCCTCGGAGAGGCCCGGGGGGTCTCTCGGGCCAAGGCTCGAGTCGGGCCTGTCACTCTGCAGGAGGAGTGTTCGAGAGTAGGCAAGAGATGGTCGGGGGACGATTTTAGGACTGTTTTAGATCTTGTTGGTACACTTTTTGACATTTGTTTGGTTTTCGTCCGAAATCCGCCATGAGGAGGACATGCCCGACCTAAGTCTTTCGGGCCAAGGGAGCTGTGTACACCGATCCTGGCCTGGCCCATCACGGGGGACGCGCATCAGAAGGCCGTGGTCGGGATCCCGCAAAGGGTGTGTGTGTGTGTGTGTGTTTGTGCCCCAGTGTATGTGTGTGTGTGTGTGCGTGTGTGTGTGTGTGGGTGTGTGTTTGTGTGTGGGTGTGAGAGTTCGATCGGTTTCGGCTTTGAGCCGCCCCAAACAGATGCCCCCCAGCCGCCGGCAGTTCTCGATAGTCGCCGATAGGTGGGGCATGCGGGGGCCAACTGTTTGCGGCAGTTCGGCGCATCAACGTATCGAACGCATGCCCCCCCTCAGGGCCCCCCCCCTTCGGTGGATCCCGACATGGGCTTTTCGTCGGGGTACCTTTGGCCTCTGCGTTGTGGGCGCTGCGCGGTGACTTTCCGCGGGGGTGACGGAGCTGCAGCATTCGTGGTGCTTTCTTGGGTTTCCCCCAAATTCGAGTAGGCGATTGACTACATAATCGATGTACCCCCGACTTGATTTTCCGGCCAAATCTACCGAACATGCATTGTCCCGTAGATCTACACACATTATACACGTGTCTTGTCTATTCGGCGGGGCGGTTTCTTTTGGAGTAAATCGATTCTGTAGTTGATCCCATATTCGAAGGGATGGGTTTCTTGCGAGGGTTTCTTGCGGCCCCGTCTGTGTGCCGCACCTCTCTGGCCAAGCCAAGAGGGCGTATGCACCAGCCCCAGGCCCAGGATGGGCCTGGCCAGGATCGGTGTGTGTGTGTGTGTGTAGCATGTTCGTTTTGGACTTACAGTTTCTCTAACACACCCATCGATTGCATTCTGCGGTGTACGACGCTTGTACGCTGCGCTATCGACAAGGTTCGGTCGCAATTCACACTGGTCGCTTGGAGGGGGGTGGTGTGTGGGTTTGGAACCAGACCCCCCCCACCCCACCCCCTGGATGGACGGGGGGGGTTCAAAACTCGCCCCCCCCTCCGTGGCGACGGGGGGGGGGGGTTCGAACCCCCCCCCACTCTCGTGACGGAGGGGGGGGGTTCGACCCCCCCCTTGTTTCCCCTCTCCTCGGGCCGGCGCTGCGCTTGGGTCGGCGGCGGCTGGCGACGGCGGCGGGGACGATGATTTCGATTTCTTGGTCGGCGCCGGCGCGGTGGCGTGGAGCGTCGACGAGGACGACGGTGGTGGTGGTGGTGGGTTGTGGTGGTGGTGGCGGTGGTGGTGGCGGTGGTTGTGGTTGTGGTGGTGGTGGTGGTGGTGTGGTGGTTGTTGTGTGGTGGTGTTTGTGGCGGTGGGTGGTGGTGGTGGTGGTGGCGGTGGTCGTTTGGTGGTGGTTTGGTGGCGGTTTACGGGGTGGTGGTGGTGGTGGTGGTGGGTGTTGTGGTTGGTGGTGGTACTGGGTTGTGGTTGTGGGGTGGTTTGTGCGGTGGTCCTTGTGGTGGTGGTGGTGGTGGTGGTGGTGGTGGTGTGGTGGTTTGTGGTGGTGGTGGTGGGTTGTGCTGCTGGTAGTGGTGGTGGTTGTGGCGGTGGTGGTGGTGGCGTGGTAGATTGTGGTGGTGGTGGTGGTAGTGGTGGTCGGTTTTTGTGGTGGTGGTGGTGATGGTGAGTTGTGGTGGTGGGTGGGTGGTGGTGGCTGTGGTGGTGGTTTGTGATGTGGTGTTGGTGGTGGTTTGTGGTGGTTGGCGGTGTTTGGTGGACGTTTGTTGTGGTGGTGGTGGTGGCGTTTGTGCTGTGGTGGTGGTGGTGGCGGCGGGTTGTGCTGCTGGTAGTGGTGGTGGTTGTGGCGGTGGTGGTGGTGGTGTGGTAGATTGTGGTGGTGGTGGTAGTGGTGGTGGGTTTTTGTGGTGGTGGTGGTGGTGATGGTGAGTTGCGGTGGTGGTTGGTGGTGGTGGTGGCTGTGGTGGTGGTGGTGGTGGTTGTGTGGGTGCTGTTGTTGTGGTGGTGGTGGGTTGAGGCGATGGTGGTGGTGATGGTTGTGGTAGTGGTGGTCATCGTCGTTGCGTCCCGCCGTCGCCCGGCGCCGGCGCTGCTGGCTGCCGCCAGCGCCGGCGCCGAGGGGGGGGGGCTTTGAAACCACCACCCCCCCTTGGGAGGGGGGGGTTGGAACCCCCCCCCACCCCTTTGGCTGCCTCTGGTCATCGTCGCTGCGTCCCCGCCGTGGGCGCTGCTGGCGGCCGCCAGCGCCGGCGCCGGCGCCAGCGCCCGAGGGGGGGGGGGGGGGTTAACTCTCCCCCCCCTTTGGAAGGGGGGGGGGGTCGGGAGGGGGGGTCGGGGGGGGGGGTCTGGGGGGGAGGGGCGTCCCCTTGGTTTTGATCGACGGCGAGTGTTGGGGGGCCCCTCCCCCCGGTTTGAAACGCGCCGCCGAATGTTCCCAAGGCAAGCGCCTGTGAAACGCGTTCTCTAAAAAAGTGTGTGCGTGTGCACAAGTCTCTTCCTCTGGATGTTGTTGCAAATTTCCGTTCTTGAAACAGTGGCGAAGCGTCCTGTAGGCCTACCAAAGAATGTTATACTAATTCTTGTGGTTTACACGAAATGTTATTAGAACATTTCTGGCCGAGATTGTCTTGTTTTAGCACGGCGGGGCATGTTCTAAGAACGTTGATTTGGCTTTTAGAACACTATTGGGTTCTGAGGACATGTCGTGGTAGGCCTGTAAGATTGCCGGGGCGGTCGGTCCTAGCTCACAATCTGCACCGCCCCTGGGTTGGCCACGGGCCGCCACCTTCTCTTTCCCGAAGAGGGGATCAACTACATAGTCGAGTTGCTCCAATATTGATTTTCTCGCCGAAAGGCAAGACACGCGTGGATGGGGTGTTCGTATACCTGCGGGGCATCAGACGTATTTTCCGTATATTCGTCGGGGCAAATAATTTTGTGAGGAATCAGTTTTGTATTCGATCCCCTAGTTACTCGACCTTTTCGCGCCTTCCTCTGTCTTGCCCCGTGTTGCTTTCCTCCTCCTCCTCGCCGTGATTGTGGGACGGCTCGCTGCCGTGCTTCTAGGGTCCCACGGGGGGGTCCGTGCGGCGGGGGGTCGCGCCTTCAGGCCATTGCTTGCATTACCCATCAGGACTCAAGTTGGGCTTGTCCCTCGACAGGAGGACTGTTCAATAATAGTTAAGAACCAGTCAGGGAGCGATTTTCGTGCTCCTTTGTCAATTTTAAATTTCGTTGGGGGTATGGGGCGAACTCGGCCCTTCGTTCCACCGCGCGCATTCGGTGGCCCCAGGGATGCGCGGCGGACGCCGGCGCGAACAGCGCCGTGTCGCCGCGCTGCTCGCGCGCGTCGCGGTTCGCGCGCGTCGCGGCGCGCTGCAGGCGATGTGGGCAGGTCCGCGCCGTTCCGCGTGGTCTCCGCGCCCGCCGCGGCGTTGCGGAGGTTCGAGGATTTGTATGCGGGGCGTGGGGCGTGCACCCCGTGCTCCGGAATTGAGTGGATCGCGCGAGCGTCCGCGCGAGGTCTTTTCGACGTCTGTGGTGCATCCGAACGAGGATCGCGGGGGAACGACCAAATTGGGCCCGTTCCGCCGCTTGCGCCGCCTCCGACCGCGGGTCGCGGGCGAGCGACCGAACGAGGTCCGCGGTAACGCGCGCGCCGCATCCGCGCGAGGATCGCGAGCGAACGACCGAACGAGGTCCGCCGCGACGTCAGCGCCGCGCCCGAGCGAGGATCGCGTGAGAACGGCCGAACGTGGCCCGATATGAGCGCTTCAACCGCATCCGAAAGAGGATCGCAAGGGAACGGCCGAACGAGGTCCACGTTTTGCATCTGCGCCGCGTCCGGGCGAGGATCGCGAGCGAACGACCGAAGGAGTTCCATGGTGAGCGTCTGCGCCGCATCCAGATTAGGATCACGAGCGAACGGCTGAGCGAGTTTCTCCTCGACGCCTGCGCCGTGTCCGAGCGATGATCGCGCGCGATTGATTGAACGTGGCCCGAAACTAACGCATGCGCCGCGTCCGGACGAGGATCGCGCGCGAACGACCGAACGAGGTCCACGTTTTGAGTCTGCGCCGCGCGCGAACGAGGATCGCGAGCGAACGGCCGAAGAAGTCCCACCGAGCGTTTGCGCCGCGTCCAAGAGCGGGTCGCGAGCAAACGGCCGAATGAGGTCCGTTACAATGCCTGCGCCTCAATCGAACGCGGGTCGCGAGCGAATGGCCGAGCGAGGTCCGCTGCGACGTCAGCGCAGCGCCCGAGCGAGGATCGCGTGAGAACGGCCGAACGTGGCCCGATATGAGCGCTTCAACCGCATCCGAAAGAGGATCGCAAGGGAACGACCGAACGAGGTCCACGTTTTGCATCTGCGCCGCGTCCAGGCGAGGATCGCGAGCGAACGACGGAAGGAGTTCCATGGTGAGCGCCTGCGCCGCATCCAGATTAGGATCACGAGCGAACGGCTGAGCGAGTTTCTCCTCGACGCCTGCGCCGTGTCCGAGCGATGATCGCGCGCGATTGACTGAACGTGGCCCGAAACTAACGCTTGCGCCGCGTCCGAACGAGGACCGCGCGCGAACGACCGAACGAGGTCCACGTTTTGAGTCTGCGCCGTGCGCGAACGAGGATCGCGAGCGAACGGCCGAAGAAGCCCCACCGAGCGTTTGCGCCGCGTCCGAGAGCGGGTCGCGAGCAAACGGCCGAATGAGGTCCGTTACAATGCCTGCGCCGCATTCGAACGCGGGTCGCGAGCGAATGACCGAGCGGGGTCAGTTTCGACGTCAGCGCCGCGATTGAACGGGGATCGCGAGGGAACGACCGAGCGAGGTCTGTCTCGACGTCTGCGCCGCATCCGCGCGTGGATCCCGACCGCGCGACCGCGCGAGGTCCCTTTTGACTTGGCGCCGCGTCCGAACGTGGATCGCGAGCGAACGGCCCGGCGAGGTCACTGTGGGTTTCGGTGCCGCTTCCATTGCGGCTCGCGAATGAGCGACCGAACGAAGCCCTTATCGGCTTCGCCGTCGCAAGGGTATTCCCCCCCCCTGTTCCGCGCCAGGTCCGGCTCGCGCGCGCGCGCAGTCCGCGCCCGCGTTCCGCGCGTGTCGACGGCGCTTGGCCGCGAGATGTCGGATTTGCAGGTCTTTCTGCCCGCCGTGGGCGCTCGCGCGAATCGCGACGAGGACTGCGGCCGCGACGTGGTCGCGGCGCTCCGCGCCAATTCAATCGCGGCAAGTGGCGAGCGCGTCGACGGCCTGGGCGCCCTGCGTCTGGCGCTCCAAATCGAGCCAGACCTGGTTGGGCTCGACGCGCGTGCGAGGGCCATTACTATGGGCGATCTCAACGGCGGGAAAGTCGCCTTTCTTGACCAAGCTGGCGACGGTGAGTGCAGCAACGGCCGAGGCGGCGGCCCTGTCCGCCGCCCTCGGCGCCGTCGAAGCGGCGCGGGGCTCTGCCGACCCTGTGGCTGCTCTCGTCGACGCGATGGCGCGCGAGCCAACCGCGCGCGCTGGCGTCGGCGAGTGCCTGGGCAGCATTCGCCACGCAGAGCTGCCGCCCGCCGGCCTGCTGGCCGTCGCCAGCGCCTTGCGATTGGCCCGACAGCCAGGCGCGCGCGCGGGAATTCTGCCTGGCGGCTTTGCGGGGCGCGCGCTTGCCGGGCGCTGGCCAAAGCCGCCCGGGCGAAGGTGTCGCGAGACCTTTTCTATGCAATGTGAGGAGGCGGCTGCCCCGCAGGGCGGTCGAAGCGCGCGGCGGACAGGACTGCGCCGACGCTGGCAAAGAAGAAGGCCCATTCCGCTTCCGCGCGCGAGTCCAGGCGACGCGGCCGACTCGCTGGGCATCCCGCTCGCGGCGTGGACGGTCGCGTGCGACCGTCGGGCCTTGGGCCGCGCCCGTCGCGGGCCAGATTTGTCTGGTGGCAGCAATGGCGCGCGTTGGCGTCGTTGTGCAGATCGCGCTTCAGGCGCCCCCCCCTCTTCGTTAGCTGCCGCCGGAAGCGCTCGTGCGCATCGCGGCCGGGGGCGAGGGGTGCGCGAGGCCGCGGCCCTTGCAGTCCTCTATCAGGATCTGACCAGGCACGAGTGGCCCGATCGCGCTAGCGGCGCCGGCTCCTTCGACGTGGATCGCACCGCGCGGCGACAAGAACGGGGCCTGCGCGTGCGCGCCGAGCGCGAGTGCGCGGCGCGCGGCTATCCTAATCTGTCCGAGCGGCAGCAGAAGGGGAGCGCCAATGGTGGCCCCCATGCAGACCGCAAATGAAGGAAAAAGGGACGACTAAGTCCTCGGCCAGCGGCGAGAGGCCAGGGCAAGTCCCGGGGGCCTCGAGCCGCGGCCAGGGGCGAGGGCGAGCGTCGCGCCGAGACGGGTGCGCCGCAGCCGCGCGCGCCGAGGCGGGTGCGCGAGGATTGAGGCGTGGGTGGCGGGGATTTGTAGCGCCGCGCGCGCTCGCGGGCCGCGCGCGCAGGCAGATCGGCCTCAGTGAAGCCGCCCGTAAATCCGCGCCGGCGGTTGGCGCCGCGGCTTTGCCCGTCCGCTCGGCGCTAGCCGCGCGGCTTCGAGCGCGCGTGAGGGAAGGGCGCCGCGGACATCTCCCGCGCGCGTGTCTGCCTGCCCCGGCGGCGCCCCCGCGCGTGGGATCTGTTGGCGGCGGGCGCGTAGCCGCGTTGCGCCGTGCTCGCGGTGCGCGGCGGATGCGTGGCTGCCCAGCGTGGTGCCGGTAGGCAGCTAATCGGCGAGCCAGCGGCTCCCGCGGGTAAAAGCATTGGCGCCCCGCCGAGGCGCGGCGACCGCGGGCGCGCGAGCGCCCCGCTGCCGGCGGGGGGACAAAACGAAGCAGGCGGCCCTCCCAGTCGTGCTTCTCAGGCGCCCGCCAGCCAGCTCGCAGCGCGCGCTCCGCGCGCGAATCGCGCTGGCGCAACGACAGCGTTGGCGCGACTTGCCGCGTCGCGTTGACAGCCGGGTTGCGGCTCTAGCAATTCGGCCGCAGCGCGTGGCGCCGACTGCGCGGGCGCGCGCGCTGCAAGGCCGCCGCGGCGTTTTTTCGCGGGGGGTCGCGGGGGCCAGCGGTCGCAAGTCTGGCGCTCCAGTTTTGGCGCAATTGCGGCGATGCAGGCGAGGCCGTTGCCGGGCGGCGTATGCGTGCGCTCGCGCGCGACCGCTGCGCTGCGGCAAGGTGCGTGCGTGGGCCGCGCGCGGCGAACTTACCGTCGGACGTCCCCGGCCGGGTGGGGCAGGCGTTGTTCGCGCAGCTGGGGGCCGAGCGAGTTTGCGCCCAGTCGGCGCAGGCGCTCGACGCGCGGCCGCGCTCGCGGGGCGCCCCAGTCCGCGCCGCTCGCCGCTGCCGCGCCGGCTGCGTCGGTCCTCCGCTGGTGGTGCTGGCGCCGAGCGCGCCTCGACGTGCCCGCTTCGCGCGTTGCCACCATTGCCGCGCGATGCGGCGATCGGCTCGCAACCGCTCGCGCAGTTCAGGGTCGTGCGCTCGGCAGCTTTTGCGGCCCCTCTTGGCCCGATTTGGGGTGGCCGAAACCCGTGGCTTCGGCGCGCGCGACGTCCGCAGGTTGTAGCGCGCGTGTCCCCGCGCCAGCGCCGCGGCGGCCATTCGCCGCCCCGCGGTGCCGGGGGGCGCGCCGACGACATCGACAGCGCGGGCGCGCCAATTGCCGCGGCGAATGAGCGAGGGGGCTTGGCGTCAAACGTTTTCCTCGCTCACGTCGGTCGGGCGCGGCCTAGCGCGAGCGCGTGGCCGCTGCGCGCGAGACCGCGTCCGAGAGCTCGGACAGCTCGGGCAGCTCGGGCGAAACTAGCAGCTGCGACCGCCGTCCTCGTGCCCGAGCGCCGCGCGCCGCGCGCGCAACCGGTCGCGGGCCGAGCGTCGCGCCGACGCGTCGGCTACGCGTGCGCGCCATTTGCCGTGTCAGAGGGGCACGGGGGCCATGTCAGGCGCCTGCCTCGCTCGCGTCGCCGCGGTCGGGCCAGGCGCGCACGCGCGGCGGCTGCGCGTCGCCGCCGCGTCCGTCCGCTTTGGAAGCTCGCGCGGCAGCTCTGGCGCGTTGGACAGCTGCGGCCGCCGTCCGCGCGCCGGGGCGCCGCGCGCCGCGCGCCTCGCGGGTGGGCGGCGCTCGGCGCTGGCCTCCTCATGGCATTGGGTCGCGTTGCGGCTGGCGCCATGGCCGCCCGAGGAGCCCGCGCCCTCTTCGCGCGGCGTCCGCGCCGCGCAGCGCGGCGCAGGCTTCGGCGCGCGCCCGGCGCCGTTGTTGCGCGCGCAGCCCAGCGACGGGTGAGGGGGGTTCTCAGGGAAGTTGCGTACGAACTCGGCCCTTCACTCTTTCGCGCGCGCTCGCTGGCCCTAGGGGTGCGCAGCGGGCGCCGGCGCGGGCGGCGCCCTATCGCCGCGCTGCCCGCGCGCGTTTCGGCGCGCTGCAGGCGGCGCGGGTAGGTTCGCGCCCTTCGCGCGGCGCCCGCGCCCGCCGCGGCGCTGCGGAGTTTTGCGGATTCGCGCGGGGGGCGTGGGTCGTGCACCCGCGCTCGGGATTTGACCCGCCCCGGCGCGCCCCGTCTTCGCCCGTTGCTTGGTCGCGCTGCGCCCCGCGCCCGGCCCGCCCGAGGCGCCCGCGCCTTCGCGGCGTGGCGCCCGCGCCGCGGGGCGTGTCGCAGGCTTCGGCGCGCGCCCAGCGCTGCGGTTGCGAGGGCAGCCTGGCGACGGGCGAAGGGGGCGCCCAGGGAGTTTATGTTCCCTACCTAGGCTCTGCCTAGAAGGGTTCTTACTCGGTAAACTGAAAGGGCCGGGCAGTGCAACTCGCCCCGGGCGGTTCCCCCAGTATCCGCCCCGCGGTTCCCCCAGTTACGTCCCCTTAGCTTAGCGTTGCTTATCTCATCTTAGCTTAGCTTATTTCATCTTAGCTTCGCCTGGCTTCATCTTAGCTCAGGTTTATCTTAGCTTAGCTTACCTTCATCTTAGCTTCGCTGAGCTTTAGCATAGCAGATCACAGCATAGCATAGCATAGCGTAGCATAGCATATCGCATCATCGCATATCATAGCATAGCCCAGCATAACATAGCATAGCGCGGCATAGCATATCATATCATAGCATATCATATACATAGCATAGCACAGCATAGCATAGCATATCATAGCACATCATATCATAGCACATCTTACCATATCAGGTAATAGCATATCTTAGCATATCACAGCGCAGCATGGCATCTCATAGCTTAGCATGACATCTCACATCATATCATATCATATCATAACATAGCGCAACGTAGCATAGCATATCATATCATAGTATAACGCAGCATAGCATGGCATAGTATATATCAATCATAGCAACTACTGCTGCTTTCTTAGGGGCTCCAACTTCTAGGTAGGGTCGCACTGGGGTATTTTTTCTTCCACAAGCTGCCTGCAGGAGGACATGCCCGACCTGACTTCAACTATCTAGGAAAGACCGTGCTCTATCGCTGCTGGCGGAAAGCCGGGGGGGTCACTGGGGGTTCCCAACCCGCCGCCCCCCCCTCGAGAAAACCGGGGGGGTTCACTGTCTGTTCGAACCCCCCCTCCCATACCCAGTCCATCATGAAAAGCGGGGTGGAGATGCCGGTTGGAACCCTCCCCCCCTCCCCCGCCGGGAAACGATTCCCGCTCCTCGGGACAATGGGACAGGGGTGGGGACATTGGGACAGTGGCGGAGATGGTGGTGGTGGGGACAGTGTTGGGGGGATAGTGGGACAGTGGTGGGGGCAGTGGGACAGTGGTGGGGACGGTGGTGGTGGGGACAGTGGCGAGGGGACAGTGGGACAGTGGTGGGGACTGGGGCAGTGGTGGGGACGGTAGTGGTGGGGACAGTGGTGAGGGTGGTGGTGAGGACGGTGGTGGGACAATGGGACAGTGTTACAGTGGGGAGAGTGGTGGGGACATTGGGGACAGTGGGACAGTGGTGGGGACAGTGGGGACACTGGGACAGCACAGTGGGACAGCGGCGGGGACAGTGGGTACAGTGGGACGCTGGTGGGGACAGTGGGGACAGTAGGACAGTGGTGGGGACAGTGGGGACAGTGGGACAGTGGTGGGGACAGTGGGGCCACTGGGGAGAGTGGGACCGTGGTGGTGACAGTGGTGGGAACAGTGGGGACGATGAGACACTGGTGCATGGGGGCACTGGTGGGGACAGTGGGGGCACTAGTGGGAACAGTGGGGACAGGGGTGGGGACAGTGCGACAGTGGTGGGGGGGCGGTGGTGGTGGGGACAGTGGTGTGGGGACACTGGGACATTTGTGGGGACAGTGGGGACGGTGGTGGGGACGGTGGTGGTGGGGACAGTGGTGAGGGCGGTGATGAGGGCGGTGGTGGGACAATGGGACAGAGGTGCAGTCGGGACAGTGGTGGGGACAGTGGGGACAGTGGTGGGAACAGTGGGACAGCTCAGTGGGACAGCGGCGGGGATAGTGGGGACAGTGGGACGGTGGTGGGGACAGTGGGGGCAGTGGGGCAGTGGTGGGGACAGTGGGGACAGTGGGGAGTGGGACCGTGGTGGGAACAGTGGTGGGGACAGTGGGGACAGTGCGACAGTGGTGGGGGCACTGGTGGAGACAGTGGGGACAATGGTGGGAACAGTGAACAGTGGGGACAGTGGGACTGGTGGTGGGGACGGTGGTGCTGGGGACAGCGGTGAGGGCGGTGGTGAGGACGGTGGTGGGGACCCGGGAGTCGTTTGCCGGCGGTGAGGGGGTTCGAACCAGTAGTGACCCCCTTCGGTTTTCTCGAGGGGGGGGGTTCGAACCAGTAGTGACCCCCCCCGGTTTTCTGGAGGTAGGCGGGGGGGAGGGGTTAGTGATGGGGGGGGGAAGGGAGGGGGGGGGTTCGAGCAGGGCAGGGGGGATTTTCGGAGGGGGGGGGAACGGGAATTTTCCACAGAAAAGCGGCGGTGGATCACGCTTCCTCCTGTCTAGACCTTGCTGCTCCCCCAGGTCCGGCCGACTCCCGGCGCCGGCGATGCCGCCAGTCGCCCCGCCCAGGGCTCTGGCGAGGTCGGGCGCGGCCCGCGCGCGGCAGCCGCCGCCGCTGGCAGAATCGAGTGCGCGCAGCCGGACGAGGACTTCAGGGGCAACCGTTGGGGAGGGAGAGGTTCGGGCGGGGGGAGCGCAGCGAGCTGGAATCGGCCTCGCGCCGCCGATGGATCGGCGGTGGGCCCCTGGCTGCAGATCCCCGCCTTCCTGGGCGGGGCGGGCTGGGCTGGTGGAAGGCACCCCGAGACTTGAGAAACCGCCGAGAACCCACGGAAACGGATGAAAACCTCGAGGCTCGAACCCTGAACCTCGAACACCATAGCCTCAGGTTTTCGAGGTTCAAGGCTCCGGCTTCGAGATTTTCTGGCATTTTCGTTGGTTCTCGGCGGTTTCCCAGCCTCGGCATGCTTCGGCAGCTGCGCCTCCCCGAGAGCGTTCGGGCGGTGCCGGGTTCGTCCCGACCGGCCGCCGGGGAGCCGAGTTGTACCCCAAAGACTCGAGTGGGGGATCGACTAGCGAATCGATTTATCCCCGAAGTGATTTTCCCGCTGGATCTACGGAAGATGCGTATAATGTCCCGTAGATCTACGAACATTTTCCGCGATTCTTGCCTATTCGGCGGGAGAATCAAATTTAGAGCAAATCGATTCTGTGGTGAACCCCCCAATTCGAAAAACCAGACGGTGGGGATCACTGCGGTGCAGGGGCAGGCTTAGGGGGGATGCAGCGTCCCCCAACCGGCCATTGATCGCCGATAGGGGCCCCATAGCCCCCTCGTCCGAAGAGCGTGCGGATTCGCAAGTGGGGGCCCATCGCCGATCTATTGGCGATGCGTCGCCGATTTCAGTTCGACGTGTCCCCAGCCTGAGCTGCCCCCCCCCCCCCCCAAACTTCGCCCCCAAGGAGTCTCCGGGAACGCCCAGCAGCGTCCTCTCTGGGGCTCACGGGCAGCTGTTCACCGAGGTGTCCAGGTCCACGAGCTGGTTCCCCAATGTCAGCCAGATGGCCTACCCGCCGGCCAGGATCTGGCTGGAGCAGCAGGACGGCCGGCAGATCGAGATGGCCGCCCGCCGCTCGAGGAGGGGAGCAGTGCCCAAGGGCTCGAGCGACGTGCAGCCGCCGTGTCTCGTGAAGAGGAGAGATTACAACCAGCGCATGCAGCAGTGGATCGCCAACCCTGGCAGCCCCAAGAGGCTGCTCTGGGACCTGGTCGGCTCGCTGCTCATCTTCTACGACCTGGTCGTCCTGCCGCTGCAGATCTGCTTCCAGCTCGACGACACCCTGCTGACGACCTGTGGGGATTGGCTCACGTTGATTTACTGGACTTCGAACATGCCAATGATGTGCACGGTAGGTTACTCTGACTCTGGTGAGTTGGTGATGACACCTTTGCTAATCCTCAAAAACTACTTGCGGGCGT
Source organism: Prorocentrum cordatum (assembly GCA_963575745.1). Lineage (NCBI taxonomy): Eukaryota > Dinophyceae > Prorocentrales > Prorocentraceae > Prorocentrum > Prorocentrum cordatum. Next base: position 79,117 of record CAUYUJ010002136.1, read on the forward strand.
GGTTCTGGCTCGACCTGGCGGTGGTGGTACCCGACTGGATCTTCTCAATCGCGAGCCTCGCCACGCAGACATCCAGAGACCAAAGCTCGGAGACGATGAAGCTGCTCAGATTTTTCCGCCTCGCCCGCATCGTTCGCTTGCTGCGGCTGATGAAACTGAGGAAGATATCCAGCTACCTGCGGCAAACCAAGCACCGTCAAAACAAAGCATCTGAGCGACGCGCAAAAAACAGGGTCGCCACAAAGGCTCCCAAGGGAGCTCAAAAGGGCCAGGGATGGCCCCAAGACGGCCCAGCAGGCTCCCAAGAGGACCTCCCAGACGGCCTGAAGAGACAAACAACATCAGCTTCCCACGAATACTTACGTTGGCTTTTGTGTTCTCGCCTTTCGGGCCCAGATCGGCCGAATATGGTTCTGAGGGCCTCCGGGATTGTCCCAAGACGGCCCAGGAGGCTCACAAAAGGACCCAAGACAGGCTGCGAGGACCCCATGAAAGCCCCAGGAGGGGCCCAAGAGGCTCCTAAGAGAGCCCAAGAGCCAGATGAGACTCCAAAGTGGGCCGAACAGGGTCCCAAAAGGGCCCCAAGGCGGCCCACGCCTACCAAGAGGGCCCGAGATGCCCGCAGACGGCCCAGCAGGCTCCCAAGAGGACTCCCCAAAAGGCCCGAGGAGGCAATCGACACTGATTTCCGTAAGATTTTTCCGTGGGCTCTTGCGTTCTCGCCTTGCGGATCCAGATCGGCCGAAGACGGCCTCCGAGACTGCCCCAAGATTGCCCAGGAGGCTCTCAAGAGGGCCCCAAGACGACCCAACAGGGCCCCAGGACGGCCATACAGTCAACCCGCATAGTAAGGAGGAGCCACGTCCCAAGGTCACCCTTGCATCCCTCCCCTTCGGCCCATCCTTGGCCGCTTTCGCTGGCCGCGCTCCGCTCGCACAGTGTCGGCATGGCCTTCCAAGGCCCTTGTATTCTTATCGTGCCACCTTACTCTACGGGTTGACTGTGAAGAGCCCCAGGAGGGGCCCAAGAGCCACAGGAGGCCCCAAGAGTGGTCCGAAGAGGGCCCCGAGGCGGCCCAAGCCTCCCAAGACGGCCCGAGGGGCCCCCAGAATGCTCCAGAAGGCTTCCAGGAGGACCCCCAGAACGGCCTGAGGAGACAATACATATTGATAGGCCCTTCGGTTTCTCATTGATTTTTGGGTCGTCCCCTTGAGCCCAGATCGGCCGAAGGCGGCTCTGAGTGAAGGGGCAAACGCTGGCACGGAGCTATGTTTTCCGTATCTTTTGACCGGGCACTATCTTCAAACGATCGGCCGACGGGGTTTTGCGTCAGACATCGGCCGTCGCAATGTCTGCCGAACTCGCCGCCGAGCGGCGCTGGTCCGAGGTTTCATGTTCCTCTGGGTCGGGGGCGGGACCTGCGCGAGGGCGCCCGCCTGGGCTTTGTTGGCGATTCGTGAGGGCCCGATCGGGAGGGGCCGACCCGGGCGACCAACCCCCTGAACAGTTTATACGCAGGTTGTGCGTTGTTGTGTGTGTGTGTGTGTGTGTGTGTGTGTGTGTGTGTGTGTGTGTGTGTGTGTGTGTGTGTGTGTGTGTGTGTGTGTGTGTGTGTGTGTGTGCGTGTGTGTGTGTGTGTGTGTGTGTGTGTGTGTGTGTGTGTGTGTGTGTGTGACTGTTGCGCTTGAGGTCTAAGCTTTTCCTCGCCCTTACGGGATCCAGGGTGATTTTCGACCCTGGCGCTGTTCAAGAGTAACAACTTTTGGGGGGCCCTTCGGGGTCGTAGACAGGGCGCCCGCGCTCTTGGCGGGCGCCGCGAGGGGCCCAGCATTCGGGAGGTGGCGAACGATTTTTCGACTCTGTCTTCCCCTCTTTGATATTGTTTTGGTCTGTGCTTACTGAGGTTCTCCGAGATTGCCCCAATACCGTCTGGGAGGCTCTCAAGAGGGCCCCAAGACGGTCCAAGAGGGCCGCAGGATGTTCAATCTTCCACGACAGCTCAAGAGGGGCCTAAGAGAGCCCCAAGAGGGTCCCAAGAGAACCCACAGACTGTTGTAGGAGACCGCAAAGAGGGCCGAACAAGGGTTAATCTTACCGTGAAGAAAGTAAAGTTAGTGTAGTGTCATAGCGTAGTGTTGAAGACACCTGGGTGTGACACTACGCTACCGTTAGCGTAGTGTCGTAGCGTAGTGTTGGGGACACCTGGGCGTGACACTACGCTGTGACAGTACGCTACGGTTAGCGTATTGTCATAGCGTAGTGTTGGAGATACTTAGGCGTGACACTACGCTATGACTGTACGCTACGATTAGCGTAGTGTCATAGCGTAGTGTTGGGGACACTTGGGCGTGTTTTTACGCTATGACAGTACGGTTGGAGAGACCTGGGCGTGACACTACGCTATGACACTGCGCTACAGTTGAGGCGGGGGAGAAGGAATTGTTTTTTCGTTTGCTTTTCCTTGGGGTTTTGCTTGACTCTGCTCCGTGAGAGAGGACACTACGCTACCCGTAGCGTAGTGTCACAGCGTAGTGTTGGGGACACGTGGGCTTGACACTGCGCTGTGACACTACGCTACGGTGGAGGCGGGGGAGAAGGATTGTTTTTTTGTTTGCTTTCCTTTATGGTTTTGCTTGACTCTGCTACGTGAGAGACGACACTGCGATACCGTTAGCCTAGTGTCATAGCGTAGTGTTGGGGGCCTTTGGGCGTGACACTACGCTATGACACTACGCGACGGTTGAGGCGGAGGATAAGGAATCGTTTTTTTTTGTTGTTTTGTTTTGTTGTTTCCCTTTTCTCGTTTGCTATTCCTTTGGGTGTTGCTTGATTCTGCTCCGTGGGAGTGGACACTACGCTACGGTTGAGCAGGGGGAGAAGAACACGCTTCTTTGTTCTTTTGTTTTTCCTTAGGGTTTTGCTTGACTCTGCTCCGTGAGAGAGGACACTACGCTACCGCTAGCGTAGTGTCATAGCGTAGTGTTGGGGACACCTGGGCGTGACACTACGCTATGACTCTACGCTACGGTTGAGCGGGGGGAGAAGAACTAGCTTTTTTGTTCGTTTGCTTTCCCTTGGGTTTTTGCTTGATTCTGCTCCGTGAGAGAGGACACCGTGCTACCGTTGGCGTAGTGTCATAGCGTAGTGTTGGGGATACTTGGGCGTGACACTACCCTATGACACTACGCTACGGTTGAGCGGGGGGAGAAGGAATAGTTGTTTTTCGTTTGCTTTCCCTTGGGGTTTTGCTTGATTCTGCTCCGTGAGAGAGGACGCTACGCTACCGGTAGCGTAGTGTCATAGCGTAGTGTTGGGGGCAACTGGGCGTGACATTACGCCATGACACTACGCAACGGTTGAGGCGGAGGGAACGGGAAGAGTTTGTTTGTTGTCGTTGTTTGGCTTTGCATTTCCTTAGGGTTTTGCCTCGCTGGACTTTGCTTCGTGACAGAGGATTTTGCGCTGCGGTTAGCGTAGTGTCATAGCGTAATGTTGGAGACATTTGGGTGTGGCACTACGCTATGACACTACGCCACGGTTAGCGTAGTGTCATAGCGTAATGTTGGGGGCACTTGGGCGCGACACTACGCTGTGACACTACGCTACGGCTAGCGTGTCATGGCGTAGTGTTGGAGACACATGGGCGTGACACTACGCTATGACACTACGCAACGGTTAACGTAGTGTCACAGCGTAGTGTTGGGGGCACTTGGGCGTGACATTACGCTATGACACTACGCTACAGTTAGCGTAGTGTCATAGCGTAGTGTTGGGGGCACCTGGGCGTGACACTACGCTATGACACTACGCTACGGTTAGCGTAGTGTCATAGCGTAGTGTTGGGGACACTTGGGCGTGACACTACGCTGTGACACTGCGCTACGGCTAGCGTGTCATAGCGTAGTGTTGGAGACACCTGGGCGCGACACTACGCTATGACACTACGCTACGGTTAACGTAGTGTCACAGCGTAGTGTTGGGGGCACTTGGGCGTGACATTACGCTATGACACTACGCTACAGTTAGCGTAGTGTCATAGCGTAGTGTCGGGGGCACCTGGGCGTGACACTACGCTATGACACTACGCTACGGTTAGCGTGAAGTTAGCGTAGTGTCATAGCGTAGTGTCACATTTCACGGTTAAGATCTGCTCTCGGGCCGAGCAGGGCCCCAAGGGGGCTCCAATATGGGCCAAGCCCCCCAAGACGGCCGAAGAGGGCCTCAGACAGAACGGCCCAAGAGGGCCCCAAGACACCCAAAAGGGCCCTCAGAGAACCTTCCCTCAGACTGTCCAATGACGGACGCTGCTGTGACGCCAATGCTCCCAGGAACACCAGGCAGATGGAACATCTTTTTTACACGAGTCGGTGACGCGAACAGCTTTCAATGCCACGTGTCCCAAGAGCGAGCAGTGGCGCAGTAAACTCTTAACGCCAGGGCTACCAAGAGCTCCCAAGAGCGAGCTGTGACGTGAGCAGCTCTTGAATCCAAGGCTCCGAAGAGTGAACGGTGACGTAAACATCTCTTCACACCTAGACAGCTCTCAACGCCAGGCCTCTCAAGAGCAAACGATGACGTGAAAAAGGCTCTTCCCACCAAGGCTCCCAAGATCCCAAGATAGAACAGTGATGTGAATAAGCTTTGAACGCAGATGCCTCCAAGAGCGAACAGGGTCATCCGCCCTCTCGGACAAGTTCCTGAAGCGCTCTGTCCGCCTCCGTGGCGGCCTGGAAACGGGCATTCCGCTTGAGACGGGGAGGTCCCCCGAACCTCAAGCCGAGCCCTTCTTAGCGCGGCATGCGCCTTCGCTTATCGCACGCCTGCCATTCAGGGGGTGTTGGCCCAGGTGACGGAACGTGCGGATGCCAGAGAAGGTCTGTACAGGGATTTGGCCCCACGGGCGGGGGCCTGGGAGGGGAGGCGCTTGCTCGGCGCAGTTCCTGACACGCCCCCTGGGGTCCGTGTCGGCGGCTGGGCCCCCCAGCAGGCCTCGAAAGTGGCGACAGTTTCACAGATCGCAGCCCCCCCAGGGATGGCGAGGTCTAATTTGAGTCCGCCGTGTGTACACACTGTGCGGGGCCCCCCAGCAGGCCTCGAAAGTGGCGACCGTTTCACAGATCGTAGCCCCCCAGGGGTGGCGAGGTCCCATTTGAGTCCGCCGTGTGTACCCAGTGTGCTGGGCCCCCCAGCAGGCCTCGAAAGTGGCGACCGTTTCACAGATCGTAGCCCCCCAGGGGTGGCGAGGTCCCATTTGAGTCCGCCGTGTGTACCCAGTGTGCTGGGCCCCCCAGCAGGCTTCGAAAGTGGCGACCGTTTCACAGATCGCAGCCCCCCAGGGTGGCGAGGTCCCATTTGAGTCCGCCGTGTGTACCCAGTGTGCTGGGCCCCCCAGCAGGCCTCGAAAGTGGCGACCGTTTCACAGATCGCAGCCCCCCAGGGATGGCGAGGTCCCATTTGAGTCCGCCGTGTGTACACACTGTGCTGGGCCCCCCAGCAGGCCTCGAAAGTGGCGACAGCTTCACAGATCGCAGCCCCCCAGGGATGGCGAGGTCCAATTTGAACCCGCCGTGTGTACCCACTGTGCTGGGCCCCCCAGCAGGCCTCGAAAGTGGCGACAGTTTCACAGATCGCAGCCCCCCAGGGATGGCGAGGTCCCATTTGAGCCTGCCGTGTGTACCCACTTTGCTGGGCCCCCCAGCAGCTCTCGAAAGTGGCGGCAACACGGCTCCTAAGGGCTAAAGGTCACGCCGAAAAAAACCTCCTGGCGCCAAGGCCCCCAAGCAGAGCTCCCAGTTACGTACACATCTCTTAACGCCACGTCTCCCAAGAGCGGGCGGCGCCATCATGAGTACTCTCGGGGAGGCTCCACTAAACCGCTCTTTCCGCATCCGTACCAGCCCAGGTTCTAACACGCTTGCGAGTGCCGTAGGGACGGTGGCGGGTTCAAGAATTTCGACGACCTTTTGAATTCAGAGTACATGAGCATTCTCAGCAATATTGCGAAAATGATTTTGTTGCTGCTGGCGATCAACCATTTTGTGGCTTGCTTCTGGTTCCTGATTGCGGACACCCGTGAGGACGGCCCCACGTGGTTGAAGCAGCAGCATTTCATGGACCAGCAGTGGCAGTACTGGTACATGACGGCGTTGCATTGGTCGCTGACGCAGTTTACGCCTGCCTCGATGGACGTGCAACCACACAACATTGCCGAGCGAACGTTCACCGTCTTCATCGTGGTGTTCGGGTTGGTCGGGTTCTCTTACAACGTCGGGAGCATCACGGGCTCCATATCGCAGCTGCGCCAGCTAGGGGAGACCGAGTCCAGGCAGTTTTGGGATCTGCGCCGCTTCCTCAGACAGAACAAGGTGCCCGTGAGTCTGTCGCTCCGTATTCAGAAGTACCTGGAGCACGCTTGGCAATCCCAGAACAAGACGCGCGAGGTCAAGAGCATCGCCATTCTAGGCCTGCTGTCGGAGCAGCTTCTCGGTGAGTTGCAGTATGAGCTGAATGCGATCCATTTTGTAGTGCTTCCGCTGTTCAAGCGCCTCTGCGATGATTGCAGCGAGACGATGCAGCGCCTGTCCAAGACGGCGGTCAGCACCAAGCACTTCGCGAGGGACGATTTTCTCTTCCTACCAGCAGAGAAGGCAACTCACATGTCGCTGGTCGTGGACGGAAGGCTCGAGTACTCGCGGCACCTATTCTCCGTCCGGGAGACGCAGGGCGAGAGCGTGGAACACAACGAGGACTGGATCGCGGAGCCCATCCTTTGGACCCAGCAGTGGCTGCACCTCGGGACGCTCACGGCTGTCAAGGAGAGCGTCCTCTTCCTCGTCGAGCCAGCCGAGTTCCAGCGTAAGCTGAGCGTCAACCCCCACTCGTTCTGGCTCGGACGTAGTTATGCCAAGAAGTATTTGGTCTGGCTCAATCAGCAGAGTCCCGAGGATCTCTCGGACATCACCCAGGGTCAGACCCAGAAGGCGCTGCTGTCCACCTTCATCCCGCCGCAGGCAGAAGCCTTTTGCCAGTCGTCCATCACAAGAGAGGCAAGCACGTCGGGCAGCGGCAGCGGCAATACCATGGGCTTCTTCAGCGAAGTGTCGGCCTGAGCTGAAGGCTGAGCGCGGCTGCGGAGGGCTGGGGGGTGGAGGACCCGAAGAGCTGCAGGGGGTTGCGACTGGTGGCATGTGCATTCGCTCGAAAAATAAATAACGGCATAAACATATTTTTTTGGCGCTTCGCGCGGATTTCTTGGATCCGCGCTGGGCTCCCCCGCCGACGCCTCCGACGCCGCCCCTGGCGCGCTCCGCGCGCCAGGGAGGGTGGTCCGGGCAGATCCGAGAAATCCGCGCGGAGAGCCAAATGTGTAAGTTTATGCCTTTTCTTCGTCTCACGAATCCATTCAGGAACGATTCCTATGCGATATGTCATGAGAGCGGATGTTCAGTAGCAGATCATGGGAGCCTTGTGTACTCTCGTAATTCTTTCTTTAGAGATTGTATTTGGCGTTGAGTAGCGTCTGGTAGTCGATGAGATAGTGCCGATTTTTTGTTGATGAGCGCCGATGAGCGTCGATTAGCGTCGATTTAGCGTCGATTAGACTCCATGAGCGTCGATTTGCACGAGCAGACAAGGTGGTATGGGAGGCTCCCATAAGTTGCCACAGACGAGTATATGGAGGAGCATAAGCAGGACAAGTTCGGGGGCCCCAGTCAAACCATAGTAGGGATTGGCCTCATCAGGCCGTGGAGATCATGTACAGAGCTAATCTTAGCTCGCAGTGGAGATCCATGCCAAGAGACACCCTGCACGCCTGCAGGGTGGCGTGGGCTCTTTTGGTCTCAATGACTGCTGAGGCCTTACGGCCAGTGCCGCCGACCCTGGGGGCCTCGGCCTCGGCCTTGCGCCCTCCCAACACGCTCTGGGAGGGTGGTACAGGCCTCGGAAAAAAAAGTAGCGAACACTCATGCCACATTCACCTGTGAACGCCTCCCCCTCCCCCCAATGTTCAAAAGTTGGCGGTGGGTCTGATGAGTTGCACCTCGACCGCAGTCTCCCCCGCGCGTGCCAACCTTGAGTTTGGAGTGCAGGGGGGGTGTTCACTCATTGTTTCCCTCTGCAGCATTTTGACCCGGGACAATCCCGCGGGACCACCCCCCAGGAACCCCCCCCGGCCCCCTTCTCCCCACCCCCGCGTCTCTCCGCGGGGAAGGGATCCAAAGGGAAGGGGCTTCCCTTCGGCTCCATGACAGCGCTGCTTCATTCCGCTGTGGATGGGCTGGTGTATTTCGATTTGGCTGGCGTGCTTGAGGACGAGAGCCCAAGGAAAGGGGGGGAGCGGCGACGGACTCAGGGGAAGGAGGGGACGTGATGGCGGCGGCGACGCGACGGCGGCAGCGACGGCGATGGCGACGGAACAGCCCATGTTACACGCCGACAGAGTCGGCGGATTTTGCTATTCAAAGCGTTACGTTCCCACCAAAAATCAATGGACGCCCTGGGGTCTCAGGGTTGGGTTTCTTGTGGACGGTTTCTTGTGGACTGGCCTCCACTGCAGTGTGGTTCCTTTGGCGTTGCTTCTTGTATCTTCCTTTCAGTTAAGTAAGCGGAGTTCAGCCTTGCGCTCTTCTTCTGGTGTTGCCGCGACATGGATGATCAGAGTTTGGTTGAGCTACAGGTCTTGAAGTTTCCTATCTTGGCGTGATTCGCTCGAATCCCTCTCTGGCCTTCTTGCAGCCTTTCGTAGCCTCTTGGATATTTCTTGTAGTCGTGTTGTTTTTTGTCCTCTGGGGTTGACGATGGATTCACATATTGGATAAGCTTGACGAGCTTGTGGAGATATTGGGACATCATGGGCACTCCGACCTCTTGGGGCGATGACGGATTCCTATCTTGTATACATGAGGAGATCTTGGGGCAACTTGGACGCTCCGACCTCTTGGGGCTATGATGGGTTTCTATCTTGGATGAACTTCAGATCTTGGGACATCTTGGACTCTCCGACCCCTCGTGCCAGCCCATGAGGCAGACTCGGAGAGCAGAGCTGACACGCTACAGCAGCCTGACACGCCTACGGCTTCAGGGCTGTCGGCATGGCACACCTATAGTTCGTTTGCCAGGCAGGGGCGTCCACTCGGTGTTTGACGAGGGAGGTTTCGTGGCAACGTATTGCCAACTTGGCATACACTACCCGTGACGCGTGTCATTTGTATGTATGTATATATGCAGTGAGAGTTGCGCCTGATGTATATCAGGTTATCCAGACTGAGCAGTCCTGCTGCAGCGTCTCACTGGCTCTCCTTGTTACCTTTCTGCCGTCAGCCAGCCTTTCCGCTTCCGTCCGAACAGGAAAAGGAAGAAACGAAGATTTCTTGGTTCGGCGCTGGCCCCCGTGGCAGCACCTCCTGCGCCGCCCCATGTGTTTGCAGCTGCTTCCTCTCTTACTCTCCCTCCTCGCTGTCCCATCGTCCTGCAGAGGGGGACGTTTCAATTTTATGCCCTTCGCGTGCGCCAGGGCTCGGCGTGAGATGATTATCGTTTGAAGGTTTGCCCACCAAGTATCCAGCTGCTTGCGTTAAGTCGAGCGTGTCCCTCTACAGGAGAAATATTCAAAAATAGTTGAACAAATAGCCCAGGGACGATTTTCCGACTACATTTTGGTGCTTGTTGGGTATTTTCGGTTTTTTTTTTCGTCCAAGGTCCACCTGTAGGATGACATGCCCGCCCTGATGCTTGCAGCAGGTCCCGCCACCTTGCAAGCGCAGCACTCTGCGTGGCGGCCTCGCGAGCACCGCCGAGAAGGCCGTCACGTGTGACGCGTGCCGCCCTCCCTGGAGAGGTGACGCATGACATGGGATGAGGAGGATGCGGAGGACGAGGGGAGGAAGAATACGGCGAGGAGGAGGAGGACGAGGTGGAGGAGCACGAGGAAGGCCGTCACATTTGAAGCCTGTCGTCCCCAGAAGGAGGATCCTTAGAATGAGGATGAGGGACACAACACGGCGTGACACGTCGACTGGCGAGGGGGATGATGAGAAGGAGGAGGAGGAGGAGGAGGAGGAGGCGAGGGAGGAGGAAGAGGAGGAGAGGAGGAGGTGGAAGAGGATAGAAGGATGAGGAGGTGGAGAAGGAGGAGGACGAGGATGAAGGCGAGTATGCGTGACACGTTTTCGTATGTGAGGTCACACTGGACGTACCCCCCAACTGGTGTCATCGAGGCCGCCACCTCCCAATGTTGCCTTCTGCCCATCTTGGACGACGGCGACGACGATGATGACGACAACGACGACGACGACACTCCGCCACAGTGCCTTGGTCTTGGATGCCTCTTGGGGTCTCGTCGGAGGGCTCTGGGGGGCCTCTGAAGGGCATTTGTGAAGCCTCCTGGGCGCCTCTTGGGCGTCTCTTGGGGCCTCTCTGAGGTGGTGGTGATGGTGGGATGTGGTGGTGGTGGTTGTTGTGGTGGTTGTGGTGGTTGTTGTGGTGGTTGTGGTGGCACGTTGTGGTGGTGGTGGTGGTGGCGGTGGTGGTGTGGTGCTTTATGGTGGTCGTGATGGTAGTTCTGGTGGTGGGTTGTTGTGGCGGTGGTGGTGGTGGCGGTGGTGGTGTGGTGGTTTGTCGTGGTGGTTGTGGTGGTGGTAGTGGTTGTGGTGGTGGTTGGTTGTGGTGGTGGTGGTGGCGGTGGTGGTGGATTGTGGTGGTGGTGGTGTGGTGTTTTGTTGTGGTGGTGGTTGTGGTGGTTGTGGTGGTGGTGGGCGTTGGTGGCGTTGGTGGTGGTGGTGGTGTGATGGTTTGAGGTGGTGGTGGTGGGTTGTGGTGGTGGTGGTGGTTGCGGCGGTGGTGGTGGTGGTGGTGGCGTGGTGGTTTGTGGTGGAGGTTGGTTGTGGCAGTGGTGGGTTGTGGAGGTGGTGCTCGTGGTGGTGGTGGTGGTAGTTGTGGTGGTTTGTGGTGGTGACGGTGGTGTGGTGGTGGTGAGGTGGTGGTGGTGGTGGTGGTGTGGTGGTTTTTGGTGGTGGCAGTGGTGGTGGTTGTGTGGTGGTTCGTGGCGGTGGTTGTGGGTTGTGGAGGTTTGTGGTGGTGTTGGTGGTATTGGGTTGTGGTGGTGGTTTGTGATGGTGGTGGCTGTGGCGGTGGTGGTGGTGCGGTGGATTGGTGTTGGTGGTAGTGTTGGTGGATTGTGGTGGTAGTGGTGGTGGGTTGTTGTTGTGGTGGTGGTGGTGGCTGTGGCTGTATGGTGGTTTGTGGTTGTGGTGGTGGCGGTGCTGTGGTGGTGGCGGGTTGTGGTGGTGGTGGTCGTAGTCGTGGTGGCGGTGGTGGTGGTGGCGTGGTGGTTTGTGGTGGTTCTGGTGGTTGTGGTGGTGGGCTGTGGTCTTGGTGGTGGTGCTGCTGCTGGTGGTGGTTCTGGTCGTGTTGGTGGTGGGTGGTGTTGGTGGTGGTGTTGGTGGTGGTTGTGGTGGTGGTTGTGGTGGTGTGGTTGGTTTGGTGGTGGTGGTGGTGGTGATGTTGTGTTGTGTTGTGGTGGTGGTGGTGGTAGTTGTGTGGTGGTTTGTGGTGGTGGTGGGTTGCTTTGTGTGGTTGTGTGGTGGTGTTGTGTTGTTGTGTGGTTGTGTCGTGGTGTGGTGGTGGTTGTGTGGTGGTGGTGGTTTGTGGTTGGTTGTGGTGGGTTGTGGTGTTGGTGGTGGTGGCGTTTGTGGTAGTGGTGATGTGGTGGTTTGTGGATATGGTGGTGGTTGTGGTGGTGGTGGGTTATGGTGGTTGTGGTGGTGGTGGTGGTGGTGGTGGTGGCAGGTCGCGGTGGTGGTGGTGGTGGTGGTGGCGGCTGTCTTGGTGGTGGTGGTTGTTCTGGTTGTGTGGTGATTTTGGTGGCGGTGGTGGTGGTGGTGGTGGTGGTGTTGCGGTTTGTGGTGGTGGTGGTGGGTTGTGGTGGTTGTGGTGGTGGTGGTGGCGGGTGGTGGCGGGGGTGGTGGTGGTGTGGTGGTTTGTGATGTTGTTGGTGGTCGTGATGGTGGGTTGTTGTGGTGGTGGTGGTGGGTTATTGTGGCGATGGTTGTAGTGGTGGTGGTTTGTTGTGGTGGTGGTGGTTGTGTGGTGGCTTGTGGTGGTGGTGGTGGTGGTTGGTTGTGGTGGTGGCGGTGGTGGCGTGGTGGTTTGTGGTGGCTGTGGTGTTGGTGGTGGTGCTGCTGCTCGTGGTTGTGCTGGTGGTGGTGGGTTGTGGGTGATGGTGGTGGTGGCGGTGCTGGTGTGGTGGTGTGGTGGTTCTGGAAGTTGTGGTGGTGGTGGGTGGTGGTGGGTTGTGGTGGTGGTGGTGGCGGTGGTTGTGATGGTGGTGGTGGTGGTGGTGTGGTTGTTTCTGGTGGCGGTGGTGGTAGTTGTGGTAGTGGGTTGTGGTGGTTGTGGCGGTGCTGATGTGATGGTTTGTCGTGTTGGTTGTGGTGGTGGTAGTGGTTGTGCCGCGAAGTGGTGGTGGTGGTGGTAGTGGCGGTGGTGGTGGGTTGTGGTGGTGGTCGTAGTGGTGGTGGTGTGGTGTTTTGTTATGGTGGTGGTGGTTGTGGTGGTGGTGGGGTGGTTTGTGGTTGTTGTGGTGGTGGTTTGTGGTGGTGATGGTTGTGGTGGTCGCGGTGGTGGTGGTGGTGGTGGTGGCAGGTGGTTGTGGTAATGGAGGGGGTGGTTGTGGCGGTAGTGGTGGTTGTGGAGGTGGTGTGGTGGTTTGTGGTCGTCGAATCGGTGGCGGTGGTGGTTGTGGTGTGGTGGTTTGTGATGGTGGTGTGGTGGTGTGGTGGTGTGGTGGTTTGTTGTGGTGGTTGGTTGTGGTGGTGGTAGTGGTGGTGGTGATTGTGGCGGTGGTGGTGGTGGTGTGGTGGGTTGCTGCGGTGGTGGTGGTGATGGTGGTGGTGGGTTGTTGTTGTGGTGGTGGTGGTGATGGTTGGTTGTTGTGGTGGTAGTGGTGGCTGTGGTGGTGGTGGATGTGTGGTGGTGGTGGTAGTGGTGGTGGCGGTGATGGTGGTGGTGGCGTGATGGTTTGTGGTGGTGGTGATGATAGTGGGTTGTGGGAGGTGGTGGTGGTGGTGGCGGTGGTGGTTGTGGTGGTCGTGGTGTGGTGGTTTGTGGTGGTGGTGGTGGGTTGTGGTGGTGGTGCGTTATGGTGACGGTGGTGGCGGTGGCGGTGGTGGTGTTGTGGTGGTTTATGGTGGTGGTTGTTGTGGCTGTTGTGTATAGTGGTGGGTTGTGGTGGTGGTGGTGGTGGCGGTTGTGGTGGTGGTGGTGTGCGGTGGTTTGTGGTTGTGGTGGTGGTGGTTGTGGCGGTGGCGGGTTGTGGCGGTTGTAGTGGTGTTGGTGGTGGCGGTGGTGTTGGTTGTGGTGGTGTGGTGATTTGTGGTGGTGGTGGTGGTGGTGGTGTTGTGGCCTTCGGGTCTTCCCGTCATCGTGTCTTGGCTTTGGGTTGCAGTTCCAATGGATGCCTCCTGGGGTCTCGTCAGAGGGAGGTGTCCCGGGGGCGTCTGAGGAGCATGCGTGAGGGCTCCTGGGCGCCTCTTGAGCGTCTCTGAAAACTTCCCATGGGCCCCTCGTGGCTTTTGGGAAGCGCAGGCTCGATATGGTAATTTGTATTTTCCCGTGGCGGCTCCTGAGCTCTCTCTGGTCATCGTCGCTGCGGCTGCCGTTGGTGCTGCCGGCCGCCGCTAGCGCAAGCGCCGCCAGAACCGGCACCGGGGAGAGAGGGGGGGTTTCGAACCCCGTCCCCCCCCCCCGGGAAGCCGGAAGAGAACATATTGGGGAAGTTCGAATTTCTTTTCCTTTCTTGGGGGGGTTCGGGAGGAGGGGGGTTAGGGGGGAGGGGAGATCCCCTGGTTCTGATCGACGTCGCCGAATGTTGGGGGGGGGGCACACCCCGGTTCGAAACGCGCCGCCGAAAGGCAAGCACCCGTGAAACGCGCTCTCGTATATGTATATGTATTTGTATGTGTAAATTACATGCGTATGTATGTGTGTGTATGCATGTACGCATGCATGCATGCATGCAGGCAGTCATTCATGTATATACGTTTGTTTGTTGTTCTTTATGACTGTATTCATGTTTGTTTATATGTATGTATGAATGAATGTATGCATGTATCTATGTACGCGTGCATGCATGCATGCATGCACGTATGTAGGTCTGTCTGTCAGTCTGTCTGTCTGTCTCTCTGTCTGTCTGTCAGTCAGTCTGTCTGCCTGTCTGTCTGTCTGTCTGTCTGTCTGTCTGTCTGTCTGTATGTATGTATGTATGTATGTATGTATGTATGTATGTATATGTGTTTGTATGGATGTATGTACATGCGCACGTGCGTATGTACGTATGTATGTCAGTATGCATGCATGTACGCATGTATGCATGTATGCATGTATGCATGTACGCATGCATGCATGTATGCATGTATGCATGTATGCATGTATGCATGTACGCATGCATGCATGCATGCATGCATGCATGCATGCATGTATGTATGTATGCATGCATGCATGCATGCATGTATGTATGTATGTATGTATGTATGTATGTATGTATGTATGTATGTATGTATGTCTTTGTGTGTATATATATATATACAAAGACATATCACATGACGGGCGTCCAGAGCCCAGGGGACCGCGGCCGCACATTTTTTCAAATTTCCCCCCCGTAACCGACTTTAGCCCCCAGGGTCCGGGGCTCATTTTCGGAGTCCCGGAAGCTTTTTAGGCTACCCGAGGCGTTCACCACGGCTTCTGAGGGCGGCAAGAAGCCGCCAAGACGGCCCAAGATCGCTCAAAGCCGCCCAAGATGGCTCCATTATGATGGCCCAAGAAGCTCCCAGGAGGTCAAGAGGGCCCCAAGAGCTCAAAATCATTGATTTTCAATCTGTGTTGTTCCAGTGTTTTTGGCGTTCTCGCTTCGGGCTGGCGACACTCCAAGACTGCCCAAGAAGCTTGCAACATCGCCACAAGAGGCCCTCAAGGGTCTTCCAAGACGGCCCAAGAGGTCCCCAAAACGGCCCAACAGGCGCCCAAGACGGCCCA
The DNA here is from genome assembly GCA_963575745.1 of Prorocentrum cordatum. Classification (NCBI taxonomy): domain Eukaryota; class Dinophyceae; order Prorocentrales; family Prorocentraceae; genus Prorocentrum; species Prorocentrum cordatum. The sequence goes on from CAUYUJ010002136.1 coordinate 94,150, forward strand.
AGAGGGCCTGCAGACGGCCCCAAGAGGGGCCCAAGAGGGGGAACCCGAACCGACAATTCGAGTCTTCCGCCCCAAAGAGGTCTCCAGGAAGCTGGCGGTGTCAGGGGTGGGGGGTTATATTGGAGACGCCTTACGGCCGGTGCCGCCGACCCTGAACGACGACGACGACGACGACGACGACGACGACGGCGGCGGCGGCGGCGACCACGGCGGCGGCGGCGGCTGCGGTGAAGACGGCGACGACGCCGACGACCACGGCGATGACGACGACGACGACGCCGACGAAGACGACGACGAAGACGACGGCGGGGGCGGCGGCGGCTGCGGTGAAGACGACGGCGACGACACCGACGCCGACGTCCACGACGACGACGCCGCCGACGCCGGCGCTGACGCCGACGCGGACGCCGACGCGGACGCCGACGCCGACGTCGAAGCTGACGCCGACGCCGACGCCGACGCTGACACCGACGCCGACGCGGACGCCAACGCCGACGCGGACGCCAACGCCGACGCCGACGCCGACGCTGACGCCGACGCGGACGCCGACGTCGACGCCGACGCCGACGCCGACGCCGACGCCGACGCCGACGCCGACGCCGACGACAACGACGACGACGGGTAGTTTTGGGGCCTCTTGGGAGGCTCTTGGGGGCCTCTAGGGAGCCTCGTGGGGGCCTGTTGGGGCTGCCTGGGGGTCTCTTGGCGGCCTCTTGGGGCCTCCGTGGGGGCTTCTCGAAGGCCTCTGGGGGGGCCCCCTGAGAGCTGAGAACCTTTCAAGCCGAGGGCTCGAAATGTCCGTTCGGGTCCCCCTTCCAGGCTCCCTCTTGGAACCGTCTTGGGGGCCTCTTGGGCTGTCTTGGAACCCTCTTGGGCGGTCTTGGGGCCCTCTTGGGTCGTTTTGGGGCCCTCTTGGAGACCTCTTGGGCGATCTTGGGTGCCTCTTGAGCTGTCTTGGAGCGTCGGGAAGCCGACAAAGTCGAGAACGCTATAAACCTTCAAAGCCTGAAGGAATATCGGCGATTGTTGCCCCTTGGGGCCCTCTTGGGAGAGCTTTTGGAGGCCCCTTGGGGCGTTGTGGAAACGTCTTGAGTTGTCTGGAAACGTCTTGAGTTGTCTCGAAAACCGTTTTGGGGGCCTCTTGGGGGGGCACTCTTGCCGCGTCTTGGGGATGTTTTGGGCTCCAGAACCGCCCGGGGGGATGCGTATCTGGGTGGCGACCCACCCCCTGGGACCCCTCCCCCGCCGGGGAAAGGATCAAAGGGAGGGGGCTTCCCTTCGACTCAGCTACGACGTCGCTCAATGTCGCTTTGGCTGGCGCGCTTAAGGAGGAGGGCCCAAGGAAAGGAGACGGGGGACGACGGATACGACGATTGACGGAGACGACGAGGAGACGACGGAGACGGAGACGACGACGGAGACGACGAGGAGACGACGAAAACGACACGACGACGACGGCGGCCAACTGAAGAGCGTCTGCCACACGCCGACCATGTCGGGGACCATGCTCTGGGCTTCCTGGAGGCCTGGAGTCTGGAGAGCCGATGGGGAAGCGTGTGGGCGCTCACGAGCCCTTGGGAAGGGTGGGGGGGGGCGGTGAACGCGGCCATTCGGTGGGAGCGGGGAGGGGGAGCGGGGTTGTGCTCGGCGGCGATCGAGGGGGGAACTTCGATGTTCGAACTTCGAGGTTTTAGGTTTCAGGGCGTCTTCGTAGTTTCTTGGCGGCTGTCCGCCTTCGGGATGCGTTCCCACGGCTTCGTCTCGCCGAGAGCGTTCGAGGGGTGCCCGGATTCCAACTGGCTGCCGAAGACCCGAGCCATGACCCGAAAACTGAACTCGGCGGCGAGCGAGGGGGGGAAGTGACAAGGAACAGGCCTTCTCAGAAGGCGGCGGGACTTTCGGATTGGCCGAGCTTTATGATCACGTAATTCTATGGTGTACTTAAGAACTCGTGCGCAGGAACACCAGCCCGAGCGCAAGCGCGACAGCGCCCGCGCGCGCTCGCGCGCGCAGCGGCCAGCTAGTTTGGCGCGATCGACGCGGCCGCGGTGGAGCTGACCGCTGGGCTCTTCCCAGCGGGCACTCCAGTGCGAGTCGGTGACTTGGGCGGGCGCGGTATCATGGCGACGCCGACAACGGTAGGCACGATTATGATAATAGCGATGATGGTGACGAGGGTGGCGATGACGACGGCGGGGCGCATGATGGCGCCGATGTTGATCACGCCCGCCGATGACGATGGACCATGTCCTCGCACCGGCGATGCGCATTTTTGAAGGAGTTCGACATGCGCGCGCGGCCGACGCGCGCGAGTGGCCCGCGTGGTTTTGTTTGGCCCAGATCGTGCCCCCTCCCCCAGCGCGCGCGCAATGGCGCTCGAATGAGTTTGACATACGGCGCGAAAGGCCCGTTTGGCCGACTGTGACGAGCATGTTGGGAAACCCATGGTTTGCTTGATAACTCGCAGACACCAAACTGGTGTTTCACAACCATATGTGTGTGTGTGTGCGTGTGTGTGTGTGTGTGTGTGTGTGTGTGTGTGTGTGTGTGTGTGTGTGTGTGTTGATGCCCAAGGTTTTCGACCGATTTCGGCATGCGCGCGCCGCGACGCGAGCGCGTGCACTTCGCCCCATGTGTTGCATCGGATTCCTGCGACAGCACGCGCGCAAAAAGGCATTCGAACGATTTCGACATGCGCGCGCGAAAAGGCCCGTTTGCTAGCATCTTACGAGCAAACTGAAACAATTGTTTTTTGAGCTCGCGCGGGCGCGGGCGCAGGTTGTTTGAACATCCTTGTTGCGAGAACATGTGTTTTGAAATCTGTTTTCGGGGTTCTGGATGATTGCAATTATTACGAAACCTCTTGGGTATTGAATTATTTCGGCATGCGCGCGTGACGACGCGCGCGAATGCACTTCGTTTTTTTGGCAAATGATGTTTGAAAACGGGTAGTTTTTGATAGAAGCGAATGTGCGTGCATAGTTCTTGTTCCAGAGGATGAGGGGGGGAACCGATACCGGCGTGCTTGGGATGGTATTCGTTCAAAGTTAGGATGGACGATGGGGCATAACCATTTGTAAATAGCAAAACGAAACAACGGCCCGTTCGACCCGGTGCTGGGGGGGGGATATCTGAATATTTGTGTAGGAAGAGAGACTCCATGTGATGCCATCTGTGTGGGGCAAATATGCGAAGCGGCGACGGGGCGGCGACGACGACAACATAGCCGCCAGATCGATTATCAGGCCCAGAAATCGGGTGGCGACGAGGCAGCGACTGGGCGGCGACGGTGACAACATAGCCGCCAGACCCGACACTCAGGCACAGTTCCCTAGGAAAAGAAGGAAAACCCCCTCAGCGCATGCAGTGAGTGGGGAAAAGAGATGTCTCTGACGCGATGCGTTCATATGTAAATCGAGTTTGACTCTATGTGTGTGTGTGTGTGTGCGTGTGTGTGTGTGTGTGTGTGTGTGTGTGTGTGTGTGTGTGTGTGTGTGTGTGTGTGTGTGTGTGCGTGTCTGTGCGTGTACGTATGTCGTTTGTCATGAGGTCGGCTCTTTCCGCATCCTGTTGCCCACGCTGGCGCCAGGTCTCCCCGCCATCGCCGCGTCCCGCGCCACTTGCCGTGTTGGCCGACCTGCACGCGCCCGCCCGGCCCGCCTGATCCGCCGTTGCCCTGCTGCGTGAGGGTTGGCTGTGTCTGCATTTGGGCGCGTCTTGCGCCGAACGCAGCTGCAGGTTCGGCAGTCCTGACACCTGGTCTCCCGGCTGTGCGGGCGTCCGCACGATTTCATTCCCCAGCCGCGTGCGATCAAAGTGTGTGTGTGTGTGTTTGTTTGTGTGTGTGTGTGTGTATATATGTGCGGTCTTGGTCTCCCCCTGGCGGCACCCGCGCGCCACGGGGCCCAGCGCCGACCCAAGAAATCCGCGTGGAACTCCGAAATCTGGTGTGAATGTGTGCACTGAGCTCTATCACTCCTTCCCCTCGTCTCGCTCTGTTGTTCACTCTTCTGTTCCCCCTCTCATTCTGGCCTCCAACCTTTGGTTGCTCTGCCAGGCCTGCCTGGGCAGGCGCCTGCCACTGCGTGGCGGCTCTGTCCGTCGCCACTGCGAGTTCCTGTGCTTCTGGCGGCTGGCCAGTGCGCACTCAGCCGGCCTGCCGCGCGCGTTCCGTCTCCGTCTTCTGCTCCCTCCGCCGCTCTCCTGGCCAGTGCGTGCTCAGGCTTGCTGCGTTCCGTTGCTTCCTGCCCTGCGCAGGCTGGCGTGCCGCCGCCGATTACCTGGCGGGCGTCCTGTAAGCCAGTGGCGCACCCACCATGCCCTTCCCCTCGCTCTGTCTTTATGCTTCCTCTCCCTCGCTCTCCCCTCTCCCTTGGTCGCCTTCCCAGCTATAGCAGCTATGCCGGCGGCAGGCCACTGGCTTGTGCTGCTCTCCGGTGGGCGCGGTGGCTGCTCCTCCAGCCTGCTTCGCCTGGGCAGGCGCTCCCCGCCTCGCTGCTAGGCCCCGTGCTCTCTTCCTCCTTGGATTTGCTCTACCCAGACCCCCGACGTCGTGATTTTTTCACAACGTCGGCCCCCGAGGTTCGGACCTCACAGGGCAAAAAGGTACCCATACCTCTACCCTTCGCCCGTTTTCCCCTTTTTGGGCCTCCTGGGAGGCCCTCGTCGCCATCGCTGCATTCGCTTCGAAATTCTGGTCAGAACGCACCCCGGGAGAGGTCCGGGGAGTAGCGGTATCGGTACCTTTTGGTTTCCCCATGCAGGACCCCTTGCCCGGGACCGGTCTTTCGTCCTGCGTCGTTTCTGGACGGTCCCCAGGGCCTGGGGAGGGCCCCCCGGGGGGAGAGCGAGAAGCCTCCCGTCGTGGTCTTTTCTCGGCGCGAGGGGGTCGGGGCTCCGGGGCCTGCCGGGGCAGGCGCCCCGCCGCTCTCCGCCTCGCGGCGTGCCCCCTCGGGGGCCACTCTTTGCCGCCTCGGGCGCCCGTGCGATGCGGCCCTGCCGCAGGGGGCGGCAGGCCGTCCCCGCAGCGGCGGTGACGTGCCTCCTCTCGCGCACGGCGCGGTCGGGGCCCCCCCCCTCAGCACCCACCAAACCACCTCAACCCAACCCGAAGGCTCAGATTTACCCTCGGTTTCCAGTGGGGGGGGGTCGGGAAGCATCGAAAAAACACATGTGGAACCCTTACCCCCCCAACCCGAAACTCGGGTCTTCGGGTTGGGTTGGGGTGGTCTGGTAGGTAGTCACCCCTCGCCTGGCGCCCTTCTTGCAGCAGCTCGGTCCTCGTCCACAACGCCGGGTGCAGGTAGCACTGACCTGCTCCGTGCTCTTCTTCTCTCTGGCGAGATGCACGGTCGCGCGTCGTAAATTTCAGCTCGGGTGTAGCCCGATCCTGGAGGCATTCGAGAGCGTGAGATCGGCGGCGCCGCCTCCGATGGGTTCTGATTAATTCTTTTCTCTGGGTTTGCTCTACCAGGCTTGCCTGGGCAGGCGCCCCGCTGCTCCGCCCCGCGACTTATGCCCTCGGGCCACTTCTTTGCCGCCTCCGGCGCCCGTGGTGCGCGTGCCCTGGTTGCGGGGCGGCAGGCCGTCTCCACAGTGGTGCGCCTCGTCCTCCCTCCTCCTTCTCCTCCTTCTCCTCCTCCTCCTCCTCCTCCTCCTCCTCCTCCTCCTCCTGTTCAGCCCCCCCCCACTCTCGCGGTCACGGCGCGGTCGGGGCCTCCCCCTCCTGGCGCCGTTCTTGCAGCAGCTCGGTCCTCGTCCACAACACGGCCAGACACCGGGCGTCTCGAGAGAATCGGCCCGGAGGTTTTTTGTCGTTGTTGGCCTCTCAGGGCCCTCACCGGGCCTCGGGACCGTCAACAAAAAAACAATTCGGGACGAGAAACCGGTCCTGGGGAAGTGGTCGGGAGGTCGGGGGCCCGTGTTTCGAAAACATCGAGACGTCGAATGTTTGGGTTGGGTGCAGTTGGCACGGACTTGCCCCAGTATTGTTCTTTCGCGACTGACTGTGCACACCGAGGCACGCGAGCATTGCCGACACACACACGATCACACCGTGCAGCACGCTGGCATCGACCTCCAGGACCTGCCTCCCCCTTCCGTCCCCTGATAACTTGTTGTACATTTGTGTCGCATTGCATGTTGTACAGGGCCTTGCCCACCTGGTCTTAGCTAGGCTCAGACGAAATCCGCAGCGGTGATCGTATCGTATCGAATCGCGACTGACTGTCGTATCGCGTCGCCAGCGCATTTAACTTGCGTGTGTGTGTGTGTGTGTATGTGTGTGTGTGTGTGTGTGTGTGTGCGTTTCTACGCCGCGCCGCTGCGCGCGTGACCGCGACGTCAAGCTAGTGTGTGTGTGTGTGTGTGTGTGTGTGTGTGTGTGTGTGGTGTGTGGATGTGTGTGTGTGTGTGTGTGTATGCGTGTGCCTTGCCGCGCGCGTTTGCCCGCGGAGGACGCCCAGAGGCCGCCAAGACGGCCCATGAGCGCATCAAG
>CAUYUJ010002136.1:105645-108589 GCA_963575745.1 Prorocentrum cordatum
ATTGGTGAGGGCGAGCAGAATAGCCAACAACATCTTGGATGCCGCTCGGAGTCTTCTCGGACGCCTCTCGCGTGCTTCCTTGGGTCCTCCTGGGGAGTCTTGGGGGCTTCTCGGCGGTCTGGGGAGCCTGTTGTGGGTCTCTTGGGGACCTCTTGAGGGCCTCTTGGGGGCCTCTCGAGGGGCCTCCTGGGCGCCCCTTGGGCCCTCTTGGGGCCTCCTGGGTGCCTCTTGGGGCCCTCTTGGGAGCCTTATGAGCCATCTTGGGGTCATCTTGGAGGACGCCGATCAAAGACGGGGGGGGTCCTCAATAAGGCCACTGTCCCCACCAGAAGGCCCAAGTGTGCCCAACGCCCATGTAAAATGAATGATGCTTGCCTTTTCGTCGAGGTCAGCTTGCACGCTCCGACCCGCACCCCCCCCTCCAGGTCCAGGGGTAGGGGTCGGAGGGGAACAGGGGGGTAGGAAGAGGGACCGCTCTAAACCACTCACGCCCTAACCGGCTGGTGGGATTCGTGGCGCAACCTATGCGGTGCAGCCTGTGCGGTGTCATTCAGGTTGTGCAAGCTATGCGGTGCAATTCCCGTAGAGCAGCATCTGTGCCACAGTGTGTGTGTGTGTGTGTGTGTGTTGCGATCTGTGCGATGCAGTACCTGTTGCGCAATAGGTGTGGCACAGTCCATGCCGTGCAAATTATGCGCTGCAATCTCTGTGGGGCACTCCTGTGCGGTGCGCCGACAACGACGACGACGACGATACCGACGACGACGACGAGCGTTTGATGCAATCTTGCAACAGGGTAGCTTGATGCCATCTTGTAACGTGGTAGCTTCATGCCATCTCATACTACTGTACTTTGATGCAATATTGTCTCATGGTAGCCTGATGACATCTCATTCCACGGTAACTTGATACTATCTCATTCCGCGGTACCGTGATGGTATGCTGTCTCATGGTAGCTTGATGCCACCTTGCAATAGTTTGCGGCGGCCCAGGCGTGGAGGCCGTTTCGCGAGCAGAGCCTCGCATCCTCCACAAACACCCCTCCATCTTTCCTCTCCTCTTTCTTTTGTTGCTGGTTTTTTTTGTTGGTGCTTGCGCGCCCCCGGGGTCCCGACGGTCACCTCAACGTCTCCCCACTGAAAAACCTGAGGCCTGGAGGGTGTGCCGTTCGCGGGGGCCCAGGCGTGGAGGGCGTGCCGTTGCCTAGTAGGAGTAGTAGTAGTAGTAGTAGTAGTAGTAGTAGTAGTAGTAGTAGTAGTAGGAGTAGTAGTAGTAGTAGTAGTAGTAGTAGGAGTAGTAGTAGTAGTATAGTAGTAGTAGTAGTAGTAGTTAGTCGTAGTAGTAGTAGGTCGTAGCAGTTGGAAAGCAGTAGACGGAGTATAGTAGTTAGAAGTAGTAGTAGTAGTCGTCGTCGCGTCGTCGTCGTTCGTCGTCGGATCGTCAGTAGTAGTAGTAGTGTAGTAGTCGTAAGTAGTAGTAGTAGTAGTAGTAGTAGTCGTCGTAGTAGTCGGTCGTAGTAGTCGTAGTAGTCGTCAGTAGTTAGTAGTTAGTAGTAGTAGTAGTAGTAGTAGTAGTAGTAGTAGTCGTAGTAGTAGTAGTAGTAGTAGTAGTAGTCGTAGTAGTAGTCGTAGTAGTAGTAGTAGTAGTAGTAGTTAGTAGTTAGTAGTAGTAAGTAGACGTCGTCGTCTTAAGTAGTAGTTAGTAGTAGTAGTAGTAGTCGTAGTAGTAGAGTAGTAGTAGTAGTAGTAGCAAGCAGTAGTGGTGGTAGTAGTAGTAGTAGTAGTAGTAGTAGTTAGTGTAGTCGTAGTAGTAATAGTAATAGCGTAGGTAGTAGTGTAGTCGTAGTAAGAGTAGTCGTAGTAGTAGTAGTAGTAGTTCAGTAGTAGTTCGTTAGTCGTAGTAGTAGTAGTAGTAGTAGTCAGAGTAGTAGTTCGTAGTAGTAGTCGTGAGTCCGTAGTGTAGTTAGTAGTAGTAGTAGTAGTAGATAGCAGTTAGTAGTAGTAGTAGTAGTGGTAGTAGTAGTAGTAGTAGTTGCAGTAGTAGTAGTATGTAGTTAGTAGTAGCTAGTAGTAGTAGTGGTAGTAGTAGTATGTAGTAGTAGTAGTAGTAGTTATCGTGTACTAGTAGTAGTGGTAGTAGTAGAATGTAGTAGCATTAATAGGTAGTAGGAGTAGTAGTAGTAGAGTAGTTAGTCGCAGTGTGCTAACAGTTGTAGTAGTAGTAGTAGTAGTATAGTAGTGGGACGTATTACAGTGGTAGTAGTAGTAGTAGTAGTAGTAGTAGTAGTAGTCGCAGTAGTATTAGTAGTAGTAATAGATGTTGTGTAGTAGTAGTAGTAGTAGTAGTAGTAGTCGTAGTAGTAGTTGTAGTAGTAGTAGTAGTAGTAGTAGTGGTAGAAGTAGTAATAGTAGTGGTAGTAGTCGTAATAGTAGTAGTAGTTGTAGTAGTAGTAGTAGCAGTAGTAGTAGTAGTAGTAGCAGTAGTAGTAGTAGTAGTAGTAGTAGTGGTAGTAGTAGTAGTAGTAGTAGTAGTAGTAGTATAGTAGTAGTAGTAGTAGTAGTAATAATAGTCGTAGTCGTAGTCGAAGTAGTAGTGCTGGTAGTAGAGTAGTAGTAGTAGTAGTAGTAGTAGTAGTAGTAGTCGTAGTCGTAGTAGTAGTAGAGGTAGTAGTCGTAGCAGTAGTAGTAGTAGCAGTAGTAGTAGTAGTAGTAGCAGTAGTAGTAGCAGTAGTGCTAGTAGCAGTAGTAGTAGTAGTCGTAGTAGTAGTAGTAGTAGTAGTAGTACTAGTAGTAGCAGTAGTAGCTGTAGTGTTCGTAGTCGTAGTCGTAGTCGTAGTCGTAGTCGTAGTATTAGTAGTCGTAGTCGTAGTCGTAGTCGTAGTCGTAGTCGTAGTAGTAGTAGTAGTAGTAGTAGTAGTAGTGGTAGTAGTAGTAGTAGTAGTAGT
>CAUYUJ010002136.1:113689-126189 GCA_963575745.1 Prorocentrum cordatum
ATAGCTCAGGGAGTCACGTCCCTGGCTTGGGCAAGTCGCCTGGGCATCGTTCTTGGATGGGCTGGTCGGATTGTTCGAATCGTCTAGAATGTGTTCCCCGAATTTCTTTCAGTCCAGCATCGCCGACGCCGACGACGCGCCGACGCAGTGGCCAAAGTCTCAGAACAGGTTGCAATCCTCGCAGGTGGACTCGGGGGAGGACCAGGAGATAGAAACGGTATTTTCAACATCCCACTTGCGGCATACTGCCTAGCAACATTTCGACCACGCCTGCGCGAGACAAACGCGGGGGGCGGGGAGGAGGAGGAGTAGGAGGAGGAGGAGTAGGAGTAGGAGTAGGAGTAGTAGTAGTAGTAGTAGTAGTAGTAGTAGTAGTAGTAGTAGTAGTAGTAGTAGTAGTAGTAGTAGTAGTAGTAGTAGTAGTAGTAGTAGTAGTAGTAGTAGTAGTAGTAGTAGTAGTAGTAGTAGTAGTAGTAGTAGTAGTAGTAGTAGTAGTAGTAGTAGTAGTAGTAGTAGTAGTAGTAGTAGTAGTAGTAGTAGTAGTAGTAGTAGTAGTAGTAGTAGTAGTAGTAGTAGTAGTAGTAGTAGTAGTAGTAGTAGTAGTAGTAGTAGTAGTAGTAGTAGTAGTAGTAGTAGTAGTAGTAGTAGTAGTAGTAGTAGTAGTAGTAGTAGTAGTAGTAGTAGTTAGTAGTAGTAGTAGTAGTAGTAGTAGTAGTAGTAGTAGTAGTAGTAGTAGTAGTAGTAGTAGTAGTAGTAGTAGTAGTAGTAGTAGTAGTAGTAGTAGTAGTAGTAGTAGTAGTAGTAGTAGTAGTAGTAGTAGTAGTAGTAGTAGTAGTAGTAGTAGTAGTAGTAGTAGTAGTAGTAGTAGTAGTAGTAGTAGTAGTAGTAGTAGTAGTAGTAGTAGTAGTAGTAGTAGTAGTAGTAGTAGTAGTAGTAGTAGTAGTAGTAGTAGTAGTAGTAGTAGTAGTAGTAGTAGTAGTAGTAGCGCAGCAGCAGCAGCAGCAGCAGCAGCAGCAGCAGCAGCAGCAGCAGCAGCAGCAGCAGCAGTAGTAGTAGTAGTAGTAGTAGTAGTAGTAGTAGTAGTAGGAGGAGGAGGAGGAGGAGGAGGAGGAGGAGGAGGAGGAGGAGGAAGAGGGCGAGCAGAACGGCCAGAGGCCCTTTGGAGGCCTCTTGGGACATCTCGGGGGTCGCGTGGCGGTCTCAGAGGCCTCTCTGGGCGTCTTGGTGTCTCTTTGGCCTCTTGGGGCTTCTTGGAGGCCGCTTGGGGGCCTCTTGGGGGCATCCTGGGGCCGCTCGAGGGCCTCTCGGGGCCACCTTGGGGCCTTCCTGGGGCACTCTCGGGGCGCTCTCGGGGCGCTCGCAGGGCCGTCTCGGGGCCGCCGCGGGCGCGTCTTGGGGACCCCTTGGGCCCTCTTGGAGCCGTCCTGACGTCTCGGCATCGGAAGCGAACGGGCGAGAAGGCGACCATCATGGATTTCCCGTAGGTTTGTGGACTTCTGTTGGCCTCTTGGAGCCGTCGTGGGGCTTCTTGGAGGATAGGTTTCCTGTTTCCCGGTTCCCAGGTTCCTGGTTGCTAGCCCTGGGCTGATTCGGCGGGCGGCTGGTTTCCTTGTCGTCAGGTTCCTGGGTTCCCCGTCGATCGGATTTACTATCATCTCATTCAATCGATCTCACTATCGATATCATTATCGCTCTTCCTATCGATCTCACTGTCGATATCACTATCGATCTCATTGTGGATGTCACGGAATCGACGTCACTATCGGTCTCTTCATCGATCTTACAATCGATCTATCTATCGACGACACTATCGATATTACTATCCATCGTTCTATCGAACTCCCAATCGATAGTGCGATGGATAGGGAGTGCGATCCATCGATTGTGTGAATATCCAGATGCCTTTCGGCAAGGACCACCGCCGCGTCAGCAGAGCCATCTAGGTGCCAGCTGGTCGAACGGTGATGACGATGACAACGAAGACCCAAGGTCGACGATGCTGATTATCAGGATGATGAGAATGAGCATGTTGACGATGATATTGCTGCTGCTGATGCTTATGGCCATGATGATGTTCATGAACGATGATGTTGATGGCAATGATCATTGGCAACAGGAGGCATAAGAGGAACGCCGACACATCGGCATCTCTCGACCTCACTTCTGGGAGCTCATTCGGGCCGTCCGTGGGTTGTCCAGGGATCCCGTGGAGCAGTCTTAAGACTCAACTGGACCATCTTGGGGCCCTCTTCGCCGTATGCACGGTCTCTTCGCGCAGTCGCGGGGCCGTGCCGAGGCCGTGTTGGGCCGTCGACCGGCCTCCTGTTGTCGTGTATGTTGGAGGCCTCTTGGGCCGTTTCGAACCGACGGATGCCCGAAGTCGAGAATGCCACAACCCTTCAACAGCTTACAAGGAATCAGTATTTAGGGTCTTCTCGGGCCCTACGGCGAAACTGCGGCCAGGCATGGTGCCTGCCAAATGTCCAAACCATCCACTGATTAGGGTTTTTCTTTGGTGTAACTTGTCTGATTGCCTTCCTCGCACCAAGCATCTAATTACCTCGGCAGGCTTAGCATCTCTTTCTTCTCACTAAGGCCACTACCGTCGCCTTAGTCTGATTTTTTTCGTGTGGTCAGCCAACATACGCGGCGATCCTTCCATCGACGTCGGTGCAACGAAACAGGAGGAGGTGGACCAGGAGGAGGGAGCTGGGAGTAGGAGGGAGATTGGAGGAGGGGGAGGAGGAGGAGTAGAAGTAGGAGGAAGAGGAGGAGAAAGAGGAGGAGGAGGAGGAGGAGGACGGGAGGAGGAGGAGGAGGAAGAGTAATAATAATGCTGCGAATAATGATAAACACAAAGGAAGTCATGCGAGTAATGACAATACGTCGAAAAATCACAATGCGAATCATCAGCATAATCATTCTGGTGCGAATAGGATGGATGGTAATATGAAGACGAATGAAACTAGCAAGAGGAATAACACTGGAAACTAAGAGTAACACTAGGAGTGCTAGTAAGCATATGGAAACCAATAGGACTATGAACAATGAGCTTGACAATCATCAAACAATACGAATCATCATAATAATCATAAGGGTAACCATATTATCAATCAGACGAAATCTATTACGAATAATATTAAGAATAAGAATAATCAGAGGATGATGATGATGATGATGATGATGATGATGATGCTGATGCTGATGCTGATGCTGATGCTGATGATGATGATGATGATGATGATGATGATGATGATGATGCTGATGATGCTGCTGATGATGATGATGCTGATGCTGATGATGCTGATGATGATGATGATGATGATGATGATGATGATGATGATGCTGCTGCTGCTGCTGCTGATGATGATGATGATGATGATGATGATGATGATGATGATGATGATGATGATGATGATGATTGATGATGATGATGATGATGATGATGATGATGATGATGATGATGATGATGATGATGATGATGATGATGATGATGATGATGATGAGGAGGAGGAGGAGGAGGAGGAGGAGGAGGAGGAGGAGGAGGAGGAGGAGGAGGAGGAGGAGGAGGAGGTGGCCTGGCATCCCGTGGCAGCAGGCGGCGAGGGGCGGCGGCGGCAGCGGTCGGGGGTTGGGGAAACCCGCGGCGGTGGCGCGCCGACCGGCAGGCCGGGCCGCCCCCCGCCGCCCCATTGCCGAGCGGCGGGCGCGAGGCCACCATGGCGCGGGAGGCGATCGGCGTGCCAGGGGCCGCCGCTTTTCCCGGGTCTCCGACGATGCTCGCCATGGGGGAATCGGGGCCCCCAAACGGGGTGGTGACCACACCGTGCGGTGAGTCGGTGGGGATTCGGGGTCACCGCACGGCTTTGGGACTCGGGTCGTGGGGGATTTCGAGGTCACCGCACGGTCTGTCACCGCACCGCTTCGGGACTCCAAAGGGAAGCAGGTCCTGAGGGAAACGTGTCCTGAGGGTTTTTTGCCCTTTTCAACTTCCTGGGGCCTTCCGCGGGCCCTGGGAGTGCCAGAAAATTATGCAGGATAAAGAACTTGTCCTGGGGAAGGGCGCTGGGGTCGAGGACCTGGTTCCCTGAGGACCGGCTTCCCCCATGCTCAGAAGGGTTCTGTTCCATCCCACCGTTTCCTCAGATTTTGGCCCCTGGGGCCCGTCATCGGGCCCTGGGACCATCAAGCATGGAGCTGGGTCCACGGGCTGGGCCCCGTGGGGCCGCGGATTAAACAAAAAGTCGGATCGGCGGATGATCGAATTTGGGCGCTTTTTGCACCCCGTTTGGGCCTCCGAGGGGCTCCTGGTCGCCACGGCCAGGTCCGCTGTGAGGCTCTGACTGTACCGAGGTTTTGGCCCCCGAGCGCCCTCAGATACCCGGCCCAGCGGCAGTCAACAAACAAATGCGACTCGGGACGAGAAGCTGGTCCCAGGGAAGGGGTTCAGACTCTGGGGATCCACCCAGCGAAGAAAACGCGATGTCGGATGTCTGGGTGTCCCCGTGAGGTCTGGAACCCTTCCCAGGGATTTTGCTTCTCATGCTGGGACGTCTTCTGGTGGTCCTGGGGCCCAGTCAAGGGACCCTGGGGCCGAACATGGCTCCCCCCCCAACCCGTTGTGTTTTTTTTTCACGGCGCGAGGACGTCTGGGTCCTGCCCTCCGAGGAGCTCTCTCCACGAGCCTTTCGGGAGTGGCGGGGCTTTCTCGAGAGGCTTCGCCTTGCCCTCTTGTCGGGAGGTCGTCCGCCTCGCCGCCACCCCCTTCTGTGGCCCCGCGACAGCGCACGCCAGCTCGGAGAGCGGGTCAGGACGATTCCGTAGGTCGAAGAAGAAGAGAGGCATAAAGCACGGGGTATCTCATCCGAGTACTCTGGGGATCCAAACGTGAGGGAACCACTGGACCATGCCCGGCCATATCAAGCGTCACCCACCCTCTTTGGGACGACGCGTCCCTCGATAGTCATTGGACCCTTGCCTCCACGAGTTCATATCCCCGAATGGGGTGCCACTGACCCTCTGGCATCCCAGATTCTCAAAGATCGCTAAGAGGGGCATTAGGGAGGCTAAGTCAGAGGAGTCAGACGGTGCATAAACGTAAACTTGAGCTCCGCGCGGATTTCTCGGATCTTCGCTCGACTCCTGCCTGTCGCGCGGAGCGCGCCAGGGGCGGTGCTGGAGGCGCCGCCAGGTGGGCCCAGCGCCGATCCAAGAGATCCGCGCGCACCTCCGACAGCTTGTCTGCTGACTTCTGCCGTGCTTTTTTCCTCCACGGGGGGGAAGGGGTCCGGGGTCGACCCGGGGTCGATTTCCTGACCGAGGCGAGCCCGACACCCGGGCGTCGCCCCCCCCCAAAAAGATGGCGGTGGACTTGGCCGGGCCCTCACGGACCGATCGGGCCACGCAGGGACGCAGAGACACGGGGTCCAAGTTGTGTCTTTGTCCACGGAGTCAGACCGTGTCGTTTGTCCGAAGCGTGTCACGTTCAGGTCGTGACGTTTCCACGACGCTGCGTTGTTTTGTCCATGGGCGCCAGCTGTGGGGTATCTGCGTGTACTGGTCTTGGCCGGGCCCATCCTTCGCCCAGGGCCGAAGGCTACGCCCTCCTGGCCAAGCTAGGAGTGCCTCAGCATTGGCCCATCCACTTGCCACGATCGAGTTCTTCAGAAGCTCGGTGCGGGAGGGTGGTCCTAGTGAACCGACGTCACGACGTTCTCATGACGTGGCTCCCCAGATGCCTACACTTTCCCAGGGACTGGCTTCTGATCCCGATTTTTTGTTGTTGACGGCCTTGGGGTTTGATGTGGGTCCCGGGGGCGGCCGATGATATGTATTCCAAACACTTTCCTCCAAGTTTGTTTTTTGTTCTGTTCACGACGCGAGGATGTCTGGGCCCAGGGGGGGCAACATCAGGATCTCGAGGCGGATCCCAGAGGCCTGAAGAGGGCGAAAAGCATGCAATTTTGATCCTTCCGCCTCATAAGGGCGCCCGGCGTTCCTCCAGAGGCGGGGCACATGATGCTGTGCCGGGAGGCCACCGCCGACGAGCCCTGCGAGGAAGCGGCGCGGGGGCGGGGGGGGGGGACCTGGCCCAGGGGTAGTCAGGCCAGCGGTGCTGCTGCTCCGAGGTCACGCCCACTTGCCACGCAAGGGGGCACCTCCGCGGTGGAGGGATGAGAGAGGTCACCACCCACCAAACCACCCCAACCCAACCCGAAGGCTCAGACTTACCCTCGATTTCCAGTGGGGGGGGTTCGGGAAACATCGACAAAAACACGTGTGGAACCCTTACCACCCCCAACCCGAAATTCGGGTCTTCGGGTTGGGTTGGGGTGGTCTGGTATAGGGGAGCGAAGAATGACATAAACATAACAACTCGGTGCTCCGCGCGGATTTCTCTGATCGGCGCTGGACCCCCTTCCCTATCACGCGGAGCGCGCCAGGGGCGGCGCCGGAGGCTCCGCCGAGAAATCCGCGCGGACCACCGAGTTTTTATGTTCATGTCATTCTTCGTTCCCCTATGGTAGGTCGTCGAGAGGAGGGAGGACGAGCTGGATGGCCCCGCGCCGCAGCGAGGAGGGAGGAGGAGGGAGGGCTCTCTGTGGCGCACGGCCAGCCCCCCCCCTCCCCCACCGGGGTGGCCCCGGCGGGCCTCCGCGTGCCCCACCCGAGCAGTCCCAGCTGGCCTCGCCAGGCTCAGGAGGGGAAACACCACACACACAGACAACGAATCGCCTCCCCCCCTCCCCCCGAGCAGGCTTGGCCGGTCTCGACCGCCTGGCGCCGCCTGCGGAGCGTCGCGCATGCGGCGCTCCGCTTCGCAGGGCGGGGGTGAAGTCGGGCATGTCCCTTTGCAGGAGCAGTATTCCCAAGCAGTCAAAAAGTAGTCGGGGACGATTTTTTTCCAGGAGGGGAAAAACACACACACACACAATGAATCGTCGATCCCCAGGAACAGATGGGAAAATATGGGAAGTGGGGGGGAAGACGAAAACCCAGAAAATATGAGAAAATATGGGGAATCCTTCTATTTGTGTGTATTTATTTTTGTGTCCCAGGGCCCCCTCATTTTTGAATCTTTGTTTTTTTTGCTATTTTTGCAGATTTCTGGAGTATTTCGGATCTGTCGTCCAGAATCCGCCTGTAGGGGGTCAGGCCCGACCTGAGGCTGGGGTGCTGAGACCGCCGCGGAATGCTCGGGGGGCCCGTCGAGCCCAGTTGGGACTGCAGTCGAAACCGATGATGAGGACGGGCAGCCTTCCCGCGGGTGCCCCTTGTCGGGCGGGACCCGGACGAGGACCCATCCGTTCCGGAGCGTTCCGGAACGCTTCCACTGCGTTCTGGGTCGCTCTGAGAAGGTCGCGGCGCCCGAGACATGCTGCGGAGCTGCCGGATCTCAGAGATCCTCAATGTATGCTGACCCGATTTCCTCCTCCTCCTGGCTTCGTCTTACCGTGCATCCTCGCCAATTCGGCCTGTCCTTGACCCCTCGATGGCGAGCCCCGCCCGAGAAGCTTCGACACGGGCGGCCAAGGGAATTGCATCCTTACAGTTGGGGGCCCATGCCAAGAAACACCCTGCCTGCCTCCAGGGTGCGCTGTTTTTTTTTTTGGGGGGGGGGTTCGATGGTCTCGCCATGGAAAGCGTGACGTCTCCACACCATAAATCGATGGACGTCCTGGGGTCTCAGGGTTGGGTCTCTCGTGGAAGATGTCTTGTGGACTGGCCTCCACCGTATCGCGCATCCCTGCTGTCAGCTCTGACTGTGCTCGAAGGGCCTGTTGTGAGACCAGCCAGGAATACCCGGGACGCTGCCTGTGCGCAGCTCGGGGCTTTCTTGTCAGATGAGGGAGGAGGCTTTGGGCTGCTCGGCGGATTCGAGCAGGCACAAGGCTGGGAGTCATGTGGCATGGTTTCTGCAAGGGCGCCAAGGGCGAGCCTGCAGACATTGCGGCATGCGAGGAGGAGGAGGAGGAGGAGGAGGAGGGACCAGCGTAAAGTCCCCGCGTTGATCCCCGCGTTGATCCCGAGCAGGCAGGAGCTCCCTTTGAGGGACGCCGTCCTCTACTCGGCAAAAAGCCAGGCTCAGACCAGCGTTGCATCCACTTCGGGCTGTCAGGAAGGCGACACGGGGGGTCTCTCAAAGTTCGCAGAGGTGTCCATTGGCAGCCCCGCCTCGAAGAGGAGCCGCCCTCCCTCCGTGCCGCTTCTCCTCACGCCTCAGCTTTCCGCCGTGCAGCCCGCAGTGCAGTCTCAGACGAGAGCACCGCTTTGAGCAGGATCCGCGCCCCGTGTTCAACTGCGGCACACTCAGACCCCCTCGCGTTGCGAAAAAAGCGTGACTGAGGTTTTGGGCCATTTTCGCCTTCCCGGGGCCCTCAGCGGGCCCCGAGACCGTCAAAAAACGACTCAGGATGAAAGACCGGTCCCGGGGAAGGGGTCCAGACTTTTGGGATTCGACGTTGTGAACAAATCACGACGTCAGGGGTTTGGGCACGTTCTGCGTGCGTGGTAATATGTGTTACGTGGAAGCCTTTTCGCAAGAGCTCTGCCTCTAAGACGCACCAGCCTCCGTCCGTGCAAACAGCTGCCGCGTGAGTTCAGCGAGTGTGCGCGGTGCTCAGGCGAGGGCCACATTTTGAGAACGAGCCAGCGTCCGTCATGGTATCCCTGGCAAGCCTTTCAGGCAGAGGAGCGCGGCGCTAGAGGGCGAAAGCCCCACTTTGAAAACGAACCGGCATCCATCCGTCTGGTGGGCAACTGTTCACGGTGCTACGGCGAGAGCCACATGACATGTAAAAGAGGACCAGGCCTCCATCCTTTCAGGTGCTCGGAATAGAACAAGCTCCGAGATAGCCGGTCGTGAGGAAGCCCTGCGGCAGGCTCGGGCCAGCCGACGGACACGTCTAGCTGTGCGACAGTGAGGG
This sequence comes from Prorocentrum cordatum, assembly GCA_963575745.1. NCBI lineage: Eukaryota > Dinophyceae > Prorocentrales > Prorocentraceae > Prorocentrum > Prorocentrum cordatum. Next base: position 122,617 of record CAUYUJ010002136.1, read on the forward strand.
GCTATTCATAAGGAGTATTTCGGTAGCAAATCATGGGAGCCTGGTATCCCTCTAAATTCCGTCTTCAGCGTCGATTAGCGTCGACTAGCGTCTGAGTGTCGATGAGATAGCGCCGATTTAGCGTCGATGTAGCGCCGGTCAGCGTCGACGAGCGTCGACTAGCTCCGACTTAGCGTCGACCATCGTCGATTCGCAAGAGCCGACGAGATGGTGTAGGAGGTTCCCATGAGTTACCACCGAAGAGCAGGCATGGAGGGAGGAGGCCCTGCCCTGCCCTCGTACAGAGTGAACATCGCGGCACCAGGCCAGCTCGGGCCCGCGAGGGGCCCAGGCGGTGGGGGGAGAGAGATTGCCGATCCTGGGCCCGCGTCTCGTGGTGGTGGGTTTCGACTTCTCCTGGGCCCTTTTTTCCGCATGCCTCACTCTCCGCCCCGCGCCTCCTGTGCTTCTGCCTTCCTCGCTTCTCCTCCTTTAGTCGAAGAAGAACCGGCGGCATAAACATAAACTTTGGGCGGTCCGCGCGGACTTCTTGGATCCGCGCTGGGCCCCCCCTGGCGGCGCGTCGGGCGCCGCCCCTGACGCGCTTCGCGCGCCAGGGAGGGGGGTCCAGCGCAGATCCAAGAAATCCGCGCGGAGCGCCGAAAGTTTATGAGTATGCCGTGTTTTTCTTGTCTAAACTTCCCGTTTCCCCAGTTCACTGTCCAGGTTGCTCCAGTGGGGATACGCGATGCGTGCGACGCAGCGGCGAACGCCCCGCTGGGGGGCGGAACGCTCTGCGAGCGAACCGCCCCCGACAGATTGAACTTCACAGTAGCTGCATCCCGCAGTGCTGACGAGCGAACGGATGGCGCGGCGCCAAGTCGCTGCGTCTCAGCATTGCAGGACGACGGTTTTCCCGAGGGTGTCAGCCGGGCCACGTGTAAGTTTGATGTAGCCTTTCCCAGGGAAGGCCAGCCGCGCCACGTTTGAGCCTGTCATAGCTTCGTCGACTGTGAGGTTAATTTTTTGGGGTGTTGTAGTATTAGAGTTGTTAAGGCAATCGATGATGCTATGGATGAACATCTCAAGTTGCCAGTGGCAGCCTCGCCAACGTGCCAGCGGTGCATCGAGGTTCGTTCTTGACCTTTCGCATGTATTCGCCCTTGCACTCACTACTATGTTCCTGTCATGATTCGACACTGGTTTTGCAGGGCCTCCGCGTTCCCAGAAGAGATGTACCGATCTCTCCCAAATTGGTCTGGTAGAACTCTACTTGGCCGCCGTGTGGGCCCCCAGGCTGTTCGGAGGGCGTCCAGGAATTGATGGTTCTTCCGAGTTTTCCGGACGAGTTTGGCCGGCAAAATCATAGTGGACAATTTAACGGTTGCTGCTTTTGGGGGGTCATTCTGGGGCGACTTTGGGAGGGTATTCGGGCTATCTTGAGGCTCTCTTGGGGCCCGTTCGGCCTATATTGGGTGCGTCGTGAGCCCCTCTTGGGGCTCACCATAACCATCCTGAAAGTTTCCTAGGCCGCATAGCGCCGGAAGCTAATATATACCGTATACCGAGAGACGTCACGTTCTGCAGAGTTTTTGGCCTCACGCTGCCTCGGGCCACACTGAAGCCATCTCAAGGTCGTCTCGGCGCCCGTTGGAATCATCCTGAAGGCAATCTTGGGTCAACGGGATCCGTCTCGGGCAGCCGATTCAGTGCAATCTTGGGCCGTGTTGGGCAATCTTGAGTCGTCTAGGGGAGCATCCTCCTGGGCTACCATGGGGCTACTCGGTGCCAGCTCAGGCTTGGAGCCTGGGAGGTGTGCCTGGCGAGCTCGCGCCCCCCGCAAGCAGTATTTCGGACCCCCGTCGCAGGGGGGGGAGAGGCAGCTGAACGTCTCACGCCTTCTCTCCCATGGCAGGCGCGGGCCGACAGTTGTCAAATACCGATGACCGCTGTGCTCCTGTTCTTTCTCACTACCTTGATCATTGCATCTAGCCGTAGCAGTAGTATGATATTCGCTTCAGTTGCAGCACATGGGATGCATTCCCCTGTGGGGGGGTGAAGGTGGGGAACCGCCGTAGGACGAGGAGTGCGACGAGCTGGCGGAGGCACCTACGCTTGGCGCCGGCAGGGATGTGCATGTCGGGACACATGGGGTATTACCACCTTCCTCGCCGACCCTTTCTTCTTCCTTGGCCCCGTTTACCTTCTTATCAGGACCACGACCTTCAGAGCTAGAGCAATCGAGCCAACGGATCAGAATGACAAGTCCTCGCGCGACCTATTGCTCAGGCGCGTAGTTATCGAAGACGCCTACGGCGAATCACCGCCGCCCCCTGCCTTTCCGGAAGCGCCTATGTGGCCGAACGTTGATGCCTGACTTGCCAAGCTATCGGACCATGTGCTCCCCGAATCGGTTTGGAAAGTTTTCGGGGAACACGTGGGCATCTTGAAGGTCAGCTTGGCCGCCTGGAGGCCATTTCGACCCTTTTCGGGCCTTCTTGGAGGACGTCTTGGAGGGCTCTTGGGCCGTCTTGGAGACCATCTGGAGCGTCTTGGAGGCCTCTTGGGCCGTGTTGGGGGCCTCTTGGGGCAGTTTTGGGCCTCTTGGGCGATCTTTGGGGGCACTTGGGCCGTCTCGGGCCGTCGGAAGGCCGAACAACAAGCAAATGCCACAATCCTTCAACAACTCACGGGAAACCTGTGTTCTTGCCCTTTTCTGGCCTTTCTGGAGGCCCTCTTGGAGGCCTCTTGGGCCGTCTTGGGCCAGCTTCGAGCCAACTTCGGCCATCTTGGTGGACTCCTGGCCTGTCTGACGCCGTCGGAAGCACCCTTTTGGGGTGCTCCAGGGCCGTATTGGAGGCCATTTTGGGCGTCTTGGAGGCCTCTTGAGTCGTCGTTGTGCCCTCTTGGGGCCGTCTTGGGGGCCTCTTTCGCAGTCCTGAGGCCATCTTGGAGGCCTCGTGGATGCTGTGGGGGCGATCTTGGGGGCCTCCTGGGCCGTCTTGAGCCGTCGGAAAGCCGAAAAGGCGCAAATGCCCAAATCCTTCAAAAGCCTAAGGAAAATCAATAATTTTCGCCTCTTCGGGCCCTCCTGGAGGTCCTCTTGGAGGCCTCTTTGGCCGTCTTGGAGGCCTCTTCGGGGCCTCTTGGGCCGTCTTGGGCTAGCTTGAGGCCATCTTAGGCCGTCTTGGGTGCATCTTGGGCCGTCTTGGAGGCATCTTGGGGCCATCTTAGCCGTCTTGGAGGCCATCTTGGCCGTCTTGGAAGCATCTTGGGGCCATCTTGGGGCCGTCTTGGGGGGCCTCTTGGGCCGTCATGGGGCCATCTTGGAGGCCTCTTGGGCGATCTTGCGGCGACCTTGGGGGCCTCTTGGGCCGTCTTGGGCCGTCGGAAAGCCGAAAAGGCGCAAATGCCAAAATCCCTGAAAGTCCTAGGAAAATCAATGATTTTCGCCTCTTCGGGCCTTCCTGGAGGACCTCTTGGAGGCCTCTTGGGCCGTCTTGGAGGCCTCTTCGGGGCCTCTTGGGCCGTTTTGGGCCAGCTTGAGGCCATCTTAGGCCGTCTTGGGTGCGTCGTGGGCCGTTTTGGAGGCAT
>CAUYUJ010002136.1:136189-151189 GCA_963575745.1 Prorocentrum cordatum
ATGGTGCCGGATCTAATGGTCTTCGGCCCATCCCGCTACCGTGCGTGGGTTATCGGTCGGAGGTCCTTTGGGTGCCTGTGAGGATCGGTTGGGTGACCTCTCGGGCGCCTCATGGAGGCGGTTGTGGGGGCGTTTGGGGCGTCGCGCATGGCGCGCCTGGCGCGCCCTGCGGACTTGGCGCGCGACGCGCGCCTGGATCGCGCGGTGCGCCGTCGCCGGTCCAATCTTGACTAGCTCGCGCGCGCTGCGCAAACTGCCAGATAAGAGCAGCGCACCGCTGCCAGCCCCGTGCAGGACGAGTCTGGGACAGGTGCAACATGGGAGCGCGTGGCGGAGATGAAGCCCCGCCACACATTTGACCACCAGTGGCCTTTTGTGCGCGTGGGCGCGCCTATCGTGCCTCAGGGCAAATTGGCGGACAATCGCCAAAGGGATGTTTCGGAAAACGTTGCCGGAGCCCCCATCAAAGACGCCTACGGCGAATCACCGCCGGCGCCCCTGTGGCAAGCCAGCAGGGGACGGCGGATCCGCTGGCCTTCGGCCTATCCCGCCACCATTCCTTGGCTGTGGGCCAGAAGCCTCTTTGATGCCGGTGGGGGTCTCTTGAGAGTCCTCTCGGAAGCCTCGTGGAGGCAATTCTGGGGTGTGTTTTAGTGGCCTCTCGGGGGCCTCGTGGAGGTCTCTGGGACTCGATCTGGCGTCTTGGGGGCCTCCTGGAGCTTCTGAAGGACTCTTGGGGGCCTGCTGGAGGTCTCGAAGGTTTCTTGGGGCGGATGGCTGGAAATGTCGGTTCGCATTCCCTCCTTTGGGGCCTTTTTTGGGGCCGTCTTGGGACGTCTTGGTGGCATCGTTTGGTCCATCTTGAGGCCCTCATGGGCCGTCTGGGGGCCTCCTTGGTGGCGTCTTGGGCCGTGTTGGGGCGATCTCGGGGGCCTCTTAGGCTGTCTTGATCGGTCGGGATCCCGAAAGGGCGACCACGTCCAACCCCTTCCAACACCTATTTGGGAATCGCTGATTTGGGGCTCTTGGGGCCTTCTTTGGGGGGTCTGGAGCCTCTTGAAGCTCTTTTGGGGCCTCTTGGGGTGGGGGCCTTCTGCGCTCCTGGACCTACTCGGGGCCTTCTTGGACCGTCTCGGGGGCCTCTTGGGGGGGGGCAACTCAGCATGCTTACATCGGCTTGAGAATCTGCAGATCGGACCTGGAAACCATCCGCTGGCTGTTGGCAGGGGAAGCCCGTTCAGGTCGACCTGAGCATATCCATGCGCAAATGGTGCTCTCGTCGGGCACCGCCGCCTGGCCGTGTTATTCCAAAAGGGAGCCCAACCGTTGCCACCACAGTGGCGACCGAGTCGAGCCCGCGAACGCTTTCGAAGACGCGAGGTGGGCGGGTAGGTCGGCCGGTGGGGCCTATGCCAGGCCAGTGGGGATGGGGATCGGTTGACCGATGCCCTGGGTCGTCGGCGCCGCCGCCCTCGCCGCCGCGTGCCGCCGCGAGCGAGGCCCGTGGCGCAACCACTTCGCGCTCGCCGTGGCCGCCGGCTGCGTCCCAAGCGGTCCTTGCGCGCGCGGCCGGCGCCCGCCGCCGCCTCGGCGGCTTTTCGGTCTCCGGGGCTCAGTCACGGGGGGAAGGGAGTCGGGGGCGGCCAAGAGGAGGGTGATGCCCAGGTTGGGGTTGGGGCTGGGGATCACGGCGGGGGCCATGCTGTCTCCCCAGGCTTCATGGCGCCTCTGCCTATTTCAGTGCGTCCCCGGCCCCCCCTCGGCCGCGCACGTGCCGCCGGCCACGATTTGCCCCCCCCGCCCCCCCCCCCATCTTGGACGCTCCCCTCTTGGACGCCCCAGAAGGAGGGGGCTCCCCTCTTGGACGCCCCGAGGGAGGGGGCAAGGAAATGAACCCTCTCGTGGACACCCCCGAGGGAGGGGGCCTCCCTCTTGAACCCCCCCGAGGGAGGGGGCGCCCTTCTTGGATTCCCCCCGTCTTGGACGCCCCTCCCCCCCCTCTTGGACGCCCCCCTCGTTGGACGCCCCCGCGGGAGGGGGCACGGACAGGAACCCTCCCGAGAGCCTCGCGGAAGGCGCGCCGAGGGGGACTAGGCAGACGGCGCGGGCTTCCTCAGAATGCTCGAGCGGCCCCCAGCCTTCAGAAGCTTTCGAAGCTGTCTCCGCGAAGGCAGAGACTCTATGCCCCCCAGATGGGGTCCGAGTGTAGATGGGGTCGGAGGATCGCGCCTCATCGCCGATGCATCGCCGATGCGGCTCGATGCGGAGCCCGAACTTCTCCACACGGACGGCCCCGATGCACCCACCGGCGTTGCATCGGCGATGCGGCGCAATCCTCCGACCCCATCTATTCTCAGAAGCCAGGCGAAGGCTGGCAAACCCGTGGCTGCTAAAACGGAACTCCGGGAAATTGTTTTTGCCTTCAGGAATCAGCCCGTTTACTACGGTCGGCCTTGATTAGTAGATCGACCTTGTCAAGTCTAGGTACCCTTGTGTCCTGTCTTTCGAGACCCGTGCCCTTTGCGTTCCGGTGGCAACGTAGCCCTCGGAAGGCTCTTGTGTCCTCTCGCGTGTCCTCGCCAATAAAGCCTTTCTGTATTTAGCGCGCTGAGTTTTATTCCGGGAATTTGTTTTTTTCTTTTGGTAAGACCGATTTAGCAGCCACGGATTTGCCCGCCCTCGCCCAGCTTCCGAAGTTGGCCTCTTGAGACGGCTTCTCTGAAAGCCGGAGGGCTCAGGCGGCTTGCAGCCTTCTGAGGGAGGCTTGCCGAACCTTCCGCAAAAGCCAGGGAGGCCTCTCCAGGAAGCTCGAAAGGCCTCCTGTCTGAAGTCGGGCATGTCCTTTCTACGGGAGGAAAAATGTAGAAGTAGTAAAGTAGTCTGGGGACTTGTCTCTTTATCTTTTAACATAGTACAAAGTATAACTATTTTGTGATTTTCGTCCAAATCCAGCTGTAGGAGGACATGCCGGACCGAACTCCAGCCTTCAGAAGCTTTCGAGGCTGTCTCCGCGAAGGCAGAGACAGCTTATCCGAAGGCCAGGGGGCTTAGGAGGCTGCTGGCCTTCTGAGAGCCCAGACCCCCTCGAGTCATGAAAACATCACGGCGGGTGGCTTATTTTGTTGTCATTTTCGGGCTCTGGGACCTCGGGACCGTCAACAAAACGACTCAGGATGAAAAACCGTTCCTCGGGAAACGGTTGTGCGGGCACGATTTCTATCCACATCTACTGCGTCTTGGACTTTCTGGGAAGGGGCGCCAACAGGCCGCGGCGCAGTGGATATTGAAGAGCATCTGACCTCCAGGGACGAAATTGTTTCATCCACATCCGCGGCGCCTCTTGTGTCGGAGGAAGGGAGCCCGAGGCTCCAAGACGCAGTGGGTTTGGATACAAATCTCGCCCGCAGGGTGCCGAAACCTCTGGGGGTCGACGTCGTGAACAAGTCATGGCGCCGGGGTCTGGGAGGCCTGCTGAGCCTTCAGCAGAAGCCAGAATCGGGGGCGGCCAAGAGGGGGGTGATAACTAGGGTGAAGTCGGGCCTGCCCCTCTACAGGAGGAATATTCAAAAATAGTCAAAAATAGTCAGGGGACTATTTTTTAAAGTATTTTCGAGCATTTTTGGAGTATTTGTTGGGAATTTGTAATTATCGTCCAAAATCCCCCTGTAGGGGGACAGGCCCGACCTAAGACTAGGGGGGGAGTGAATATCATGGCGGGGGGCATGATATCTCCCCAGATTTCATGGCGCTTCTTCTTATTTCATTACGTCCCTGGCCTCCTCCCTGGGCCGCGCACATGCAGCTGGCCATCATTTGCGCCCCCCCCTGTTGGACGCCCCCCTCTTGGCCGCCCCCGACAGAGGGCTCCTCAGAAGGCCCGAGGGATTCTGAGAACCCCCTGCCCACTGTTCGTTCTTCGGTGTCAAATTTCATCAGAGGGAAAATGGTACCCATACCTCGACCCTTCCCTCGTTTTCCCCTTTTTGGGCCTCCTGGGAGGCTCTCGTCGCCACCGCTGGATTCGCCTCGAAATCCTGGTCAGAACGCACCCCGGGAGAGGCCCAGGGAGTAGCGGTATCGATACCTTTCGGTGTCCCCATTTCGAGGGAGGAAAATACACCCGGACCCCATCCTTAGCGTGTGCTAAGGGCTCCCTGCGTTCACTAGACAGCCCTGCCCTGTTCGGTTCCTTCCCTGGGTGCGTTTGCTAAACGACTTCGCGCGTTGGGGTGATTCGTATGAGGGTGGATATTCTGCTCTCTAAAGTTATGGGAGCCTTGTATGCCCTCGCAACTCTGTCATCAGAGTGCGCAGCCGCCGATTGGCATTCAGAAATAGATGAGATAGCGCCGAATTAGCGTCGACTAGCGTCGATTTAGCGTCGATCAGCGTCGATTCGCAAGAGCCAGCAAGATTGTATGAGAGGCTCCCGAGAGTTGCCGTAGAGCAGTCTCCTCGTCCGCACGCCGCCGATCCTCGTGTTGCGAGGCAGTCGCGACGGAAGGTTTTTGTTGCCAGTGTTTTTTGGGCCAGCGGGGGCCCTTGGCTTAAGTCGGGCCTGTCCCTCTACAGGGGAAATATTCAAACATAGTCACACAGTAGTCTGGTGAGTATTTTGCATTTTTAGGGGATTTTTTTTTTCGTCCAAAATCCCTCTGTAGGGTGGCAGGCCCGACCTAACCCTTGGCCAAACCTCCCGCCGCGGTCAAGCAAACCAATAGGGATGAGCAGCTGGTCCCCGGGAAAGGGTGCAGTTCTGTTTCGGGGGAGGCCGTGGGAAAGTCCAGCTAGATGTTCGCTTGAGGGTTTGCCCAACTCGAATTTCAATACAATTCGACTCGAGGTCGACTCAACGTTCGACGCAGGTCGGCGGACGTTCGACGCAGCATCGACGCACGAGTCGAGCGAGGTTCTCCGGGAAGATCCCCAGAGCGAACACGCAAGTCTGGGATGCCTTCGAAGGCGCAAGAGCCTGTTCACGCGTTGCGGTCAGGTTCGGGTGGGGGGTCCAGGAGCAGCATCAGCAGGGGAGAAGAGGAGGGCACGGAAGGAGGAGGGCAGGGAGGAGGAGGAGGAGGAGGAGGAGGAGGAGGAGGAGGAGGAGGAGGAGGAGGGGGAGGAACACGAGGGCGAGGGAGGCCAGAGGAGGAGGAGGAGGACGGAATACCTCAAGTCAAGTGGCCTTAATCCCAACGGCGCGTCAGCAGGCGTTACACTACAAGTTAATTCGCGTGTCCCTTACGTCCGACCTCGTTCGCCCATCTTCGAATAAGAAGAAGCATACAGAAATAAGGAGACGGATGGTACCCGTCGGTCGTTGTAAGTAAATATTTTTGGATTCCCAGAGCCCAACCTACTTCAAGCGCCTTCTTACTTCAAGAACCGATCTGCTTTTGCTTCTTGTTGTTGCTCTCTGGGCGGGCCCGAACCCAATCTACTCGATCCGCCTTCCCACTTCATGATTCTACCTACTTCTTCCGACCGATGGGCAATCGGTATACCAATCGTGGCAATCTTAGGAGGTGGCGAAGGACGCGCGGAGGGTGACGGGAACCCACGCCTGGCGAGGAAGCGAGGCGAGGCAGAGCGAGCGAGGGAGTGCGTGACGAACGAGACATTGGGGGACGACCGCCGACATGCGAACGGGGGATGCGGGCGGCCGCCTCCAGCGGCCCGTCGCCCCGCCAGGAACATCGATCTCCGACGGGGGGAAGGAGGAGTTGGAGGAGTTCGAGGAGGAGGAGGAGGAGGAGGAGGAGGAGACGGGTCGCGCGGACGCCGGCCCGTTAGGGCGCGCTGGCCGTACTCACGTGTTCTCTTCAAGCGTGATCGTGCGATCGTCACTCCGACTCCAGATACACATGTTACACTCGCGTCGGCGCTGCAGTTTGGAGCAATTCTTACACGGACGACGAAACTTACAAGCCAAGTCACTTGCTGTCTTTGAGACCAGATCCACGATGCAGGCTCCGAGTCCTGCTCTCAACGCGCCTCGGCTCCCCTCCAAGTGTGCTCGTCTTGAACGAGATTTCCATCTACGACCTTGCCTTGCGACTTGATCGACGTACGGACGCCCATTCCAATATTGGCGCCCACACAGCCGAACGTTTCGGTCTGTCGTGTGTTGCCACGTGCCGGGTGTGAACACGGAGTCCTTTGTTTGGTCGTTCGCTATTTTGTGTAAGACATCTCTTGTGAGTGGTTATGGGCCCGTCCGTAGACGGATTGTCCCGTTTGACACATGAGCGACGCAGAAAACGCGGCCGTCTTCACCGACTTTGGCGCGTAAGCTGCCCGCGTAAGGTCGCGCGGAAGCGCTGTCTTGTGCAATGTGGCGTGCCGCCCTGGCGGCTCGCATCAGCCGCCGCGTAAGGTCGCCATGCCATCTCGCGTAATTCCGTTTCCTTTCGTTGCTCACGTGCGATGTCGTTTGGTGTTTCATTTTGCACCGCACTCTCGGCATCCTGCTGTGCGCACCGTCGATGCGGCACCTCTCCGCCGCGTCTGGGGCACGCCGTGCTCAGGTTGTAGAGACGCCTGGGCACGGCTGCTGCGCCGACGAGTTCGACCTTACGCTTGTCTCGCATGTTGTTTTGCCGCAGACTTTGCGACGAGTCCTGACGGATGAGAATGCGGCCCCGAGCCGCTTGGTGGGTTGACCTCCGTGCTTGCGGCGCCGGGGTAAGACAGCGTCACCGCGGTTTCCATAGTACACGCACGCGCTGGCGCAAACACGCGTTCTGAGGATCATGGGTCTCAGCTGGTGGGCGATCGCCAGTTTCTGAGCCTCTGGGGTCGCTGCGCGGAGGGCTCCTCCTCCTCCTCCTTCAGTGCCGCCCCTTTCCCGAGTTTCGGGGGGCCGCCCCGAGGAGTGCCCTCCGCCACGCGCGGGCCCGACTTGGCCCCTCCGCCCCCTCGGGGTGCCACCACGCCCACGGCCCGTTGACACGCTCGGAGGCTCATGGAGTGCGAAGTGCGGAGTGAGGAGGAGGAGGAGGAGGAGGAGGAGGAGGAGGAGGAGGATGAGGAGGATGAGGAGGATGAGGAGGAGGAGGAGGAGGGACGAGGAGGAGGGACTCCGAGGGACGAAGACGAGGAGGAGGAGGAGGAGGAGGAGGAAGAGGAGGAGGAGAAGGAGGAGGAGGAGGAGGAGAGACGAGGAGAGACGAGGACGAGGAGGGACGTGGACGAGGACGAGGGACGATGAGGAGGAGGAGGAGGAGGAGGAGGAGAGGAGGAGGAGGAGGAGGAGAGGAGGAGGAGGAGGAGGAGGAGGAGGAGGAGGAGGAGGAAGGGAGGAGGAGGAGGAGAGACGAGGACGAGGAGAGACGTGGACGAGGACGAGGGACGACGAGGAGGAGGAGGAGGAGGAGGAGGAGGAGGAGGAGGAGGAGGAGGAGGAGGTCCGCGATCCACAAGCCAGGCGGCGTCCACCGCCTTCGTCGTGTTCGCCGCGGTGGGGCCCTCCCCCTCTGGGCCCTGCAGCGGGTCGCGCGCCGGTGCCGCTCTCCCGGCCTTGTCCGCTCTCTTTTCTCGTGGTGCCAACATCGCAGAGCGGATTTTGGCCGGAAAACCATGTGATGGGCCCCGATTCTCCTTGAGAATTTCGTTCCGGATTTCGAGGTGAATTCAGTGCGGATTTTCCCGGAAAGGGCTCCGGCCCAGGGTTCTCTTTTAGTAGGTAAACCTAGTCCCCCGGTGCCTGCTTGAAGGAGGCCGGCGAATTTTTTCCCTGATAAATAACGAGGTCGAAGGAGGCCGGCGAATTTTTCCCTGATAAATAACGAGCCCGAGAATTAAAATTTGAGGATGTCTCGAGCGAAACGCTTGTTTTTGAGGCCGGCGAATTAAAATTTGAGGATGTCTCGAGCGAAACGCTTGTTTTTGAAATCCCGACCTCACCACACGACCACACCCCAGCACGACCACACTCCAGCACGACCTCACCACAGCACGACCACTCCCCAGCACGATCACGCCCCAGCACGACCACGCCCCAGCACGACCACTCCCCAGCACGACCACCTCCCAGCACGACCCCCCCCCCAGCACGACCACCCCCCCAGCACGACCACCCCCCAGCACGACCACCCCCCAGCACGACCACACCCCAGCACGACCACTCCCCAGCACGACCACACCCCAGCACGACCCCACCCCAGCACGACCCCACCCCAGCACGACCACACCCCAGCACGACCACACCCCAGCACGACCCCACTCCAGCACGACCCCACCCCAGCACGACCACACCCCAGCACGACCACACCCCAGCAGGACCCCACCCCAGCACGACCCCACCCCAGCACGGCCCCACCCCAGCAAGACCACACCCCAGCACGACCACACCCCAGCACGACCTCACCACAGCACGACCACACCCCAGCACGATCACGCCCCAGCACGACCACGCCCCAGCACGACCACTCCCCAGCACGACCACCTCCCAGCACGACCACCCCCCCAGCACCACCACCCCCCAGCACGACCACGCCCCAGCACGCACGCCCACAGCCCCACGACCACGCCCCAGCACGACCACCCCCAGCACGACCACCCCAGCACCACCCCCCAGCACGACCACACCCCAGCACGACCACCCCCCAGCACGACCACACCCCAGCACGACCACTCCCCAGCACGACCACACCGCCTTGGTTGAGTGGTTGCCTGTCGTCGTGGAATGTTTCGTGGGGTGTCTCGTGGAATGTTTCGCGGGGTGTCTCTCGTGGAATGTTTCGTGAGGTGTCTCGCGGAATGTTTCGTGAGGTGTCTCGTGGGATGTTTCGTGAGGTGTCTCGTGGGATGTTTCGTGAGGTGTTGCCCCGTTGGGTATCGTGAAAACGTGCCCATGCTCCACATGTCTATATCCCTTTCCGGGTTCGTGGGTCCATCATGTTTTTGGCCAGGAATAAAGACTAAACAAAAACCCACGCGAAATTCTCTTCGTTTTTCCCTCGCCGTTTCGGGGTTTTGTATTGACGAAATCCGGGCAAGAATCCGCTGCAGCACGTCTGCAAGGTCGGTGCAGTGACTCTTTTCGAGGGTGCAGCCAAGGGTGACGCGATCATGCGATGAGAAATGCCCGGAGGTTGGTCGCAGCACTCCGCGGGGAAGTGGACGATTAAACAACATATTCCCAGGGCGTCGTCGTCGTCGCCGCCGCCGCTGTCGTCGTCGTCGTCGTCGTCGTCGTCGTCGTCCTCTTCGTGGTAGACGCCGTCGAGGCCGCCAGGTGACAGCCAGCGACCCGGACGAGACACTGTTATGTTCCCTAACCCTCCTGTGTTGAGATCTTCGTTTTCAAGAGAGCACTATGGTCTCCATTTCTATCCTTTCCCTCCTTCTGCTTCCTTCTTCCTCCTGCCTCCTCCTGCGCTGCTCCCTGGGAATTTGCGAACTGCGCAACTGCCGCAACTTTCGTGGGCTCCTGGGAGGTCCAGTGGGGTGGAGTTGCACGCAAACCCATTGGGGACCTCGCTGCTCCCTGGGTGGCTGCGAACTGTGCAACTGTCGCCACTCTGGTGGGCTCCTGGGAGGTCCAGCAGAGTGGGCATACACGCAGACCCATTGGGGACATATCTGCTCCATGGGAGGCTGCGAATTGCGCAATTGTCACCACTTTCGTGGGCTCCTCGGAGTTCCAGCGGAGTGAAGTTACACGCGGACCCATGTGGGACCTCGCTGCTCGGTTTCTGCAAACTGCGCAATTGTCGCCTTTTTTTTCGCGGACTCCTGGAAGGTCCAACGGTACCACGCAGATTAATTGGGGACCTAATTGGTCCCTGGGTGGCTGCGAACCGCGCAGCTGGCGTCACTTTCGTGGGCTCCTTGGAGGTCCAGCGGAGTGGAGTTTCGTGCGGACTCATTGTCTACCTCGCGGCTCCCTGGGGGTCTGCGAACTGCGCAACTGTCGCCTTTTTCGTGGGCTCCTCGGAGGTCCAGCAGAGTTCAGTCACACGCAGACCCCTGGGGTACCTCGCTGCTCCCTGGGTGGCTGCGAACTGCGCAACCGTCGCAACTTCCGTCGGCTCCTGGGAGGTTCATCGGAGTGAAGATACATTCAGACCCTTGGGTACCTCGCTGCTACCTGGGTGGCTGCTAACTGTGCAGCGGGACCTCGCTGCTCCCTGGGTGGCTGCGAACTGCGCAACCGTCGCCACTCTCGTGGGCTCCTGGGATGTCCAGCGGAGTGGGGGACCACGCAGGCCCATGGGGTACCTCGCTGGGGTACCTCGCTGCTCCCTGGGTGGCTTCGAACCGCGCAACTGTCGCCACGTTCGCGGGCTCTTTGGATCGGTATCGTTTAACCAATCCCCATCCCCATCCCCATCCCCATGCCCTCCGAGACCCCCACCAAATTTCCACCCCAGTTGGGGATACACCCCTCGAACCCCCTCGAAACCCGAAGGGACGACCCATATCCCCATCTAGGGGGGTAGATCGGCCAGTGGGGCCCAGGAGGTTGCGCAGGGGAGTTGCCCTTTATCGGGGGAGCGTGGCATTATTTGGAGAGCTTGGGGAGCCTCTGTGGGACAGAGGCCTCTTGGATGCCTCTCGGAGTCTCGTGGGATGTCCCTTGGGGGTCTCTTGGAGGCCTCTTGTTGCGACTTCGGAGACTCTTGGTGGCTCTTGGTGGCCTCGTGGGGCGTCGTGGGGCCTCTTTGGGGCCTCGTGGGGTCCTCTTGGGGGCCTCTTGGGATCCTCGGTGGGGCCTCTTAGGGGCCTTTTGGGCCTCTTGAGGGCCGCTAGGGAGCCACTTGGGGGCCTTATGGGACCCTCTTAGGGCTCTCTGGGGAGCTCTTCGGGCCGCCTCGGGGCCATCTTCGAGGTCGTCGATCAAGGAAGGGGGGGTCCTTACAATTAGGCCTTCCCTCCAGCAGGCAAAAATGTGCTACAGTGGAGACCCATGCCAAGAAACATCCTGCGCCTCCAGGGTGCCCTGGTTTTTTCTTGGGTTTCGATGGTGTTGCTATGGAAAGCGTGACGTTCCCGAACCAAAAATCAAGGGAGGTCGTGGGGTCTCGTGGTTGGGCTTCTTGTGGAAGGTCTCTCGTCATAACCTTAGGGGTGCGGGCGACGACCAATGGAGAGGGAGCATGTTGCCAAATAGTTCCCAGAGGCATAGAACATGTCTTAGCCTGTCCTAAACACAGAAAACACATGTTTTAGCCTTTCTGGGGCATTTGTCAGGCATCTTTTAAGCACACGCAAGTTCCATGATGGGACTCTTCGGGTGCCCACCGTCGTGGCATCCGCAACGTTTGGGGGGGACGGGTTCGGGGGGGAAGCGCGCCCGGGGGGTCGCCCGGCCGTCGCCGAGCGGGGCCCGACGGCCCGCCCCGCCCAGGAGCCGGCGGACTCGCCCATCGATCAGGGCACGGGCCCCGCCTCCGTGGGCAATCGCGGACTTCCGCCGCCGAGCGGGGCGGCACGGGCCGTTTTTTCCCGGAAAGGGCGCGGGCCCAGGGTTTTCTTTTTCTATGTAAACATGTCCCCGGTGCCCAACTTGAAGGAGGCCGGCGGATTCTTTCCTTGATAAATATCGAGGTCGAAGGAGGCCGGCGGATTAAAATTTGAGGATGTCTCAGGCGAAACGCTTGTTTTTGAAATCCCGATCGATAAATCACAGGGTGCGGGCCACCTCATCACGACCACACCCCAGCACGACCACGCCCCAGCACGACCATGCCCCAGCACGACCACACCCCAGCACGACCACACCCCAGCACGACCACACCCCAGCACGACCACACCCCAGCAGCACGACCACACCCCAGCACGACCCGATCGATAAATCACAGGGTGCGGACCCAGCACGACACCCCAGCACGACCCCACCCCAGCACGACCCCACCCCAGCACGACCACGCCCCAGCACGACCACACCCCAGCACGACCACACCCCAGCACGCACGACCCCACCCCAGCACGACCCCACCCTAGCACGACCACACCCCAGCACGACCACACCCCAGCACGACCACACCCCAGCACGACCCCACCACAGCACGACCCCACCCCAGCACGACCACACCCCAGCACGACCACACCCCAGCACGACCCGACCCCAGCACGACCCACCCCAGCAAGACCACACCCCAGCACGACCACACCCCAGCACGACCTCACCACAGCACGACCACACCCCAGCACGACCACGCCCCAGCACGACCACGCCCCAGCACGACCACGCCCCAGCACGACCACCCCCCAGCACGACCACCCCCCAGCACGACCACACCCCAGCACGACCACACCCCAGCACGACCACACCCCAGCACGACCACACCCCAACACGACCATACTCCAGCACGACCACACCCCAGCACGACCACACCCAGTCGCACCCCCGTGGAATGTTTCGTGGGGTGTCTGGTTGAGTGGTTGCCTGTTCGTGGGGTGTCTCGTGGAATGTTTCACGGGGTGTCTCGTGGAATGTTTCGTGAGGTGTCTCGTGGGTTGTTTCGTGAGGTGTCTCCTGGGATGTTTCGCGGGGTGTCTCGTGGGATGTTTCGTGAGGTGTCGCCCAGTTGGATATCGTGAAAACGTGACCATGCTGCACATGTCTATATCCCTTTCCGGGTTCGTGGGTCCATCATGTTTTTGGGAGGGCGCCTCCCCCGATCCATGGGTGTGGCGACGGCGCGCCAAGTCCATGGATCGCTAATCCATGTTTGCGCGCCCCCGATCCGGCGCTTTTGCTGAGAACGGGGGCTGGAGGAGTGGCGGTCTCTCGCCGGCAGCGAGGAGACCTGGCAAAGCTTCCTGCTTGCTGGGCAGCGAAGGCGCACTTCGACCTCTGAGGGTTTCACACGGTTTCACGCAGAGTCCTGCCCCTCGCGGGCCACCCTGGCAGGACTTTGCGCCTTGAGCCTGGCGCGCCCCCGATCATCGAGGGCCTGTCGCCGATCT
Source organism: Prorocentrum cordatum (assembly GCA_963575745.1). NCBI lineage: Eukaryota > Dinophyceae > Prorocentrales > Prorocentraceae > Prorocentrum > Prorocentrum cordatum. Next base: position 149,105 of record CAUYUJ010002136.1, read on the forward strand.
GTCGGCGACGTGCGGCAGGCGCGCGTCGCGTCGATCGGCGGCGAGCCCAACGCGGGCGTGTAAGGTGGAACGCCGCCCGCCGTGGCCCAGAGCCGGCCAATATGGAGTGATCTGGCGATAGAGGAGCCGCCGATCGTTCACGGTTGAGCGATCCCCGCTGTGTCAGGAACCAACGCCGATGTCAGCACGGCGCGAACTTGCCGCATCGTGGGCGCGAGGCCGACGTTTCCACCCTGTGCCATTCCCAGAGGTCCGAGGTCGTGGTTGTTTTCGATGCGAAGTCCCCAGTAGTCTGGACCCCTTCCCCAGGACTGGTTTTTCGTCCCGAGTCTTCTTGTTGACGGCCCCAGGGCCTGGTAGGGGCATCAGAGGTTTTTTGTCACAGCGCGAGGAGGTCTGTGTTCTCTCCTTCTCGTTGCCCCTCAGGCTCGGCCTCCCGCAGAGGCCTCGCGGGGCCGCGCCGTGCCAGGTGGCCACCTGGGGCATCGGCAGCTCCTTGAGCGCGGCGGGCTCGGAGGCCCGCATCTGCGCGCCCCCGCTGGTGCGAATTTCCCGTCCGCTTGCTCGCTCGGGGACCTCTGGCATCCTTCGCGGGGCCCTTCTCGGCCACGCGCCGAGGGGGGTAGCAGGGGTCGTTTCCATTCCTCCGATTCGATTCGATCCGACTTCGATGGCTTCCGATTCCGATTCGATTCGGCTTGGGATTTCGATTCGGGCTCCGATTTCTCAATGGAGGCCTACTAGCCTGCCGATTCCCGCCGATTCGTTTTTTTCCGACTCGGCTGCCGATTCCCGCCGATCCGATAGATTTCGATCGCCGATCCGAGTTATCGATTCGATTCTGCGCTCGCCTGCTTCCGGTTACTCATTCAGGGTCCTCTGGGATCCCTCTGGGGGCCCTCCTCAACCCCGCGCAGAGGGTGGTATGGGGTAGGGGGGAAGGGAAGGCTTCTAAGAGTCACCCCTGCTTCTGAAAAGCCTTCCTCCCTTCCCCCCCACCCCTTGTGCGCGCCTCCAGCCTCCCGGGCCATCCTTTGGGGGGGGGGTCGGTTCGGCGGCGAGATCCGAACCGCACCCTCGTCGATCAACGATTCCAGGCAACTTGATGGGAGGCGGCGGTAGGGCTCGGGATTCGTCGAGCGCGTGGCGAACATGGAGCCCTCCCGAGGATCCAGGAGAATCGACGGCTGACGGGGGCAAGGCTCGGACGTCGCCGCCCATCGCTCCTGGAGCTGTTGGCAGTGAGTACCAGCACCGCTGCCCTGCCCTCGTCGCCGCCGCGGCTGGATTGGCCTCGAACGCATCCCTGGAGAGGTCCGATCGTTCGGCACCTCGCCCTTTCTGGACCGGCCGAGCGGCAACCTGGGGCCCCTCTTGGCTCGTCTCTGGGCCATTTCGGGCCCGAGCGAGTTTCATTACTTTTGCGGGGGAGGAGGACGAGGAGGAGGAGGAGGAGGAGGAGGAGGAGGAGGAGGAAGGCCAGAGGCGTCTTGGATGCCTCTCGGAGTCTCTTCGGATGTCTCTCGGGAGATTATTGGAGTTCTCTTGCTACGTCTTGGGGGCCTTTTGGCTGTCCCGGGGGCTTCTTGGAGCGTCATTGGTGCTTCGGGGGAGCCTCTTGAGGCCTCTTGGGGGTCTCTTGGGAGCCTCTTCCGGACCTCTTGGATGCCTCTTAGGGCCTCCTGGGCGCCTCTTGGGGCACTCTTGGGAGCCTTGGGGGCCACATTGGGGCCATCTTTAGAGGAGCTCGATGAATGAAGTGGGTCCCTAATTAGGCCCCCCCCTCTGGAGCTTCTCAGCTCGCTCCTTTGACCCCTCTTGGAACGCTCTTGGACCATTCTTGAGCGCTCTCGGGGCCGTCTTAGGACCCTCTTGGGCTCCCCTTGGGGCTCTCTTCGGCCTTCTTGGAGCTACCGTGAGGCCTCGGAGGGCCATCGGAAGCGAAAGGACGAGAAGGCGAACACACATTGATTTTCCGGAGGTTGTGCAATGGTTGTGGCCTCTTGGTGGCTCTTCTAGGAGTGCTCCGTGGCCACTTGGAGCCGTCTTGGGGTGCTCTTGGGGCCTTTTGGAGCAGGGTGGAGG
>CAUYUJ010002136.1:156189-206189 GCA_963575745.1 Prorocentrum cordatum
ATGCTGTAAAGGGGTCGCCTTGTTGGCTGGTGTGGTGAAGCCGTGGAGGCCAAAGCAAAATCATTGGGCCCTCTTGGGGGCTTCTTGGGGCTGTCATGGGGCCATCTGGGAGGCCTTGTGGACGCTCTTGGGACGGATGTTGGGGGCCGCTTGAGCTGTTTTGGGCCGTCGGAGAGCTGAAAAGAAGCAAAGGACAACATTCGCCAAATGCTTAGGGACCACCAATGATTTTAACCCTGTCGGGCCTTCCTGGAGGACGTCTTGGAGGGCTCTTGGGCTGTCTTGGAGACCTCTTGCGGGCCTTGTGGGCAGCCTTTCTTGAGGCCGTCTTGGGTGCTCATTGGGGCCATTTTGGCCGTTTTTGAGGCCGTCTTGGCCTTCTTGGAGGCATCTTGAAGGCCAGTTTGGCAGTCTTGGAGGCCATCTGGGGCCTCTTGGGTGCCTCTTGGGCCGTCTTGGGACCTTTTTGGGGGCCGTCTTGGGGGCCCTTTTGGCCATCCTTTGGGTTTTTTTGGGGCGCTTTAGGGGCGATCTTGATGGCCTCTCGATCAGTCGCGGGCCGTCGGAGGGCCGAAGTGGAGCAAAAGCTGAAATCTTTGGAAAACGTCAGGTCAATCACAGATTTTGACATCTTCGGGCCGTCCATGAGGACCCTGGAGTACCTCTTCGAGGCCTCGTGTGTCGTCTTGGAGGCCTCTTGGAGGCCACTGCGGCCGTTTTGGGCCATCTTAGGTGTTTCTTATGCGAACTTGGAGGCATCCTGGACTTTCGCGGGCCGTTTCCGAGGCCATCTTGGATCATCTTGGGCGAACTTGGAGACCATCTTGGACCATTTTGGAGGCCATCTTGGAGCTGTTTGGAGACAAAAAACCTTTTGCAACCATATTTTGTGTACTCTTCCAGGTGGCCGGCGGGACGGGCCGAAACCCCAAGTGGGAGTTCTTTGGAAAAAAGAGCCAAAGCCCAATGCAAAAGGGTTCAGCACGCCGGGCACCCCTGTGGCAAGCCGACACGGGGCGGCGGATTGAAGACGCCTACGGCGAATCACCGCCGCCCCCTGCCCTTGTGGAAACGCTTATGTGTCCGACAGTTGGGCTAGAGCTTAGCCCAGCTATCGGACCATGTGTTCCCCGAGTCGGTTTGGAAAGGTTTCGGGGAACGGGGGGGGAGGAAAGGGAGGAGGAGGAACGGGAGGAAAAAGGAAAAGGGGGAGGATGCCTCTTCGGAACCCCTTGCGGCACTTTGGGGCTCGATTGGGCCATCTTGGGACCGTCTTGGGGACCATGTTGGGGCTATCTTGGGCTCTCTCTCTTGGGGTGAGGTTTCTCGGTGGCTTCTCGGTGGCTTCTTTGGCCGTCTTAGGCGTTCCTGGCCCGTCTGACGCCGTCGGGAGCCGTTTTGGGGGCCTCTCTGAAACGACTTCGGGCTCTCTTGGGGCGCTGCGGGTCCGTCTGGGTGGCCAGCTTGGCCGTCGTGGAGGCTTGTCTGGGACGTCTTGAGCCCTCTTGGGGCCGTCTTGGGAGCCTCTTGGGCCGTCATTGGGGCCATTTTGCGGGCCTCGTGGGCGATCTTGGAGCGATTTTGGAGGCCTCTTGGGCCGTCTTGAGGTTTTCGGAAGGCTGAGAAGGCGAAAATGCCAACATCCTTCAAAAACCGGGGAAGAGCCAATGATTTTGGTTCGGGCTCTCCTTGAGGACCTCTTGGAGCCGTCTTGGGGGCCTCTTGGGCACCTCCTGGGCCGTCTTGGGCCATCTTGGGGCTATCTTAGGCCGTTGGAGGCATCTTGGGTCATCCTGGAGGCATATTCGGGCCATCTGGGCCGTTTTGGGGGCCATGGTGGCCGTCTTGGAGGCGTCTTAGATGCCATTTTGGGCCGTCTTGGAGCCGTCTGGAGCAGGAACAACCCTTGGCCACCGCCTCTGGGCAATCTTTCCGGGTGGTCGGCGGGACGGGCCGAAGCCCCCGGGGGATTCTTTTGGAAAAAGAACCAACACCAAAACCGAAAGGATCTAGCACGCCGGGCACCCCCGTGTCAAGCCGACAGGGGGCGGCGGATCGAAGACGCCTACGGCGAATCACCGCCGCCCCCTGCCCTTGTGGAAACGCCTATGTGTCCGACAGCTGGGCCAGAGCTTGGCCAAGCTATCAGGCCAGTTGTTGCCCGAGTCGGCTTGGAAAGATTTCGGGGAACGCATGGGGGAGCAAGGGGAGGAGGAGGGGGAGGATGAGGAAAATAGAGGAGGAGGAGCAGCAGGATGAGGAGGAGGAGGAGGAGGAGGAGGAGGAGGCCTCTTGGGCGCCTCTTGGGGCACTCTTGGGGCCTCCTGGGAGCTTCCTGGGGGCCTCTTGGAGGGTTTGGGGTGGCCTTTGGGGGCTTCTGGGGGGCCTCTTTGCCTGTCTTAGGGCGTTCCTGGCTTGTCTGACGCCGTCGGAAGCCGTCTTGGGGGCCTGTCTGGGTCGTCTTGGGGCCCTCTTGAGGCATATCAGGGGTTCTTAGAGGCCATCTTGGGCCTTTTGGGCCGTCATGGGGCCATCTTGGAGGCCTCTTGGGCGATCTTGGGGGCCTCTTGCGCCGTCTTGAGCCGTCGGAATACCGAGAAGGCGAAAATTCCAAAATCCTTCAAACACCTAAGGAACATCTACGATTTTGGCCTCTTCGGGCCCTCCTGGAGAACCTCTTGGAGGCCTCTTTTGGGCCGTCTTGGAGGACCTCTTGGGGGCTTCTTGGGCCGTCTTGGAAGCCTCTTGGGGGCCTCTTGGGCCGTCTTGGGCCATGCCGTCTTGGAGGCATCTTGGGGCCATCTTAGCCGTCTTGGATGCCATTTTGGCCGTCCTGGAGGCCTCTTGGGCCCTCTTGGGGCCGTGTTGGGGGCCTCTTCGGGCCCTTCTGGAGGACCTCTTGGAGGCCTCTTGGGCCGTCTTGGAGGCCTCTTAGGGGGCCTCTTGGGCCGTCTTAGGCCATCTGGAGGCCATCTCAGGCCGTCTTGGGTGCATCTTGGGCCGTGTTGGAGGCATTTTGGGGCCATCTGACGTAGCAGTCTTGGAGGCATCTTGGGCGTCTTGGGGGCCTCTTAGGCTGTCTTGGGGACCCTCTTGGAGGCATCTTGGGGGCCTGTTGGGCCGTCATGGGGCCATCTTGGAGACCTCTTGGGCGACCTCCGGGCGATCTTGGGGGCCTCTTGGGCCGTCGGAAGGCCGAGAAGGCAAAAATGCCAGAATCCTAGAAAAACGTTTGAAAAATTAATGATTTTGGCCTCTTCGGGCCTCCCGTGAGGCTCTTGGAGGCCTCTTGGGCTGTCTTGGAGACCTCTTAGGGGGCTCTTGGGCCGTCTTCTTTGGCCATCTTGAGGCTATCTTATGCCGTCTTGGGTGCATCTTGGGCAGTCTTGGAAACATGTTGGGGCCATCTTAGCCGTGTTGGAGGCCATCTTGGCCGTCTTGGAAGCATCTTGGAGGCCATCTTGGGCCATCTTGAGCGAAACATTGGGGAATTGAGATCCTGGGCAATCTTTCCGGGTGGCTGGCGGGACGGGCCGAAGGCCCCGGGGGAGTTCTTTTGGAAAAAGAACCAATACAAAACCGAAAGGGTACAGCACGCCAGGCACCCTTGCGATGAATCGACAGAGGGCGGCAGATCGAAGACGCCTACGGCGAATCACCGCCGCCCCCTGCCTTTTTGGAAACGCCGATGTGGCCGAAAGTTGGACTAGAGCTTGGCCAAGCTATCGGACCATGAGTTCCCCGAGTCGGTTTGGAAAGCTTTCGGGGAACACATGGGAGAGAATGATTATGAACAGGAAGAGGAAGAGGAAGAAATAGAGTAGGAGGATGAGGGTTGTTAGGAGTCTCTTGGGGCAGCCTCTTCGAGGCCTCTTGGAGGCATCTTGGGGGCCTCCTTGGGCCTCTTGGGGGCCCTTCCTGGGGTCTTGTTTGGGGACGCCGTCTGGAGCCGTCTTGGGGGCCCTCTCTGGGCCTCTTGGGCCGTCTTGGGGCGCTCTTGGGGCCGTCTTGGGGGGCCCTTGGGCCGTCATAGGGCCTTCTTGGAGGCCTCTTGGGCGATCTTGGGGGCCTCTTGGGCCGTCGGAAGGCCGAAAAGAAGAAAACGCAAAAAACCTTCAAAAACCTAAGGAAAACCAATGATTTTGGCCTCTTCGGGCTCTCCTGGAGAACGTCTTGGAGGCCTCTTGGGCCATCTTGGAGGCATCTTGGGGCCATCTTGGCCGTCTTGGAGGGCATCTTGGGCCGTCTTGGAGGCATCTTGGAGCCATCTTACCCGTCTTGGAGGCCATCTTGGCCGTCTGGGAGGCATCTTGGAGGCCATCTTGGGCCATCTTGGCCGTCTTGGAGGCCATCTTGGGCCAAGTTGGGGCAACAAAGGCATTGACAGACGGATTTTGGGAAAATTACGGGTGGCCGGCGGGACGGGCCGAAGCCCACTGGGGAGTTCTTTTAGAAAAAGAACCAAAACCAAAACCTGAAACATCCAGCACGCCGTGCACCCCTGCAAGCAGGGGGCGGCGGATCGAAGACGCCTACGGCGAATCACCGCCGCCCCCTGCCTTTGTGGAAGCGCCTATGTGGCCGAACGTTGAGGCCAGACCTGCCAAGCCATCGGACCATGTGTTCCCCGAATCGGTTTGGAAAGCCTTCGGGGAACACGTGGGCGTCTTGATGGTCATCGTCGCCGTCTTGGAGGCCTCTTGGGCGATCTTTCGGCGATCTTTGGGGGCTCTTGGGCCGTCTCGGGCCGTCGGAAGGCCGAAAGAAGGGAAATGCCCAAATCCATCAAAAACCTTGGGAAAATCAGTGATTTTGGCATCTTTTGGCCTTCCTGGAGGCCCTCTTGGGGGCCTCTTGGGCCCTTTTGGGCCAGCTTCGAGCCAACTTCGGCCATCTTGGTGGGTTCCTGGCACGTCTGACGCCGTCGGGAGCCGTTTTGGGGGCCTTTCTGGGCCAACGGGGGACCCTCTTGGGGCGCTCCAGGGCCGTCTTGGAGGCCATCTTGGGCGTCTTGGAGGCCATCTTGGGCGTGTTGGAGGCCTCTTGGGCCGTCTTGGGGCCCTCTAGGGGCCATCTTGGAGGCCACTTGGGCCATCAGGGGGCTCTCTTGGGGGCCTCTTGGGCGATCTTGGGGGCTTCTTGGGCCGTCTTGAGCCGTCGGAGAGCCGAAAAGGCGCAAATGCCAAAATCCTTCAAAAACCAAGGGAAAATCAATGATTTTGGCCTCTTCGGACTCTCCTGGAGGACCTCTTGGAGGCCTCTTGGGCCGTCTGGGAGGCCTCTGGGGGGCCTCTTGGGCCGTCTTGGGCCGTCTTGGACTCTCTTGGGCCGTCTTGGAGGCCGTCTTGGACCATCTCGGGCGCACTTGGAGGCCATCTTGGGCCATCTTCGCGATTTTTTGAGGATGTCCCGAGCGAAACGGCCGTTTTTGGGCACGGTGGCGGGACGGGCCGGAGCCCACTGGGGAGTTCGTTTGGAAAAAGAACCAAAACCAAAACCTGAAACATCCAGCACGCCGTGCACCCCTGCAAGCAGGGGGCGGCGGACCTAGTGGCCTTCGGCCCATCCCGCCACCGTGCTTGGGTTGTGGGTCTGAGGCCTCTTTTATATGTGTTGGGGTGTCGTGGGGAGCCTTTCGGGTTCCTCTTGGACTCTTGGAGGCGGTTTGGGCGCTGCTTGGGGGCCTCTTGGGGCCTCGTGGGGGTATCTTTCTTGGAGGCCTTGGGCGCGTCTTGGGCGCCTCTTGAGGCCTCTTCTAGGAGATCGTGGCTTTGAGGGCGCGAATGCGGCGCGATTTGCAAGGGATTGTGGCTTCGGGGGCGCGAATGTGGCGTAACTTACGCGGGATCGTGGCCTCGGTTGCTCGAATGTGGTGTAAGTTGCAGGAGATCGTGGCCTCGGGGGCGCGACTGTGGCGTAATTTACAGGGGAACGCGGGCCCAGAGGCGAGAATGTGGTGTAGTTTATGGGGGATCGTGGCTTCAGGAGCGTGAATATGGAGTATTTCACGAATGATCGTTGCTTCGGGGACGTGTCATTCAAAAGGGATCTTGGCATTGGGGGCGCGATCATACAGCGTAATTTATGGGGGATTATTGTGTCGGGAACGCGAATCTCATGTATTTTTACGTGTCCCACGTCCCCCCAGACATTCAGAGCACACGATTCGGGGTCGCTACCCAGGGTCCTTTTCGGTCCCCCCTTCGGGCGGACAGTAACAATTTACAGTGGGAAGCCGAAAGCAATACTGTAACATTGGAAACTGGAAACTGGGACTTGTGCAGGGAGCAGCAAACCTAAGCCTCGCAGCCTGATGGCCCCGCAAAGGAGGCCGGCGGATTCGTAGGGGGTCACCTGTGTCCATTATCGTTTACTTGGCGCTCGCTCTACGGTTGTCAGAAAGTGCGGCAACAGAAAACGACACAACAACAACAAATAATACCGCCCCAAAAGTGGGCCGAAGAGGGCCCCGAGAGGGCCCCGAGGCGGCCCACGCCCCCCAAGACGGCCCGAGGGGCCCCCAGACGGCTCCAAAGGCCTCCAGAGGGGACCCCCAGAACGGCCCGAGGAGGCAATACACATTGATAGGCCCTTCGGTTGTTCATTCCTTATGTTATATATATATATGTATGTATGAATGTATATATATATGTATATATATACACATATATAATATATGTATCATACTATATCTTGCGTTTTCTGCTTCTCTCCTTCCTTCTTTCGGTTTTCTTTCGGTGTCACCTCAACATACTTACACTATATGCGCCTCGCCTCCCGCCAGGGGCGGGCACCGAGAAATCTTATAGTATATGCCTCGTGGTGGGCTCTTTCTGGCCGCACCGCTCGGGAAACGATAGATATTACAAGACGGGCACACTATGTGTTCGGGTCGGACGCGCGCCTCCAAGGAGGACACACAGTACTAGCATGTCTCTGTGCGCCCCACATCGCGCACCCAGGTGGACTGGTTGCCAGAGCTTCCGCGGCCGCCTCGCCCCCCCCCCGTCCTTCCCCCCCCTTGCGCGCCAGCCACTTCGCGTCCCGGCCGCCCTGGATCGCCGCCCGCTGGCGCAGCACCTGCCTCGCCGCCGCGGCACAAGATGCGTGCCGGCGCTCCCCGCGAGGCCCTCCCGCTCGGCGGCTCGTCCTGCAGCTTCGGCGGCCCCGACGGGTGCCCCGCCCAGGACGTCCCGCGGCACGCTCCTGCCGCGCGCCCGCGCCTCCGGTGGCTGGGGCGGGCGGTCCAGGGCAGCGGCAGGGCCCCAGGAGTTTCTGTCGGGCACGTCCCTCTCCAGGAGGAATCTTCAGAACTAGCCCCAAAACTGGTCTGGGGACGATGGTTCCGTGCTCTTTCGCCGATGATCTTGAGTATTTTGTCGTGACTGCTTTCCGTTCTTCACTTCCAAACTCTGCCTGTAGGAGGACATGTCCGACCTAGCCCTGTAGGTCTGAGGGCGCCAACCAGGCACCCACACCGCTTCGGGCCAGGTCGAGCCTGGGCTCTGAACATCGGTGTGTGTGTGTGTGCTTCAGTCGGGCCTGTCCCTCCTACAGATGGAATATCCAAAAATAGTTGAAGAACTGGTATGGGGACGATGCTTCTGGTAGCTTTGGGCATTTTTTTGACTTTTTTTTAGATTATTCGTCCAAAATCCCCCTGCAGGAGGACACGCCCGACTTAAGTGTGTGTGTGTGTGTGTGTGTGTGTGTGTGTGTGTGTGTGCGTGCCTTCCTGCCGACTCCAGGAGGGCGCGTAGGCACCGAGCCTGGGCCCGGGGTGACGTCGGGCCTGTCCCTCTACAGGAGGAGTAGTCAAAAATTGTCAAAACATAGTCTGGGGACGATTTTCTGCGCATTTTTGTGCTATGTTTGGATATGTTTTGGCTATTGTTTGTTTCTCCTCAAATCCGCCTGTAGGAGGACATGCCCGACCTGAGCCCGGGATGGTCCTGGCCAGGATCGGTGTAGGCATTTGGTGCCCTTTCTCTCTCACTGAGGGCTTGGCGACTTTTCTACGACCGATTTGCGGGGTTCAGTCGAAGAGAGTAAGGCATGTGCAGAGAAATCGAGGCACATCCAGGTAAATCCCGATAGATCCCAGAACATGCCGAAGATCTCCATGTAATTCCCGAGCACGTCGTGGCCGCTAGAGCGCGAGTCGAGGGACGGCAGACGTCGTTAAAGCCCTTACCGATAGGAGGGGGCAGGATCAGGTCGAAGAAAAAACACCGGCACAACCATAAACTTCAGAGGTCCGCTCGGATGTCTTGGAATCCCACACGCCTTTCCGCGGCTTGCTGATCGCTCGCCCATCACGCTCCAATCGCACTTTGGTGCGCCCCCCGAGATCCTTCGGCTCAGCGATCTGGCCCCTGAGCGCCTCCATGGCGACTGGGGAGGCGAGGACTACTGAACTGATGGATTTCGGTGTGCCGGGACGCCGAAATCCATCAGCTCGGTAATCCTCGCCTCTCCAGTCGCCGTGGAGACGCTCAGGGGCCAGATCGCCGAACTGAAGGATCTCAGGGGGCGTATTTGGCGTCGCTCTTCCCGGCATCCCGTCCTCCCCGTGCTCTCTCCCCCCGCACCAGCACGCCACCGGCTATCCCACTCACGTCGCTGCCTTGCCCCCGCTGTCTCTGCTGCCGCCCTCGCGTCGCCAGTCTCGCTGCCCTGGGGCCAGTGAGCTCTCAGCGTGCCTCCTCCTCTTCCTCCTCCCTCCTCCTCCTCCTCCTCCTCCCCCTCCTCCTCCTCCTCCTCCTCCTCCTCCTCCTCCTCCTCCTCCTCCTCCTCCTTCTCTCCTCCCCCTCCTCCTCCTCCTCCTCCTCCTCCTCCTCCTCCTCCTCCTCCTCCTCCTCCCTCCTCCCTCCTCCCTCCTCCCCTCCTCCTCCTCCTCCATCTCCTCCTCCTCCTCCTCCTCCTCCTCCTCCTCCTCCTCCTCCTCCTCCTCCCTCCTCCCTCCTCCCTTCTCCCTCCTCCCTCCTCCCTCCTCCCTCCTCCAGGTAGAAACAGGCTCACAACTTCTGTTCGCCATTACTTCTCTTCTCTCGGTCCACCTGCAGGTGGGCACTAGCGGTTGGCTGGAGCATCCTCTCCCCGCCACTTGGCTCCCCTCTGCTCCCCCTCCGTAGCCATTTTGGCTCAAGTCTCAAGCCCTTCTGGCCCAAGCATTCTGCTGAGCCAGATCACCTTGTGCTGTTACCATTTGTGTGCTGGCTTGAGAGCCTCCTTCTGGAGGTTAAAGCAAGGTCTCACGATTCTTTCACCACCTCAGCCATGGCGCCTGCGTCCAGTGCTGTGGCTCCTTGGAGGCGCACTGCAGCTGCTCCTGCTGACGACGACGCCGCTTGGACCGCTTTCTCGGCTAACGGGAAGACGTGGACATGTGGCAGTTGCGGTTGCAAACGTAACAAAAGGTCGTGGTGGTTCTGCAAGCATTGCAAGAAGTACCGTGCTGCACCCGACCCCGACACGTATGCCCCCCCCTCGTGGGGAGGCAGTTGGCACTCGAGCGGGGCGGGAGGACACAGCGGCTGGCCTGGCCTTCCGCTACGTTCTGGACCTCAGTTCGACTCGAATGCAGGTCGTCTCGGAGGCGGAGGCGGTGCTGGTCAAGGCTGGGGTGCGCCTCAGCCCGTGGATCACGGCAACACCTCCATTCCCGAGTTGGAGAATTTGGTGGATATGCTCACGAAGTGCGGTGACACGATGGGGGCGAGGAAGCATCAGTCCATCCTGGACCAGAAGCGCCGTGCTGCTGCAGCCCCAGCTGTTCCGCTGCAGGCCAAGGTCAACAAGGCGTTCCATGATCTTCGCCAGCTTCGTGAGCGCACCGACAAGGCCTGCAATGTCTATGAGAAGATGGAGGCTGAGTTGGCTGTGCAGCGGAGCCGAATTCAGACCCTCACGAATGAGCTCAAGCAGGCGGAAGAGGTGCACACGGCCCTGGTGGAGCAGCTTCACAAAGAAGTCGCACCCCCTTCGGTTCCAGGCCCGCCTCCCGCCGCTTGTTTGGACATTGCGGCCATCATCCAGGGCAAGGCTGAGGAGATCCCGATTTCGATCGACTCACTGCTGGCTCCTCAGCACGACTACGAGATCGCGGGCGATGACCTCGAGGAGGCAAATCGCAGGGCGCAGGAGCTCAAGCAGTCTCTTCAGGATGCAGTTCGCAAGTTGTTCGGAGATGCGCTGGTCAGGGCCAAAGCCTTCCAGGCAGACCAGAAGAAGATGCTCGAGAGGCTCGCTGCCAAGAGGAGGCGCCAGGACGGAGACGAAGCAGCAGAGCCAGCCGCGGGAGACGGGGATCCCGTTCCTCCTGCCGCCGCCGCCGCCGCGGGGGGCGACAGCGGGGCTGCTGCTGGAGCTGCCTCCTCAGCCCCCCTGGCCGAGGCGCCAGGGGACAGCGTTGCGGCAGATCCTGATCGCGCAGATGCTCGAGCTCGTGCTGAACGCCTGCTGTCACAGGCTTCCCCCCCCGCAGCCGAGGGGCAGCGGGGGGGCACCGCGACAGCCTGACCATGCTCGCCCGAGCCACATCGACGGTCTTGGGCCCGTTTTTGCGGGCCAGCCGTCTTACTTGTCTAACTTTAGTCTCTCGGCCTCTCGGCCTCACCTCCGTCGTTTCCTCCGCTCCCGTGGTGCGTGTCCCTCAGGCTGTGGCCTGAAGGCTGCTGTTCGTCACACTCGCTGGAGGGCCAAACGAATTTTGTCTGGTGATGGTCAGAGGTTCGACTCCCTGCAGGTTTCCCTTTCCAAGCCTGCCGATTTTGCTCGGCCTTGCCCAGCTTACCCAGTGTTAGCTGCGCCTGGCTCTCAGTGCCCGATTGAGGTGGTGCCAGGCCCCAGGATCTCCCAGGCTCCCCTCCCGTGCTCTTACCCTGCCCCTCCTGGCCTCCTGGAGCCTGAAGGGATGAGCTCGATCGCTTTGTCTGTCCGAACCCTCAACTGCAACAGTTGGGGCACCCTTAAGAAGATGTTACCTCACACGCCTTCAGCGGTCCTGATGGTGCAGGAACACAGATTGGCGGGTAGTGAAGAAGTTGCCCAGGCCTCCTCCTGGTGTGCCCGTAATGGCTGGAAATCGTTGTGGACCCCAGCTACTCTCACGGATAAAGGCACGTCAGGGGGCACTGCTTTGCTTGTGAAAAGCTGGCTTGGTCTGTTTCCCCCCCCTTCTGGACACGCTATCGTTCCTGGTCGGGCCACTCACGGGATCATTCAGGTTCCTGGTGGTCTCAGCTACCACATGTTTTCGGTTTACCTGCATGATGGGGAAGGTTTGACTGAGCGTAATCTGGAGCTCTTGAGTTGCGTTGGCGCCTGTGCTACTACGAGCTGCTCCTGTTTTGTCGTGGGAGGAGACTTCAACGTCTCTCCTTGCGAGCTGGAGAGCAGCAAGTTTGTCTCCCAGCTTCAGGGCCAGATCATCATTCCTGGAGGTCACACTCATTTTGGTCAGGGGGCCCCCTCCACCCTTGACTACTTCGTTTGCAGTGGGGGGCTTGGAAAAGCCGTGGACTCCTGCTGGATCGATCTGACGACGGAGCTTAGTCCCCATCGTCCCGTGGAGCTTCAGTTCCACCGATCCCCTGCCACCCTCAAGGCCTTCAGTTTTAGGAAGCCACCGCCGCTGCCGAGAGATCGAGTCATTGGTCCGATGCTTCCCCCACCGTGCTGGGATCATGTGATCTCGCGAGCTCAGGCTGGTCTTGATGCTGTCGCCGCAGGCGACGCCGAGGCTGCCCTCAGCCACTTGTCGCCGGCCTATGGAGCGTGGGCAGATAAGGCTGAGGAGGAGCTGGTCCACTTGTTGGGGGCGGATCTGGTGAAGGCAGGATGCAGGAGCAAGGGGCCTCAGCTCGTGTGGCGCAGCCTAGTGGGCCGAGATTCTCAGCCAAGGTATCCCGAGCACCGCGCCATCTGCTGGCTGGTGGCTCAGTTTCGCGCTTTTATGGGGCTGCTGCGGGCCGACCAAGGTTGTGGGAGCCAGGCCGCCAGCTTGCATGCTTTGCTTGCTAGCCCTCCTCCCGCGATTTCTCGGCACTCTAGCAAGTATGCCTCTTCATTCAGCCGTGTTAAAGATTTTACTGCTGCTTTGCAGGGCGATCTCCGCCAGGCCCCTTCTGAGCAAATTGTGAAAGGTGATGAGCTCCCGTGCACCCTCATCACTGTCTTGGAAGGGGCCAACGGGGAGTATCGGTCCAAAGCGCAGTCTGACTGGAGAGCCTGGCTCACGGAGGGCCTTGATCAAGGGGCTCGTCGGGTGCACGCGATTGTCCGTGACCCCACCCCCTGGGTCCCTACCGCGACCCTCGCCAGAGATGGATCTGTTGTTGCCGACCCCCTTTCGCTGTTGTCCCACGAAGGCACCAAGTTTGCCAAGTTTTGGGATGTCGGAGCTGGCAATCCTGTGGGTTGCACTTTGGTGGAAGCTCTCCCCAGGGCCGATCCCGCTCAGTTGCGGGCTGTCAGCAAGAAATATAAGAGAACCTCGGCTGTCACTTATGACGGGTTTGATTGCCGTCACTATCACCTTCTGTGTGACGACGGACTGATTGCGCTTGGCATGCTCTTTCAGCTGATGGAGTCGGTTGGCCAACTTCCGCGCCAGATTTCTGCGGTGTTGCTTGCCCTGCTCTCGAAACCCAGCGGTGGCTACAGACCGATAGGGGTGTTCTGCTCCTGGTATAGGGTCTGGGGACGCCTCAGGCGTCCCCTTGCCTTACACTGGGAGCAGCAACGCCCCCGTCGGTACTGGGCTGCGGGGGCGTTTCGTGGAGCTGCGGATGTTGTCTGGCGTCAATCGTTTCGCGCTGAGACGGGGACCTCTAGAAAGGAAGAGAGTGCCAGCGTCTTCTATGATATGCTCAAGTATTATGAGACGATTGACTTAGACGTTTTAGAGCAGCGATGTCACCAACACAATTTCCCGACTGTGCTGACTAGGCTTACCCTTTATGCGTATAGGTGTGGCCGCTTTGTCTCCATCGCTGGCCTCCTGGATGGGCCGCACTTTGTGCGGAAAGGAGTCATTGCGGGCTGCAGCATGGCCACTACTCATATACGCATTTATGGTTTGTCTTCGTTCGATAAGCTCCCCTCTGTCCCCTCTGTTGATTTTGACATTTATATTGATGATACTGGAGTGTCTTGCACGGGGTCCAGAGAACATGTTGTCTCGTCCATTGTTACCGTCTCTCTCGCTCTTCATCATGCTATTACTGATGAGAATGAGATGAACTGTCAGCTTGCTCTCGACAAGATTTGTACCGTTGCGTCCTCCAAAGGCCTGGCCACCGCGCTGGCTGCGGCCCTGGGACAGTTTGGAGGCAAGTTCACTGCCTCGACTGTGAACCTCGGAGTCGACTACAGTGCTGGCACCTCGGTCAGGGCCTCAGGGCGGAGCTCGAAGCTCAAGAGCCGTGTGGCGCTGCTCTGCAGAAAAGCCCGTCGTCTCAAGCGTCAGGCAGGTTACCTTGGTCGCAAAGCCCTCAGAATTTTCGCTGCGGGCCCCCTCCCTGGAGGGGCCTATGGGGCGGACATCCTGGGGGTGAGCGACCAGGTCCTCCTAACCATGAGGCGGCAGGCTTTCAAGACTGTGAGGCCTTTTGCCAAAAGTAGGTCTCTCACGGCGGTCAGCCTTCTGTCGGAGGACCCGTGCTGGCGAGCTGCTTCGGCTCCCATCCTGCGTTGGAGCAAAGAGGTCTGGCTGGCCCAAACTCGCGAGTTCCCCTGGTCCATTCCCCGTAGGGAGCTCCGAGACGGTTTCAGGAGTGTGTTTGCGCTGCCTAGGGTTACTTGGCCTACTGTTAAGGGCCCCGTGTCTGCCCTTCGCCTTACCCTCCTTCGCCTCGGTTGGACCATGGTTGACTATGCCACCATCTTGGACGACCGTGGTTATCGTTTGCAGCTCGGCCTGATTCCCCCCAAGTTGTTGGAAACTATGTGCAAAGAGGCCTACATGCGTGGGCTCGAGCGGGATCTTGGGGGTAAATGGGGGCTGGATTGCAGGGCGTGTCTGGACATTCCCAGAGCTGCTTGTGTCAGTAAGAAGTTCTCTCCTGCGCAGAGGGGCTGGATTCGGGCTTGCTCTTGTGATGCCATCTGGTCTGCGGACAAGGCCTTGGCATGTGGGTATCAGGTAGACCCGCTTTGTCCCCTTTGCTCTGCTTCGCCCGACTCAGTGTTTCACAGGCTTTGGCAGTGCACGGCGACGGAAGTCCTAGAGTCGCGGACTCAGCTGGTCCCGGCCTCAGTTGTGCAAGATGCCATCGCCGTGTGGACAGCTCAGGCGGAACCCGACCCTCATGTGCGAGCTCTTTATACCAGAGGAGTTTTCGCTCATCCCGCTGACGTGTTGCCGCGTCCCGTTGAGGAGGGAACGAATGCCCTTCAGTTCGTTTGGCATTGTGACGAGCTTCCTAGCCCTGAAGGTCCCAGGGTCCCAGTGAACGGGGAAATGTGGGGGCACGTCTTTATAGATGGGTCCTGTCAGCGCCACCCGATCAAGGAATTGTCTAGAGCTGCCTATGCGATTACTATGAATGCTGAGGATGGCACGTGCCTTGGAGAGGCGAGAGGCCCTGTCTGGGCTCATCTTCCTCAGACGCCTCAGGCGGCTGAATATGCTGCCAGATGTGTAGCCGCACAGTTCTTGGTGTTGCCGACCACTATTTATTCGGACTGTGCGAACGTTGTGTCTCACAGCACATTGCCCTTGCCTGAGAGGTACTCGGGCAAGAGGTCTTATTCAGGAATGATTATGTGTGCCAACAACTTTGAGGGCCGCTTTTTGGAAGGAATTGTCAAGGTCAAAGCTCATTTAGATGTGCACCAGGAGGGCATCTCCGAGAGAGAACGTTTCCTCAGGCGTGGAAACGCTGATGCGGATGTGGGGGCTAAACATGCCCTTCAGCTTCACCCATCAGACCCGGCCGAACTTGCCAATGTGGACAAGCTTGTGGAAGCGGCCAGGGGTTATTGCATCCTTGCTGCTAACTTGCTTCCTCTTTGGCCTAAGCTCTCTCTCGACGTTCCCTATCTCCCTCCTCCTCCTGCTGAGCATTTAAGCTCCCGCAGTAAGGTTGGCCATCGTTGGGAAGTCTGGGCTGACGTCTGGAGGTGTGCGGTGTGCCTCCGCGGGAACAGGGGCTCGTCTCGGCCCCCCCCTGGAAGGTGCCCCCAGGATTCCAAGCTGCATGCGGCTAGGCAAGATGCCCTTGGGCATAGGACTGTTGCCTTCGACTGTTCCGACAAGACAGTGCTTTTCATATGCCTAAAATGTAAATGCCACTCTACAGGTGGCAGGATTAGAGGCCTAGGCGAAGTTTGCAAGAAGCCCACCCGTGCGGGCCGTCAGGGTTGGGCCGCCTTGTGCAAGGGCACTCACCCGCAGTACTCCAAGTCCAGCAAAGGTGTCACGGTTGATGACACCTCGCTAGTGCGTTGCTTCAACTCGTATTTGGTTTCGAATCCTCAATTTTCGGAGGAAGATGTTTCTAGCTCTGTGCCCTCTGGCCCGTCTGGCAGTGCGGCCAGCGCTGGAGGGCAAGAGCGTCCCAGCTTCACAGTTCCAGCTATTGCAGCCACTGCCTGTGCTCATGCCTGCAGCGTTGCGCCCAGCTCTTCCTCGAGTGATGTGGTCGCCTCGGCCTCAGCCACCAGGGAGTGCTTGAATCGCATTGCTGCGTCTCTCCGCTGCGAAGCGGAAGATTTGGGAACGGGTGGGACTGTGGAGGTGGGGTCGGGAGATTCGGATTGAATTTCAGTGTTCTCGCCTGCCTTTCTCTTTTGGCAGGGTTGAACCTTTTGTTCGTGCGTTGGCCTTCGGAGCCTCTCCTTACTTTCAGTTTCTGTTCTCAATCTTATCCTCGGCCGTGCTTTGCTTCCTGGGCTTTCAGGCTGTTGTGGCATAGGTTGCTGCCCGCGACCTAAGCGGCGACCGCCTGTCCGCTTAGGACGCTCTCCGCGTTGCCGATTTTTTCCAGTTGAGGGTCAGCTGGTGCCTGTCCTCGCCTGTCCTTCGCCTCTGTGACAGGCTTGGCTCTTGTTTGGCGAATTTATTTCTTTTTGTGCACTGTCTCTGGCATGTCTGCCAGACAGTGGGAGCCCGAGCCGAGGGTCGATCCGTGCGGGGAGGGGGCCATAGTGGGCGCTCCGAAAGGAACTCGCGAAGCCCCCTCCCCAAAGCGGCTCTCGCCGAGGCGAGGTCTTTCAGTGCTGGCAGGTCCCGCCCTGCCATTTCTCTGCACTATGCGGTGGGTCCGTGGAGACCAAAGTCCCCTCTGCTCCCACCTCTTTTCGTTGGCCTCCGTTGGTCGCCCTCTGCTCCGCCCCCGTCTCATCAGCTACGGACTTTGCCCAGTGCGAGCACTGGCCGCAGGATGCTGACATGTCAGTCGTCGGCCGTGCTCCTACCAGGATTCTCGCCATCCGCATACCAGTTTTGGCTGTGGAGTTAAAAAGCACGCCTGGTTCAGGCAGATGCTCGCACGAGAAAGGCATACACCTGACTCTTCTCGGTAAGGATAAGAACAAATTTCGCACCGCGGGGAAAAAGATTTACCCCAATGGGCTCTGTAGGTCTCTTGCACGAGCCATTTTCTCCTCAGTGGAGCAATGTGTGGTCTCCGAGAATGAGGACGCGGATTTCGTTTTCGACCGAGATTCCCCCGAGGTGCTGATGTCTCTGTTTGATTTCCTTGTTCCGTGGAGCAACGACGCCGGCGAGCGTTTCTCGGTTCCTTCGGACTTTAAAGGCCAGACAAAGAATCGTAAAAGGGCTGACCCAGAGAAACACAGAGTTCTGTCTGAGTCCGCCTATCTTCCTGGGCCGGACTCTTCTCACCATGCAGGAAGCTCTCGAGGCTAATGAAGAGCAGAGATATAATATCGAGAGTCAGGCAGAGGCTGCGGCAGCAGCCCACGACAGCCATTTTGGCCTGTCCCGTCATCTCCCTCCGCTCTCGTCTCCTCCGACGTCGTTGACGCCGTCTGTGGTCCCCCCTCCTCCACCACCTCCAGTCTTGAGCGAGGCTCAGTTGGCCCGCGTCGAGACGAACCGAGCAGCGGCCAGGGCCAGGCGCGCGGAGCGCGCCAGGCAGGCTCACTCCTTCCCAGCTCCCTGGAGCGCTGGAGGCACGCTCAGGGGCAACTTCTTCGGGGAGCCCTCTCGGGTTCAGGGCCCCGATCTTTTCTCCTTTGGAGGATAAGCTGGTGGTGGCGTTAGTGGTGGATCCTCGTGAGGTCCCGTGCGCCACCCACCGGTTTCCCTCGCGGGACGAGCACGCAGACAGCGAAGCCGAGCGTCGCATCATCAACCTCCCTCCTCCCTCCTCCCTCCTCCCTCCTCCTCCCTCCCTCCTCCTCCTCCCCTCCTCCCTCCTCCCTCCTCCCTCCTCCTCCCTCATCCCTCCTCCTCCCTCCTCCTCCCTCTCCTCCTCCCTCCTCCCTCCTCCTCCCTCCTCTCCTCCTCCCCTCTCCCTCCTCTCCTCCTCCTCCTCCTCCTCCTCCTCCTCCTCCTCCTCCTCCTCCTCCTCCCCTCCCCCCCTCTTCCTCCTCCTCCTCCTTCCTCCTCCTCCTCCTCCTCCTCCTCCTCCTCCCTCCTCCCTTCTCCTCCTCCTCCCCTCCCTCCTCCCTCCTCCCCTCCTCCCCCCCTCCTCTCCTCCTCTCCACCTCCTCCCCCTCTCCTCCCTCCTCCCTCCTCTCCTCCTCCTCCTCCTCCTCCTCCTCCTCCTCCTCCTCCTCCCTCCTCCGTCTTCCTCCCTCCTCCCTCCTCCCTCCTCCCTCCGCCCTCCTCCCCTCCTCCTCCTCCTCTCTCCTCCTCCTCCTCCTCCTCCGCCTCCTCCTCCTCCTCCTCCTCCTCCTCCTCCTCCTCCTCCTCCCTCCTCCCTTCTCCCTCCTCCCTCCATCCTCCCCTCCTCCTCTTCCTCCTCCCCTCCTTCCTCCTCCTCCCTCCTCCCCTCCCTCCTCCCTCCTCCCCCTCCCTCCTCCCTCCTCCCTCCTCCGCCACCTCCCTCCTCCTCCTCCTCCTCCTCCTCCCTCCTCCTCCTCCCTCCTCCCCCTCTCCTCCTCCCTCCTCCCTCCTCCCTCCTCCCTCCTCCTCCTCTCCTCCTCCCTCCTCCTCCTCCTCCTCCCTCCTCCTCCTCCTCCTCCTCCTCCTCCTCCTCCTCCTCCTCCTCCTCCTCCTCCTCCTCCTCCTCCTCCTCCTCCTCCCCCTCCCCCTCCTCCTCCTCCTCCTCCTCCTCCTCCTCCTCCTCCCTCCCTCTTCCTCCTCCTCCTCCTCCTCCTCCTCCTCCTTTCTTGCTTCCGACCGTTCTCCTTGCACTGCCTGCTGCGTCACGCCACGTGCCACGCGCGTGCGCCCCTCTCCTTGCGTCGCCGAGGACCTGTTCACGAACGAAGAGGTGCACGAGGCGGGCTGGGAAGCGCCTCAGCGGGGCTGCAGCCCGCAGCTCAGGCAGCAAGCGGGCGGCAGCGGAGGGTACAGTATGCTGGGGTTCGGTTATGCTTCTAGCTGCCTCATTCGCCTTGTTTGTGGCCGTGCCGACAGGTGCCTGAGGAGTAATGGGCGCCATTGGTAGGGGAACGAACAATGACGTAAACTTAAAAACTCGGAGGTCCGCGCAGATTTCTCGGATCCGCGCCGGACCCCCTTGGCGGCGTCTCTGACGCCGTCCCTGGCGCGCTCTGCGCGCCATGGAGGGGGTCCAGCGCGAATCCGAGAAATCCGCGCAGACCTTTGATTTTTTATGTTTATGTCATTGTTCGTCCCCCTAGTTGGGTCACCCGTACGTTCCTCTTCTTTTTCTTTTTTACTATTTCTGATTTTACCCATCGGGGGCGAGGGGAGTAGGATTGCAGGCGGTCTCTCTCCCCCAACCCCCGAGTTCCACCCCAAAAGTTGGCTGTTCAGAAGGGAGGGGAAACTCGGGGATACGACCCTGGCGCGCTATTCGAACGTACCCCTATCGAGGATAGGCGCCCCTCATCGTGTCAGGTCCCAAATTTGGGGGGTGAGCGCAGAGAGTGGGGGAAACCAGAGGAGGGCAGGAGCGCGCAGGGAAAAGGTGTGGGGGTGTCGGGCAGCACCAAGGTGCTTACGAAGTGCTCGTTCCAGAGAGTCAGGGCGGTCCCGAGCGCTTCCTGGAACGGCCGCGACACGCCAGGCACCCCCTGGATTCGCGCCCCCCCCCTCGGCGGCGAGCGAGGGGGGGAAGTGAGAAGGGTCCGGCCTTCTCAGATTGCTCGGAAGCCCCCACGGCCTTCCGAGACGCTTTCTAAATCTCCCCAGGAAACGCAGACAACATCTCAGAAGGCGCGAGGGCTTCTCAGATGTCCCGCCGCCTTCTGAGAAGGCCTTCTCCTTCTCGCTTTCCCCCCCCTCGCGCGCCGCCGACCCCCGAGGATCCGTGAGTCAAGCTTCGCGCCCGATCTGCTTCCAGGCTGCGGCGGCCTCGCTCTCTGCGATCTATTCACAGACGTCGTGATGTCGTCGCAGGCCCAGCAGGGCTCTGCCTGCTTCGGCCTCCTCGGTGTCCTGCCCGATGGGCTGCCGACCCCAGCGGGCGAACCGGGCAGGTGGGAGGCCACATGCGAGCCCCGGCCTCACCACCCCGCGATTGCTGACTGGGCGAGGTGGGGCTCGCTTCGCTCGGGAGGTCCCGAGCGAAGTGAAGCCAACCTCCCCCCTCAGTAATCGTGGGGTGGTGGGGTAGGGCTCGCACGTGGCCTCCTGGTGGGCCTGCCCGATGGACCCGCCCCCTCGTGTAGGCCTGCCCAGCTGGGCGGAGACGGGGTCGGCCTGCCAGACGGGCTGTCCGGCGGGGTACCTGGACGCCCGACGTCGTGGTCTCGTCGCAGCATGGCTCCCTAGAGGCCTGGCCTCCTTCCCAAGGGCCAGCTCTTCGTTCCGCTTCGGACGGTCCTAGGGACCCATTCAGGGCCCCCGGAGGCCGAGCAAGTTGCCGAACATGTCGGAGCCCTGCGGGGCCTCGCACCGCGCAGCAAACCACCAC
Organism: Prorocentrum cordatum; assembly: GCA_963575745.1. NCBI lineage: Eukaryota > Dinophyceae > Prorocentrales > Prorocentraceae > Prorocentrum > Prorocentrum cordatum. The sequence goes on from CAUYUJ010002136.1 coordinate 176,211, forward strand.
AGACAGAGACATGCGTGTAAGCGACATCGAGGGGGAACCGCCCCGCATTTCCGCACCTGTCAGTGACCCGTCAGCGCGCTCGGCACCGAGGCGAGAGCGCGGCGTTCGTCCGCGGCTCCGTTGGAAAGTGGGTCCGTACATGGACGTGTGAACACCGCACCCTGCGGTGCAAGATACGGTAGATTCGTGTCGTGTCGACGCGGCGGCGACCCCAGCGCGGCACTCACGGTTGAATGCCGCCAGCGGCGTGGAATCGGTCGACATGGAACGATTTGGTGATCGGAGAGCCGCCCATTGTGCAAGGTCGAACGATCCACGCGGTTTCAGTAACAAATGCCGGGGTCGTCATGACATGAACACGCCGTATTCCCCTTGGTTCCCGTTTTGATGTCGGCGGCGTGGTGGCGAGGGAGGTCGGAGTGGGCAACATACTCTCGCACCTCGTAGTCGCTGTTCGCCTTGAGATCCACATCCACCTCGGGGGGGGGCGAAGCCAAGGGGGGGCATCAGCATCATGTCCTCGAGGTTCGCAAGTGCACGATCTTTTCTTGCCCGTCTGCTGCAGCACCAGGACGGCATCAGGTTGTCCGAACGCAGCGCGTCTAAAAGGGGATCGGCCTCCGTCCCTGCCGCTGAGAGCGCCTGCTGTCAAAAGGCCGGAGTACAATGGAACACCCGCCGCCACCGCCTTTCACCCGTTTCAACTTTTCGGCAAGGGTGAACTCTGGCATCGCAGGCTTGGCGGAAGGCCGGAGCGAAGCGCTGGTTCGCCCTACCGACATGCCTGGTGATGTGATGGCCGTGATTTGTGATGGCGATGATGACCATGATGCTGCTGATGATGATGATGCTTATGATGATGATGATGATGATGATGATGATGATGATGATGGTGGTGGTAATAGTGATGGTGATGGTGAGGATGATGATGATGATGGTGGTGGGGATGATGATGATGGTGGTGGTGGTGGTGATGCTGATGCTGATGACGATGACGATGGTGATGATGCTGATGCTGAAGCTGATGCTGATGACGATGACGATGATGATGATGCTGCTGCTGATGATGATGATGATAATGATGTTGCTAATGATGATGATGATGCTGATAATGCTGATGATGATGTTAATGCTGATGCTGATGATGCTGCTGATGATGACGATGATGCTGATGATGATGATGATCATGATGATGATGATGATGATGCTGATGATGATGATGATGATGATGATGATGATGATGATGGTGCTGCTGATGATGATGATGATGATCATGCTGCTCCTGCTGTTGCTGCTGCTGCTGATGATGATGATGATGATGGTGGTGATGGTGATGGTGATGGTGATGGTGATGGTGATGGTGATGGTGATGGTGATGATGATGATGATGATGATGATGATGATGATGATGATGATGATGATGATGATGATGATGATGATGATGATGATGATGACGATGACGACGACGACGACGACAATGAGGAGGAGGAGGAGGAGGAGGAGGAGGAGGAGGAGGAAGAGGAGGAGGACTAGGAGGAGGAGGAGGTGTCCTCAGGGGCGACGTGAGGGGGGGATTTGCTCGGGCAAGGATAAATCGACCCCCCCATCGCCCATTCGTCGCCGATCCAAGCCTCATGGCCCTCTCCGCCCAGGAACGTGTGGTTTCGCCATCGGGATCCTGTCGCCGATCTATCGGCGATGTATCGCCGATTCAAGCTCGATGTTCCCCCCCCCCCCCTGAGTCGGTCCCCCCTACCGGTACCTCTCATTTTCTCTGGAGCGTGGCGGAAGACGAGCCTGGCTGGGCGGATCGTTCAGACTGCGAGCTTGGGCGATGGACGGCGACGCGCCGTCGGTGGCCTCGTTCGCAGCGTGGAGAGAGCGCGCGTCGAAGCTGACTGCATGTCTACGACGCTCGACAGAACTGGTTTAGATCGACGCAGGAAGCTGTGAAACGTGACTGGGGCCACCCCATCCACTCTTTTCCAGCCCTGGCCAGCTTACCTCTAGCATTTCCAGCCCCGGCGACCCCATCCCAGCTGTTTCGGGCCCCTTCAACCCCTGTCTCTTCTTTCCAGCCCTGGCCACTTCCGCTTTAGATTTGATTTTCAGCTTTGCTCTTTCAAGCTGACCGTACATATCAACGTCACCGTCTGAATTTTCGAGCTTAAGCAAGTTCATTGGGGATTGGATGCAACAGCGTGCTCCGCAGAGGCACGTGCTTCAGCGCGATGCTTCATGAATTTGTTGGTGGCAGATCCGAGATCAGTTCTTGCTTGGAGCTTGTGGCATGGGTGTTGTGAGGAGGGCAGGTGGCGGTCAGGAACATCCTCAACGTCGGGCGGCACCATTTCTCCTTTGATGATCGACTCATGATCAGGACAGGCAGCCCATCTGGCGACCCTTTTGCAGCTTTCTTTGCACACGTGTTCAGCTGGGGGCTTTGGTATGTTTTTTTTCGAGAGGTGCCAAAGCTCAGGCCGACGCACTCTCTCCAGCATGGTGAAGAGGGAAGAGGAAGGGGGGAAGGGCAGCGTGCCGTGCGTATTCCGGATTAGACCGAAATCAGGCAGTTTCAATGATAGTTGGGACCTTCAGCATCTCGGAATGTTACGTCTTAGGGGGTGGCTCCTGGGCTCATTTCCGTGCCGTTGGGTCCTCGTTTTCAGTCCGCAGCGCTCCCTTCCCTGTCCCCGCCCATCTCGGCACACCCCTTGCGCAGGTCGTGGCACCACGGGGAGCTCCACCTACTGCCTCAGTGGGCGCAGACGCAGGAGCTCTCGCGCCCATTTTGGCACACACCTTCACGCGTGTCGTGGCACCACGGGGAGCTCCCTTCTGCGGTCTGAGTGGGCGCCGTCGCGTGCGGGCCTGCGCCCGTCGCGCGGATCGTGGCACCACAGGGAGCTCCACATATGGCATCAGTGGGCTCAGACGCATTCGAGCCTGGGCCCACTTCGGCACGCCCTTCGCGCAGATCGTGGCACCACAGAGCTACAGGGCTTGCGCCCGTTTCGGCACACCCCTCAGCCAGATGGTGGTGGTCCCACAGGGAGGTCCACCTACGGTCGCAGTGGGCGCAAACGCATGCGGGCCTGCGCTCATCTCGGTGTACGCCTCACGCATATCGTGGCCCCTTAGTAGACAGCGCCACCTAAGGTTTCGATGGGCGCAGAGCAGAAGGTCCGCCTACTATCACAGAGGGCGCACACGCATGCGGGTCTGCGCCTATGTCGCCACAGCTTTACATACAGGTCAGTGAAACAAGTTGATAACAAACACGGCACGGGGGTGGAAACCTACCCACTGTTGAAACAATGCGGGCAGGGCCCGACGTTTCAGTGGCATGAGCCTGTCAATGTTACGGAACATTACCGCGTATTCGTTGCGTTGTGTGTGTGGCGTGCATTTCGGTGTGGTGACGAAGCCGTGAAGCATGCATTGAGACCGCCCATGCTTGCGGTCCTGTGAGGGGTCAATTTGGAATCGTACTCTGGCATTTAATTGAGGGGCGCGCAGCCGCAGGGTGATCCGCGCGCACAGATCGGAGGTCGGCCCCACGGGCCAGCGGCGCCGCGGCGCGCGCGATGCTGCGGCGCGTCCGCGTGGCGCGCCGCCCGAGTGTTTGCCGCGCGCGCGGTTCATTGGCGATTCTGCGTGGACACACGGAGGCCGCCCGCGGACGCGCGCGCAGGCGCGCCGCGAGGATCTCGCGCAGTGAAGGTCGAGGCGCGCCTTGGCGCTCTTCGCAAGCAGAGCTGCAGGCACATGTTTGTTCGATTCGCGCCGCGCTCGCGGCGCGCGCGCCCCGTGCTCGCGGCGCGCGAGCCTGCTGCGCGGGCCCGTCGGCCGTTCTGGCCCGCCCGCCCACTCCTGGGCGCGGGACTCCGATGGAGGCGGCCCGCGACCGCGTCGCGGACTGGGCGTCCCGCGCGTGCAGGAAGTACGTCGACGCGTGTCGGCACGAATGCGATGCGACCGCCGAGGCGGTGTCGCTGCTTCAGGCCCTGCCGCCAGCGCGAGCGGCGGTCCAGGCTCGGCACCGGTGCCAGCGCGCTAAGACGTTCAGGCGCTAGCTCGGCGCGCGATGCGACCTGCGCCAGAGTTTTCACTGGGTCGCGGCAGGGCTTGCGCGCCCCGACCAAGCGATCTTGGGCGCCCACGGCGTCGGTTCCGACGCGCAGGATGGCCTCTAGCCTGGGGCGGTGCCTGCCACCGCGGGCGTCCCCGCGCGTGGCGCTCGCGGGGGGGCAATCCTGGCTAGGTCGCCGGCCCCATTTTTGGGGCCTCGGGCGTCGCGCCCCGAGGTTGGGCATGCGAGAAGGGGGCGCCTAGATCTGTGGGGGGCGCGCAGCAGCAGGGTGATGCGCGCGTGCAGATTGGAGGTCGGCCCCGCGGCGCGCGCGATGCTGCGGCGCGACCGCGGGGCGCGCCGCCCGAGTCTTCGCCGCGCGCCTCGCCGTTCATGTGCGATTCTGCGTAGGCCCGCGCAGGCCGGTCGCGGACGCGCGCGCCGGCGCGGCGCGAGGATCTCGTGCAGTGCAGATCGCGGCGCGCCCGGGCGTTCGCGGCGTTGCAGGCGCGGATTTGTTGGATGTGCTGCGCGCGCCCCTGCGGCGCGGGCCCGTGCTCGCGGCGCGCGCGCGCTTGCGGCGCGGCCTGTCGGTCGTTTTGCCCCGCCCGCCCACTTTTGGGCTCGGGGCTGCTCCGATGGAGGTGGCCCGTAACCGCGTCGCGGACTGGGCGTTCCGCGCGTCTAGGGAATGCGTCGACGCGCGCCGGCGCGAAGACGATGCGACCGCCGAGGCGGTGTTTGCTTCTGAAGTCCCTGCCGCCAGCGCGAGTGGCAGACCGAGCTCGGCACCGGCGCTTGCGCGCTAAGTCGGTCAGGAGCTCGCTCGGTGCGCGCGGCGACCTGCGCCAGAGTTTCCATTGGGTCGCGGCAGAGCTTGCGCGCCCCGACCAAGCGAGCTTGGGCGCCCGCGGCGTCGGATTCGACGCGCAGGATGGCCTTTGGTCGGGGTCGGCTCCTGCCGCCGCGAGCGCCCCCGCGCGCGTGGCGTTCGCGGGGGGCGGGGGGGGGGGCAATCTGGCTAGGTCGCCGCGCACATCGTTGGGGCGTCGCGCCCCGAGGTCGGGCATGCGAGAACGGGGCGCCTAGATTTGTGGGGGGCGCGCAGCAGCAGGGTGATGCGCGCGCGCAGAGCGGAGGTCGGCCCCGCGGCGCGCGCGACGCTGCGGCGCGGCCGCGAGGCGCGCCGCCCGAGTCTTCGCCGAGCGCGTTTCAACGCGATCCTGTATGGAAGCACGCCACGCAGGCCGGCCGCGGACGCGCGCGCAAGCGCGCCGCGAGGATCGCGCGCAGTGCAGGTCGCGGCGCGCCCTGGCGCTCGCGGCGCTGCCGGCGCGTGTTTGTTGGAAATGCTTCGACCGCGCGCGCGCCTGCGGCGCGGGCCCGTCGGCCGTTCTGCCCCGCGCGCACATTCCCGGGCGCGGGGCTGCTCCGATGGAAACGGCCCGTGACCGCCCCGCCCGCCCGCTTGCAGTGGCCTCTGGTCGGGGGTGGTGCTTGCCGCCGCGAGTGCCCCCACGCGTGGCGCTCGCCCAGGGTGGCGACGCTGGCTAGGTCGCCGCGGCCATTGTCGGGGCGTTGCGCCCCGAGGTCGGGCATGCGAGAAGGGAGCGAGGAGGAGGAGGAGGAGGAGGAGGAGGAGGAGGAGGAGGAAGAGGAAGAGGAAAAAGAGGAAGAAGAGGACTACTATACATCATAATAACAATAATAGTAAGAGTGAGAAGAATAAGCAGAAACAAGGAATACTACTATAAATAATGATAAGACGAATAAGACGAATATTCATATTAATAATGATAGCAATACCAATATTAATAATACGAATAATACTGATACTAAGAAGAGGAATACTAATCATACTAATAAGACAACTACAAATGATACGACTAATAATACTGATAATAAGAATAAGAAGAACCATACTAACATTACTAAGAATAATAATAAGACGAGGCGGAGGAGGAGGAGGCGGAGGAGGAGGAGGAGGAGGAGGAGGCGGAGGAGGTGGAGGAGGAGGTGGAGGAGGAGGAGGAGGAGGAGGAGGAGGAGGAGGAGGAGGAGAAGAGGGGACGCTTCCAGGGCCCTCGAAAAGGGGAGAGGGCGGGCAGCGGGCCGCAGGGGGACGCCGAGGCGCAGGCCCAGGACCCCGCGAGGGGAGGAGGGGGGGAGTAGGAGGCCTCCAGGGTTCCTCAAGAGGAGGGAGGCGGGGAGGGCACGGGCCTCGGGGCACACTGGAAGGCCGCTGGCCCCCAGCCACCACCTCCATGGTTACCACGTAGTCGTTGAGCACCTCATCGTCCTCCCGCCGCGCCGACGCCTCGGCCCGCCTCCCGCCGCGCCGACGCTTCGGCTCCGCCCGCCTGCCTCGACGGGGGCCTGGCCTCCCCTACAGTCCACGCGCCTAGTATTAAGTCGGTCGGGCGTGCTCTGTTTTTCTTTCCAAATCCGCCTGTCGGAGGACATGCCCGACCTAAGCCTAGTAAGGACGTGCGCCTTCATCTAGGGTGCCCTTGCGTCCTTGCCTCTGCCGCCCGTCCTTTGCCGTTTTCACTGGTCGCCCGTCGAGGTGTCCTTACCACCCGTCCTCAATCCATGTCTTGACTGTACCCCCCCCTGAGACAGTTCCCCCGGTCCCCCTCTGGCGGAAGTCCTGCAGCCTGCTAGAGGTGGAGCGACTGGGGGGAGTGGGGGGGGGGCGATGGCCCAGCCTGCCCATCTAAGCGGCCTCAGACACCGCCAAAGATGGCCCGGCACGGCCTCGAGGTGGCTCCAAGATTGCTCTGTGCTGGGCTCCGCGCGACCGCTGGGAGACTCCGAGGAGCGCCTCGGAGGCGCTGCGTGCGTCTTGGGCGGGGGGTCAGCGGTCCCTCCCCCTTGTCGGGGAGGAGCAGAAGGAGGCGGAGGAGGAGGCGGAGGAGGAGGAGGCGGATGAGGAGGAGGACCCCCTTGTCCAGGAGCAAGGTGCGGGACGGCTTCCGCGGCATCGCCGCCGAGCTGCGCGTCCGTGCCCCCGCGCTCGCCGAGAGGCTGGCGAAGATCAGGCTGCGCCGGCCTTCGGGGGCGTTGCCCTTCGCTGGAGCCGGCACGAACGAAATGGGTACGGCAAGAATGGGTACAATACCCAACAGCAGTTCCTGTTCATTTTGAACAGGACTCGCTGTCCGCGCCACCGCGGCCTGTGTCCATCTGAGGCAGAAGGCCGCCTGCCCAACAGCGGCCGCTGTTGCTGTTGGGTTGGGACAACATTTGTTGTTGGGCATTCTACCCTTTTGTCCGTACCCATTTCGGGCGTCCAATTGGAAAGCCCGCTCGCCTCGCCATGCAGGAAGCGGGTTCTGCAGGAAACCAAGGGCCGCCACTGCTGCGGTTCGCGATCCCACATCCTCATCTTCGTCGTCCTCTCTTCTCCCCCGGGAAGGCTTCGCGCTTCGCGTGGGAGCGAGAAGTTGTTTTCGCGCAGCGCGAGAGCGCGAACATAGCTGCTCTTGGGAAGCGGGTCCTAGGCCTCCGCAGGCCCCGCGACTGTCAGACATTCGGTCAGGGTGAAGAGCTTGTCCCCAGCGTCAGCCCGACATGCTGATGCTCTGCGCGCGTCGCCCCCCCCCCCCCCCCCCCCGGGGCGACGCGTGCGCCGAGAAGACTTGTAGCGTAGGCTCCGTGGCGGGCGCTGTCTGGCCATACCCCTCGGGAAACTGCACTCTACTGCAACGTGCTTGTCTGTTTGGTTCGGACGGGTGCCTTCGTGGAGGGTGCACAGTGCTGGCATGGTCTTTCTGCATCCCGTGTCCCGAGGGAAGGCCCCCAAGGTCCCGGACCCTCTGCCCTCAGGACCTGCGTCTTTCTTGCCAGTCGCCGCCGCAGGGCCCATGTCGCTCCGATCCGATCCGACCTTGTTTTTTTCGGGCCTGCTCGATCCGGGTCGCCTCCTGTTCCGACGATGCTGGGCCGATGCGTGTGGGCGCTGAGCCCTCCTGCACGCTGGGCGATTCGCTTCTCGGTGCCCCCGTGGGGCCCTGTCGCTGGTGCAGCCGATCTGCCCCGCCGCAGGCGGGAAAGTCTCTGGGCGCTGCGCAGCCGATCCGATCCGATGCCGACTCCGTGCCGGTGCGGCCAGCCCCGACGAGCGCTCCGGCCCCCTCCGATTTTCCGATTCGATGCTGACCGATCTTGCCGTCGAGGGCTCGGCGTCGACCCAGGCCCCGAAGGTGTCGCGGACGGGATCACGGCAGGCGTCTCCTGGCCAGGTTCTCGGAGCTCGGCTGTTGGGCTGAAACAGCGTAGCGGTGGGATTGGATATGCGTAGCCGTGTGCGATGCCACAGCGTGATGTCGCAGCGTGGTTCTACAGTAGAGAGAGATAGAGAGAGGGAACAAGAGAAGGAGAGGGAGAGAGAGAGAGAGAGAGAGAGCGATAAAGAGAAAGAGAGAGAGAGATTCCGAAGTCATTTTGGCTCAAGACGGAGGTGCTCTCGGGAGCGCCGAAGCCGCGCCGTGCCCTCTGTCTGAGTGCGCGCGGCTATCCTCCTGGCGGTGCGATGGGGCGAGGCGGGCGTGGCGGCTTGGGTGCGCCATGGCCCCTCGCCGGCACCGGTGCATCCGTCGGTGATGCCGCCGAGCTCATGCTGCGCCTGCAGGCGGCGGCGGCGGGCTCGGAGGTGAGGCAGGAGCAGGTCAAGCAGTGGCGAGGCGTCCCGGCTCGCCTACAGGCCCACCAACAAATGTTCTGAGGACTTTCTGTGGTCTGCACGAAATGCTCTTAGCATTGTTTCTGTTCTTGGGACATTCTTGGGTTCCAAGAACACATCGTGGTAGGCCTGTAGGAATGCTGGGACGGTCGGTCCCTGCTCAAGCAGGAGACGACGGCAGCTGGCAACAGCAGGCGCGGTCGGCAGCTGGCGCGGCCCGCCCCGTCCTGGGCGAGCGCGCGCAGCAGATGCCGAGCGCTGCGGGCGAGGTGGTGGCCATCCTGGGAGGCCCCACGCTGGCGGCGAGCCTCCAGGAGCTTTGGGCGCGTGGGCGGCGGCTCCCGCCCGTGCTGGAGCGGAGGTGCTGCGAGTTGGGCGCGGCCAGTGCGCTGCTCCGGCACTCGGGTGGCGAGGCGGAGGGCCTCCCGAGGCATCCTCGCGCCTCTGGGCCCAAAGATGCCCCGACCTGAGGCGGTCCGGACCGGTCCTTCTGAGGCGTCGTCAGGTGCTGTGCGAGAGATGGTCTGGCCAGTTTTGCCTGGGATGCCCTCGCATGTCTGGGCGCGGCCAGTGTCGCCTGAGACGTCCTCGCATTTTTGGGCTCCGATTTGACCTGACCTGGGGTGGTCCGGCCAGGTTCGCAGATGCTCCTCCTCCTCCTTTTTTCCACGCGGGAAAATAGTCAAAGACCGTCGCGGCCAATTTCGCATGGTGCGCCGTGCTCGTGCCAATTCGCGCGGGAACCAAGTCAGATACCACCGTTCCGAGGGTCACCACGTTGTGCCGCATGCGAGCCGTGTTGTGCTGCTTTCATTGGGAATACAAGAACGATTCAACGTATGCGATCTGTTTATTCGCGGCTTCGAGACGTCCCAGCCGTGCCGTATGCAATGGTACACCCAGGCTCTGCTGCTATCGAGGATCTCGCCATGGAGCTTTCACAGAGGGCGGTGTCGGACAGACTCGAGATGTTGCTCAGGCGTCGGGATTTTCTATTTGAGCATGTATACCGACACCGCAGATCCAACATCTTGTCCACTCTGTCCAAGCTCGTTCTGGGGTCAGCAAGTTCTATTCAGGCTGTCCAAGGTCTTCACGGAGGTGGAATTATTCCAGACCCTGCCGGTGTTGTCGCAGCATTGGGAAGAACATTCAATGTGCAAACAGCCGACGGGGCACTCCGGCAGAGGTGGTTGGAGCGATTGCGCGGGATCTTATTAACCAGTCTCTCCGACCTCACCCCGACGATAGAGGACGTGGACGCGGTGTTGGCCGACCTTCTTCGGCGCCCGGGCGCGATGGGGTGCCATTTGCGACGTTCGGCATCACGCGCGCGGTCCTTGCTCCGGTGTTTTACGACATCGTGTTGGGAATGCTACGGGGTAGTGTCGCTCCTCCCGAGGACTTCAAATATGGTGTTCTGATTTGCTAACCCAAAAAATTCTGGCTCGGCGCTGCCTGACGGCACATGATGTTTCGAGGCCAGCAACACCAAACCCTTGTCTATTGTAGATGCCAGCAACCTTCTCATCGCCTCCAGTTTCCGGGTTGTTTTGGACCAGTCTGTGGCTCCACGGATTTCGCCGACGCAGCGCGGTTTGAAAAAATGCGAGCCGTGTTGTGCAGGAGGTGATCCACATGCCGATGCCACGAACGAGCTCCAAGGTGCGCCGCGCGCGAGCTGCCTCGCACGGGGGCCCATTTAGGGACCGCCGCCACAACAGTCACAATGGCGCGCCCGCGTGGGAACGACTTCGGGGGCCGTGGCCACATGAACCACGATCACACCGCACGAAATCGCACAAACACGACTTATCAGCGGCTGCCGCACCACAACCATTGTTGATGCAATCGCCACGGCGACCTTTCCCTCCTCATCCGTTTTCCCTCTTCGCTCCTCCCCTCTTCTCGTTTCCCTCCGGGTCGGCTCCGACGGAAAAACGAAGAACGAGGAGGGTGAGGTGGGGCTTGAGGAGGAAAGCGAGGAAGAGGAGGAGGCGGACCACCACGACGACGATGATGGCGGCGGCTGTTGCCTCCGCGGCGTCGCGCGCGCGCTGCGGCGAGCGCGGCCCGTCTCATCTCTGGGCTTAGAGAGGCCGCGCGAAAGGTGGTCGGGTAAGACCCGCCTGCGACATCCTCGCAATCCAGGCGCCGAGATGCTGCGCGGGAAATTGTCCAGCCACCTCCGCCTGAGACATTCCTCGCTTCATGGGTTTCCGAGATGACGCGCGCGAGGTTGTCCAGCCAGTTTTTTGCTTGAACTATCCTCGCAAGTCCGATACGCCAAGACCTGAAGTGGCCCGGCCAGCGTCGCATGGGGCCTCCTCGGAACTATGGGTTCTCAGATGCCGCGTGCGACGTTTTCAAGCCGGTGTCGCTTGAGACGTCCTCGCAATTCTGGTTTCAATATGCCTTGTTTGGAGGTGGTACGGACCACCGATCCTTCTGAAACGCCGCCAGATGCCGCGCGAGAGCTGGTGTGGCCAGTATTGCTGGAGACGTCCTCGCTGCTCTGGGCTCGGAGATGCCGCATGTGAGGTGTTCCAATCAGTTCCGCCTGAGGTATCCTCGCAACTCTGGGCTCCTATGCTTCGACTTGAGGTGGTCCAGCCAGGTTCGTCTGCGATATGCCGGGCATCATGTTATCCAGACCATGTCGCCGGAGACATCCTCACAACGCTGGGCTCAGAGATGCCGCGCGAGAGGTGGTCCGACCAGCTTCGCCTGCGACGACGTCGCATTTCTAGGCTCCGAGATGCCGCCTACGAGGTTGACCAGTTAGTTTCGCTTGAGATATCCTCGCAACTTTGTGCTCCGAGATACCGCGCAACATGTTTCCAGGTATCTTTGCATGACACATCTTCGCAACTTCCTTGGTTCCGATATGCTCTGACCTGAGGTGGTCTGGCCACCTTCGCATGAGAGTTGCTCCACATTTGAGACTCAAGGATGCCGCGCGCGAAGTGGTCTGGCAAGTTTCGCCTTAGACATCAGCGCAAGTCTGGGCTCAGAGGTTCCCTGACCTGAGGTGTTCAAGGCAGTTTCTCCCGAGACATCTTCGCAGCTCTGGGTTCGGAGATGCCGCGCGAGAGCTGGTCTGGCCAGTTCCGCCTGAGACATCCTCGCAACACTGCGCGCTGGCCAAGTCCCTGAATTGGAACGGTACTCGCGTGTCAAGGCCGGCCACATCCTTTTTTGGGTGCGTATGGAGTTGCCGCTCGAGTGCCAGCCACATCCGTGATTGGGAATGGTGCTCTCGCCTGAGCTCTGGCTACATCCCCGTCTGGGATTGGTGCTGTCGCCTGCGCGGCGGCCACATCCTTCATCATTAGGCGTGGTGTTCTCGCCTCAGCGCCGGCTACATCCCCAGGTGGGTATCATGCTGCCGCTCGAGCGCCAACCACAATCACATGCTGGGACGCTTATGGACAGGGTGTGCGGGGATTGTTGTTTGATACAGTCAACCCGCATAGTAAGGACGGGCAACCTTCCCAAGGGCTCTCTTGCATCCTTGCCCCCTCGGCACATCCTTGGCCACTCTCGCTGGCCGCGCCCCCTTCGACAAGCTGCGACATGGGCGCCCGAGGCCCTTGCATCCCGATCGCGCATCCTCGTGATACGGGCCGGGTGTAATGTGCTTTTCCACTGAACATCGTATGCCGTTTCTCTCAGGACGGGAAAAAATCACGGACACAATTACCAGGAAAAGATGGGGAACTATGGAAAGCGGGGGGGGGAGATGATAACGCAGAAAAGATGGGAACATCTGATGAACCTCAGGATCTGTTTGATTTGTTTGTGCGTCCCTGGGCCCCTTCATTCTCTTCCCTTCTTTCCGCCTGGATGCCCTCTGCGAAGCTCGGGCCCGGCCTCCGCCGGGCTGCCCGGCCAGAGCAGCGCGCGCCGGCGCCAGGCTGAGCAGGGCAGAGAAGGACGCCGTCTTGGCGAGCCGCCCCGCTCGGCTCCCCCAGACAGGGCTCGGTTCGATTCCTCCGATTCGATTCGAGTTCGATGTCGGTGGCTTCTGATTCCGATTCGATTCGACTAGGGGTTCCGATCCGGGCTCCGATTTCTCAGCGGAGGCCCAAGAGCCTGCCGATTTCTGCCGACTCGACTTACCCGACCTGGCTGCTGATCTCCGCCGATCCGATTCATGCCGATTGCCAATCCGACTCATCGATTCGATGTTGGGCTCTCCTGTCCCCCGAGCTCGGGGGTCTTGAATCCCTGAGGGCTTGACGACCTTTCGCCAATCGACTAGTGGGGATCGAGCCAGCTAAATCCTGGAAAGTTCAGATGCATCGAGGGTCTCGACATCATCAGTCGAAGCAGAAAAACGCCATAAGCATATGCACTTCGCGTTCCTTGTGCGGGTCTCTTGGATGCGGGCTTCCTCCTCCTTCCTCCTCCTTCCCGGATCCGCCCTCCCCTTCTTTTTCCTCCTTTTTCTCTTCCTCCTCCTCCTCCTTCCCCTTCCCGAATCTTCCTTCTTCCTCCTCCCTTGGCCATTCTGGAGTATTCCATCTTATTCTTCGTCCAAAATCCCTCCGTAGGGGAACGTGCCCGACTTAATTGCAGCCTCTGGTCGCACCGGCCCTGTCGGGTCTGCGCTGGAGCAGATCGCGACATCGGATCGGGTCTCGAGAGAGCGGATCGAGTCGCCAGCGAGTCGCCCCGAGTCGGACCGGTATTGAAGCGCCGCGCCCCGCTTCCAGCTGGGGAGGAGGAGGAGGAGGAGGAGGAGGAGGAGGAGGAGGAGGAGGAGGAGGAGGAGGAGGAGGAGGAGAGGGAGGAGGAGGATGAGGAGGAGGAGGAGGAGGAGGAGGAGGAGGACGAGGACGAGGACGAGGAGGAGTAGGAGGAGGCCCTGGCCGACACCGGCGAATGGAACCCGATCGCATCGAATCGGATTCGCGGCCCCAGCCCGCGAATTGAAGCGCATCGAATCGGAGCGTAGGCCCTGCATGTCCGCGCGGCTTCGGGACCCCTGGGCCATCACAGATCGATCGGGCTCAAGGAACGCCGCAGCAAGATGGGGTCTCGGCGGCGAGCGAGGGGAGGTTCGAGCCTCGAGGTTCTAGGTCTTCGGGCGTTTTCGTATTGTCTTGGCCGTCCGCTGCCCTCGGGATGCGGTCCAGCGGCTGCGCCTCGCCGAGGGCGTACGGCGTTCGGGGCGTGCCCGGAACGTCCCGAGCGGCCGTCGAAGACCCGAGTTCTGACCCGAAAACTGCGCTCGGCGCCGAGCGGGGGGGGGAAGCGAGAAGGAGACGGCCTCCGCAGAAGGCTCGGAGGCCCTCGCGCCCTCTGAGAAGTTTTTGCTTGTCTTCGGGGAGGGCTCAGAGCCCTTCCCAGAAGGCCCAGGGGGACTTCCGAACCCTCCGAGAAGGCCGCCTCCTTTCTCACTTCCCCCCCTCGCTCGCTGCCGATCCCTGTCGTCCTCGCGCCGCGACAGACATCGATGGGAGGCTCTTGGGTGGCAGTTGCGGCCTCACGGGGCCCCTGCTGGGCCCCGGGGCCGCAAGCAGCCGCTCGGGAGGAGCCGCCGGTCCCCCGCAGGGGGCCCGGGCCCTCCCGGGGAGCCACGGAGCCGGAAGAGGACGGGGTCGATTGCGCGGACGCTCGCGCGCAGGCTTCCCGCGTAAGCGGTCGCGCGGGAGCGCCCTCGTCTCCACGCGGCTGTTGCGCGCTGGCAGGCCCGCGCAGGCCGCGGCGCCAGAGGTCGCGCCAGGTCTTCTCGCGCGAGGCCCGTGTCTTTGCGCCGCTCACGCCGTGGGAACGTCACGGCGCGGGTCCGCCAACGGTTCGGGGCGCCCAGGGTCAAGTCGGGACTGTCCCTCTACAGGAGGGTGATTTGTTTGAGCATTTCTGTTGATTTTTGGGGGACTTTTGTGCGCATGTTTGATTATTCCTCGAAGATCCGCCTGTGGGGGCACATGCCTGACCTCAGCCCAGGGTGAGCCCTCCTCCCCCAGAGCCGCCCACGGAGCTGCGGCGCTTTTCCCCGCGCTGGCCGGGCGGCCCGTGCGGGCGCCGGTGCCGTGCAGTCGCGGGAGGGCGAGCCGAGGCAGCGGTGGCCTTCGGGGGGCCCGTCGCCGAGGCTGGGCGCAGCTCGGAGAGCTGGGGCGTCTGGACCTCAGGAGAGGTCCGGGGGGGCCGATTTTCAGAGGAGGAAAAGGTTCTCATATCGCTATACCCCCCCCTCGTTTTCCGCTGTTTTGGGGCCTCCTGGGCGGCCTTCGTCGCCACCGCCTGATTCGCCTCGATAGTCAGCGGTATCGGTACCTTGTGGTTCCCCCAGATTTGTGGTTGGTGTTGTCTCGGTTCGCTCTGCTCTGGTGCAAGCACCGCGTCTGGAGTCGGCATCGCCCGAGCACTCTTCTGCTACGTGTTCGTCGGCCCCGCCTTGGGCCCCGTCATCGCCCGTGGGTACCCGGGCGCCGCGGCCCCGCACCTGCCATGGTCTCCGCTGGTGGGGCTGGCCGCGCCGGCACACTCAGGTGAGAGCTCTTCCGCCTCTGAGTGGCCCTCTCTCCTCCCCCCCTCCGCGGCCACGGTCTCTGCCCTTGTCCCGCTCTTGCACGTTGGCCAATTCGCTTTTCGGTGCTCCCGTCTAGCTCTTAGCGCTGGTGCAGCCAACTGCCTCGCCGCCGACGGAGGAAGTGTCCGTCGGCCCCTCCGGGGACCACGCGCGCGCTCCAACGTCTACAATATCGTACGTGCTGCGCGGCGGGCGCCTCTTGGCCATACCGCCTGGGCAGCGGTATGCTGTGGGGTGGTGTCGTGCTATATGTTCGGCTCGGACCTGCGCCTCCATGGGCGGCGCATGTTCGTCGAGGATCAAAGGGGCCCTGTTCCTGATAACGCGGTGGCGACGTGGCCACACTCAGGTTCCCGCTTCCGCGTGGGAGCAACGCGCGTGGGCGGTTCGGTCTGCTACCTCTGCAGCAGAGACCCGCTTGCCCTCGTGTTCTTTGCCCTCCCAGCGTAGGTCCCCTCCCAGAGGGTCAAGGGTCGTTCTATTGTCAACCCGCGTAGCAAGGATGGGCGGGTCCATCCTTTTCCACTTTCGTTGGCCGCGCCCCGCTCGAAAAGCTTCGAAACGGCCTTCAAGGCCCTGGCGTCGTGCGTCCTTCTGATACGGGTCGACTGTAGTATGTCCTCCCGCGTCCCGTGCCGAGCGGGCCCTGGCCCAGGACGCCAAGCCGCGCGGCCAGCCCCGCACCAAGGGGCGGTTCGGCTGCTCCGCCGGGCCTGCGGGGGCGGCGTCGCCGGCCCAGCCGCCGCAACGCGCGCCGCGCGTCCACGGCCCCGCCCGAAGCGTCCGCCCGGGCCTGTTGCCGCAGCCTTGGCGATGACGGTGGTGGTGGTGTTGATGGCGATCCTTATGATGATGATGGCGATGCTGCTCCTGCTGTTGCTGATGATGATGAGGACGATGCTGATGATGATGATGATGATGAGGAGGAGGAGGAGGAAGAGGAGGAGGAGGAAGAGGCGGAGTTGAAGGAGGATGCGGATGATGATGATGATGATGATGATGATGATGATGATGATGATGATGATGATGATGATGATGATGATGATGATGCTGATGATGATGTGATGTGATGGTGATGATGTGATGATGCTGCTGATGATGATGATGCTGATGATGATGCTGCTGCTGATGATGATTATGATGGTGGTGGTGATGATGATGATGATGGCGACGACGATGATAGTGATGCTGATGGTGATGCTGATGGTGATGCTGATGCTGATGCTGCTAATGATGATGATGATGATGATGATGATGATGATGATGATGATGATGATGATGATGATGATGCTGATGCTGATGATGATGATGATGATGATGATGATGGTGGTGATGATGATGATGATGATGATGATGATGCTGATGCTGATGCTGATGCTGATGCTGATGCTGATGCTGATGCTGATGCTGATGATGATGGTGATGATGATGGTGATGATGGTGATGCTGCTGCTGATGATGATGAGGAGGAGGAGGATGATGATGCTGATGCTGATGCTGATGATGCTGATGCTGATGGATGATGCTGATGCTAATGCTGATGGTGATGCTGCTGATGATGCTGCTGAGGAGGAGGAGAACGACGACCACGAGGAGGAGGAGGAGTCGGAGGAGGAGGAGGATGATACGGAGTATGTTGTTTATGACGGTGGTTGTGATGAGATGAAGGAGGAGGCGAAAGGGTTGAAGGAGGATGATAGTCAACCCTCATAGTAAGGATGAACCACTTTCCAAGGTTACTCTTGCATCCTTCCACTTTGGCCCATCCTTGGCCACTTTCGCTGGCCGCGCCCCCCTCGCACAGTGTCGACATGGCCTTCCGAGGCCGTTGCATCCTTATCGTGTGTCCTTATTCTACGGCTTGACTGTACTGAGGAGGATGATGATGGCGATGCTGAGGAAGAGGCGGGGGACGATGATGCTGAGATCGATGCGGAGGAAGATGATGAGGAGTAGTATGTTGTTGATGGCGATGGTGATGATGCTGATGATGATGGTGGTTCAGGTGATTTTGATTGCGATGATGGTGCTGGCAGCGGTGATGATGTTGATGCTGATGTTGTTGATGACGACGGCGACGACGATGCTGATGCTGATGCTGCTGCTGATGATGCTGCTGATGATGGTGATGGTGATGGTGATGATGGTGATGATGCTGCTGATGATGATGATGCTGATGATGATGCTGCTGCTGATGATGATTATGATGGTGGTGGTGATGATGATGATGATGATGGCGACGACGATGATAGTGATGCTGATGGTGATGCTGATGGTGATGCTGATGCTGATGCTGCTAATGATGATGATGTTGCTGATGATGATGATGATGATGATGATGATGATGATGATGATGATGATGATGATGATGATGATGATGATGATGATGATGATGATGATGATGATGATGATGATGATGGTGGTGGTGATGATGATGATGATGATGATGATGATGATGATGATGATGATGATGATGATGATGATGATCATGAGGGACGCAAAGGGTGAGGAACGCAAAGGACGAGGACGAGGACGAGGAGGGGGAGGCGAGAGGTAACGCTGCGAAAGCGGCGGTGGCAGCGGCGCGGCCCCGAGGCGACCCTGCAGCTCCTGAGCGACTCCAAGGTTCAGGAGCTGGGCTTCGAGGCGCGCCACGCCCCTGCCCGCCGCCTCGCGGCTGCGCGCCAGGACCCCCGGGTTCCAGTCCGCCCGGGGCGCCATCTCAGGTTCCAGCCTCTCCTCCTCCTCCTCCTCCTCCTCCTCCTCCTCCTCCTTCAGCCTCTCCTCCTCCTTGTCCTCCTCCTCCTCCTTCTCATCCTCCTCCTCCCTTGCCGCGCACATTCGTCTCACAAGATTGCGAGAGCTTCACAGATGCAGGGCGGTTCCATTTCAAGATGTGGCTCTACGTACGGAGGGTGGGTCTTTTTCGCAATGTGGTTCTTGCCTAAGTTCTGCGCGTTTTCGTCCTTAGAGTTCGCAGTCTATTCAATAGTTACCATGGTTGATGTCCTAGAATTTGTGATTTCTTACGATGTCGGAATGTCATGTCAGGGCGGAGCTGTCACGTTGATCCGCGGTGCTGAAGTCCCAGGAATGAGATTCCTGCATGGTTCAGGATCGTCAAGACGCAACGTAACGGTGGTTCGCCGCGTGGATGCCCCAGGAATAGCGTTCTGGCACAGTTTTGGATGCTCAAACGGTTGTCTTCCAATGTGGCACTTCCCTCTGTGAACATGAATCCGTGTAGAGGCCCACGAGGAGGGACCTCTTGGGTTTGCACTGGTCCTCCTCCTCCTCCTCCTCCTCCTCCTCCTCCTCCTCCTCCTCCTCCTCCTCCTCTCCCTCCCTCTCTTACTCCCTCTTCTCCCTTCCTGCTTTCCCTCCTCCTGCTCCCCCGTCGCTTCCTCCAGCCTCCTCGTCATCCTGTTGTTAGTCGCCATGTTGTTCCTTTCCCCCTCATCCTTCACCTCTCCTGCCTGTCCTCCCGCTTCTCCTGCTCCGTCCGCTCTGGCGGTCCTCCTCATTGCTTTCGCACTCACAATACAGTGGGGGCCCATGCCAAGAAACACTCTGCTTGCCTCCAGGGTGCCCTGGGTTTCTTGAGTTTCGAGGGTTTTGCAATGGGAAGCGTGACGTTCCCACACCAAAAATCCATGGACGTCCTGGGGTCTCAGGGTTGGGTTTCTTGTGGAAGCTTTCTTGTGGTCGGGCCTCCACTGTGAATACTTTTGAATTCCCAGGTTCCTCGGGGCCTCCTGGTGTTTCCTGGGGCCTCTTAGGGGCCTCTTCGAGGCGTCTTGGGGACCTGTTTGCGATTCTGGGGCTTATCTAGTATGGGGGGGGAGCGGCTCGCAGGGTCTCTCCCGTGTTTCTTCTTGGGCTGTGTTTTGTCAGGTCTGACGGTGTCTTGAACCCTTGGGACCGAAGCGGCCAGCGCACGGGCACCACGTACCCATCGCTGGTTGAAAGTAGGCATGCCAGGATTCCCGTATTCCAATCTATTCTAGGCGTTTTCCCATCTCAAGAGCAGAACGGTTTTCCCGCTTCCCTCTCTCAGGGGAGCGGGCAGAAGCACAGTGCATGTTCAACCCTTTTCTTACGTCGTGCTGCTACCCACTTCTGCCAAAAGGTGGGTGATCGTGACCCTCAGAGCGATGGCCCATCATGTCTCGCCAGGGATCGTAGCTATTGCCCCCTGAGAGCAAGAACCCTTGTGTCTTACAAGGGGGCCGTGGCCCTGGGAGCGGGGGTCGTGACTCTCTCAGCAATGATGCAAAGATGCTGGGTCCGTTGACGCCCGCATGCAGAGGACACATTGCCTGGGACTGACGGGCATGCGGCATGTGCGCCTCTGCACCAGATGGGGATCACACGTTCGTTTACATGCGGCATCTGCAGCCTGACATCATCAGTTCCGTAAGTCGGATGTTTTGTGCTGATGATATCGAGTGTTCTTGTAATGGTTAAGCTTCTGCGCCAGCCTGTCATTTATATCTTGGCTGCGGACTCACTAGTTTTACATGTTTCTCGTAGCTTGGTGGCCCCGCAAGTGCATACTAACTTTGGCCCATCCCTCCACCGTGCCCCTGTCGTGGGCAAGAGGGCTCCTCCCTTGGGACCTCTCGGGGGGCCTGAGAGGAGCCCCGGACGGGGGTTTGGGACTCTGGAGCACGCTCTCTCGATCGGTGCGACCAGAACGGGTACGGAAGGAATGGGGACGAAGACCAGCAACAAGCAGAAATCGTATGGCGCTGGGGGTTTACAGAGTCCAGAATTGTCGCAGAGGCCTCCAACATCGTCCCCAGACGGCCCAAGAGGCGCCCAAGACGGCCCAAGAGGCGCCCAAGACGGCCCAAGAGTGCCCCAAAACGGCCCCAAGAGGGGCCCAAGAAGGGGACTAGGAACGGGAAAGTCCAGAGTTCTTGGTTATTTTGCTCAGGTTTGGTTGTCAGTGCTGTTGCGCACGTTGTTAACCACCCGCCGACCCCCCCCAACTCAACCCGAAGGCCCCCATTTGCCCTCCATTACCAGAGGGGGGGCGTCGGGGAACATCGAGCAAAACACGTGTGGAAACTGTACCCCCCAACTGGAAATTTGGGTCTTCGGGTTGTGTTGGGGTGGTCTTGTAGGTAGGTAGTCAGTTGTCCGTTTAAGACAGAAGGGCGCCTGCCCAACAGCGGCCACGGGCGTTTTGGGATACAACATTTTGGGGGGCGCAAGTGGTGCGGTGACCACACCGCGGGATTCTGGGTGACCGCACGGTTTTGGGACTCGGGCCGATCTCCGAGGATGTCTCGGGCGACTGTGGCGTCCAGGATCCCAAGACCGCGTGGTGACGGACCGTGCGGTGAGGTTTTTTCTGGGATCTGGAGGTCACCGCACGGTCTGTCACCGCACCCGTTGGGACGCCCGAGCACGTACTTCACCGAGCGCGTTTTCCACTACTCGCAAAGCGCCTACTCGCAAACGTCCGAAAAACACATGACTGCATCGATGTAATGTGTCGTAAATCCCCCATGTCGGATCCAGACCATTTGCGACTAGTTACTTTGCAAGTGGTGGAACGTTGTTGTTTGGCGCAGTCGGGCACCGTGCCCATGTTTCCCGTGCCCCTATCGGGCGTGTCAGTCCGGGGGCTCGGGAAGAGGCGCGCGGAGCATCCCCCCGAAAGCGCGAGGGCGTTCGAGAGCGGCCTCGCGGGGCGGGGTCCCGCGAGGCCGCGGGCCCCACTGATACGGGGCCTGTTGTGCGCTGATCCCGGCGGAACGCAGCCATGCGACCGCAAGGGCGTGAACACAGTCAGCCCGCACGGTAAGGATGGCCAACCTTCCCAGGGGTACCCCCGCATCTGTGCCTCCTCGGACCATCCTTGGCCACACGCGTTGGCCTCGCCGCGTCTCGAGAAGGTTCTAAATGGGCGTCCAAGGCCCATGAATCCTTATCGCGCATCCGTATGATACGGGCCGACTGTAGCGGTGCGACCGCAAGTGCGTGGATATTGTTGGTGGCCAGATTGTGGGGATGTCTCTGGCGGTTCGCTTGCTTCGTGGCGGGGGCTCCTTTGCTTTCAGAGCAGATCGTGAGGAGGTCTCGAGCGAGGCGCTTGTTTGGTCACGGGGCTGTCTCAGGCGGGTTGCTCGCTTCGCGGCTAACTCCTCTGGTTTCAGAGCAGATCTTGAGGACGCCTCGAGCGAGGCACTTGTCTTGGGACCCCAAGGGGGAGCCGCCAGGGGGCGTCGCACCCGCCCGTGCGCGGTTCAGGCCCTGGTCGTGGTCGGGCCTCCTCTGCTCGCCGAGCAGATCGTGGGGCCCGTCTGGAGCGAGGTGCGGGCTTTCAGCACCCCGAGGGGGGAGAGCTTCCGGGTGGCGCTGCGCCTCGCCCGTGCGCGGCCAGAGACCGTGGGGCTGCCGCCGGCGGTGTTGCTCGCCTCGTGGCCGGTCCCCTGCTGCTGCCGTGCGCCGTCGCGAGCGCCACCTGGGCGCCGCAGGACACCACGAGTGGTGGCAGAGAGGGGGCCTGGCGCTCGGGGCTGCGCTCGGCGTGGTCGTTCTCACGCTCAGAGACTCCCTCGAGCTCAGCTCCTCGCTCAGCTCGCAGAGGGGGGCAGGTGCCAGAGGATGCGGTGCAGAGGCGGGATTCGAAGGTGAGGGGGCGTCGGAGTGAGGTGAATCGGCACTCTCGATTCTTCCTCGACTGCCTCAGGACCAGAGTGAACTGTTCACCCTGAGCTGAAGCCGAAATGGCCCAGAGTCGGACAGAGGTATAAGATCGAGGTCGGTTCGGGGAGGGTACCCTAGTGTTCTTCATGTTTGTTGGATGTTCTTGTGCGTCCCGGTGAGGGTGCCCTTGGATGTTTTGTTTGTTTTGGCCGACGGACGGTCGCAAGTCCTTGAAAGATGTTCTTTTGGCCTGCGTCCGACCGTATCCTTCGCCCACGCTCCCTCGCCTGTCCTGCGCTCTGTGCGCCGCACCTCGCCCCTGGGCCTCTTGCGCGGCAGCCCGGGGGGTCCGACGCCTTTTCCGCCTCCTGCCCTGACCATGGCACCCTGATGAAGATTGGGCTGTGAAAGGGCGCGCTCGGTTGACCCGCCCTCCATCCTGCCTCCTTCGGGTGCACCTCCTGGGAGGCAAAATTCTGACTCTGCCCTGGTCCGAACTCCGGCTGCATCCCTCGATCCCGCTCACTCCGGCCTCATCCCGTTCAATCCGGCTCCATCCCGCTTCGTCCGCGGCCTGATCCGGCGCAGCAGCCCCCCCAGGGGGGCTTGACTCTCCCTCGTCCTTCCGACGAAGGCCTCCCAGCAGTGGCCTCCTGAGCCTCCCCTCCCTCCCCATCCTGCCCCCGACCTTGGCAAGAGTGCTAAGATGTGGCCCTCCAGACCTGTGGACCCGTCTGGACTGCCCAACACCTCGACGGGAAATGACACGCCAAGGCCCTGCTGCTATTTTTTTTGGCCTTCGTGGAAGGTCAGCGTTCTCTCTTCCCTCCCCATTCGGCGGCGCGCCCAGGTTGGGGGGAAGGCAGAGGAGGGGGCGGGCCTTCTCTCGGAAGGCTCGGAGGAGGGCCTCTGGCCTGCGAGCACTCCTTTCTCGAGGCCTGCGCTCCGGGGCCGCAGAGTGAAGTCGGGCCTGTCCCTCTACAGAAGGAGAATCACCGCCTAGGGAAAAATAGTTTGGGGACGATGTTTCGATCGGCTACTTCTTTGCTCGTGCAAAATCCCCCTTGCAGGAGGGCATGCCCGACCTGACCGCAGAGGGGGGCTGCCCGGAAAAGGCCGGAGGGCTTCGGAGATGCCTCGCCCCGCCCTCCGAGAAGGCCGGCCCCCTCTCGCGTCCCTCCCCGGCGCGCCGCCCGCCCTCCCTCCCTCCCTCCCTCCCTGCCTCCTGCTCTCCCCTCCCCAGGTGGGCTGGCCACGTCCTCCCCCCTTCCCCCTCTCCCCTCCTCTCGTCTCCTCTCCTCTCCTCTCTCCTCTCCTCTCCCCTCCCAGTACTCTCCCTCCCCCCTCCTCCTCGTCCCTCCTCCCCTCCCCCCTCCCTCCTCCTACCCCCCTCTACAATTACATAATATGTCCGGCCCCCCTCAGCGTACTGGTTTTCTACATCGGATTCCCGTTTTTTTGTTTGTTGTTGTTTGTTCTTCCAAAATGCTGCTCTCGCTGAATCGCTGGCCCCATTTTCGGGCTACCGCTCGTTCCGAATCATGCTCCCGCTGCAGCGCTGGCAGTGTTTTTTCAGCGCCATACCACGGCATGGTTTTCGGTCCTTCCAAATAGGCCCCAAAATCTAGAAAATGGCCTCCCGAAGAAAACCATTGGAAGTGATTCCACATTCGGTGTCGATTCGTTGATTTTTTGGCCCGCGGAAGCCACCCCCCCATTTTGGGGCGTCGCCATGCCACGTTATGTCAGGCTACGCGTTTTTTTTTTTTTTTTTTTTTGTTTTCTCTCTCTCTCTCGTTATCGTTTTTTGCTCTCTCTCTCTCTCTCTTGTGTGTATACATATATATGTATATATAACTGCAGCGCTGGCTTCCGCGCTGCATTTTTTTCAAAATGCTGCTCTCTCTGAAGCGCTGGCCTCATTTTCGGGCTACTGCTCATTCTTCATCTTGCTCCCGCTGCAGCGCTGGCCTCATTTCCGCGCTTGCGCTCGTTCCGAATCGTGCTCCCGCTGCAGCGCTGGCGTCATTATTTCGAGTGCCATGCCCCGGCATGGTTTTCGGTCCTCCAAAATAGGCCCCCCAATCTAGAAAATGGCCTCCCGAAGAACCATCGGAAGTGATTCCACATTCGGTGTCGATTCGTTGATTCTGGAGCCGCAGAAGCCCCACCACTTTTGGGCGTCGCCACGCCATGCTATGTCATGCCACGCGTTGGTCTTTGACACCATACTATGCCATGTAATGCTATGCCATGCTGCGACATCCGATTGTGCGAATCTAGAGGAACTCTACGCCGTGGTAAGGGATGGAAGGGAGGGGTAGGACGTCAGATATGACGCGAGCGCACCTCACGTGCCCCTCCCTCTCCCCTCCGACCCCCTCCATCCCTTCCCTCCAGGTGGGTCAGGCCGTCCGGGAGAGCGTGTCCACGGACAGGGAGCACCTGTCCCGCGTCATCCAGTTAGGCCGCCGCCCCCTGGCCGCCCAGCACACGACCCCCCTACCCCGGTGAGGAGGAGGAGGAGGAGGAGGAGGAGGAGGAGGAGGAGCCACCAGAGCCCCAGGGGACGTGGCCGAGGGGTCCCGCCCAGGGACCTCGGCGGCACATGGAAGGCCCGGGGCCTTAATTTCCTTATGTTTTTACAGCCCCCGTGCGGCGCGCGGCGCGCCTTGCGGGGTACCGTCGCTTCTCTCCCGCAGGGCGGTTGGCGACGGGTGCGGCAGCATCTGGCTGCTCCCAACTCACCGCGTGGCAGCGGCACCGCAGCAGGTACTCACCGACGGGCACTTTGGATATCTGCCGACAGTTGACACACTGGGGCCTCTTTCTGGCATTGCGGCGTTGCCCCAATCGGGGAGCGTTGGGTTCGCCGGGTCACTGGCCAAAGTGCCTGTCAGTGGAGTCCCCGTGAGAGAGGCGCTGAGCGTTTTCTCCTCCCATGTCTGGGGCAGGACCGTGGCCATGCCACCAGCGATGTTCCTCTAAGCCCACCTCTGAGTCCCTAACCCCCACCCACACGTCTTTTACCGAACGATGGACTCCGCCCTTGAGACCATGCTTTGTTTCATGGGGCGCGGGGGCGACTCCGTGGGGACCCCTCAGCCTCGCTTCTGGTGCTGGTAGCGTGCGGTGTGCTTCAGCACAGGCGCCAACCCGATTCTGGGGGCACTCAGAGCTGCTGCTCAGGGTCGTGTTCGCCGTCTGTGGGATAGTCGGCCAGTCAGGAGGAGGAGGAAGAGGAGGAGGAGGAGGAGGAGGAGGAGGAGGACGAGGAGGAACTGCCTGGCAGGAAGCCACCCCGGTGTCGGGGTCGGAGGATCGTGTCCAGGTTGATCCCCCGGCTAGGCGAGATCACCCGCCTGCGCGAGTCCGCGGTGCCGGCAAGCCTGCGCAGGCCCTGGGCATGCAACAAAGGGGGGTCCGATGAGGCCTTGCTCAGGAAGAGATCTTTCGCTTGTTACCTGTGTGGACGCCCTAATGATGGGGCAAGGTTAGGGGGTGATGGGATCATGAGGGGGATGCATCGACCCCCAATTGCCCATCGATCGCCGATGGAGGCCCAATAGCCCACCTCGCCCCTGACACTGTGGTGTAACTACCGAGGGCCAACCGCCGATCTATGGGCGATGTATCGCCAAGTCCAGACCGACGTTCACCTCCTGAGCCAGTCCCCCCCCTACTCTGGAAGCTCATGCCAAGAAACACCCTGCTTGCCTCCAGGGTGCCCTGGGTTTCTTGGGTTTCGATGATTTTGCGATGGAAAGCGTGACGTTCCCACACCAAACATCAAGGGACGTCCTGGGGCCTCAGGGTTGGGTTTCTTGTGGAACGTTTCTTGTGGTCGATCCCCTACTGTAGGGGAGGGGAAACTCGGGATAGGCGACAGCCAAGCATCTCGCACGCCCTCTCACCCCTGGCAAGCGGGGGTCGGCGGATCGAAGGATTTCCATAAGCAACTCGTCGGCAGCGCGCGCCACCCGCGCACCCAAGCACGTGCGCTCCACCATTACTATTGTTCCACCGCTCGCGCTGACAGGGCAGACAGAAGTGTCAACCCTCTGGCTGCCATTTGCTCGCCGGCTCGGGCCTTCGAGCGTTGGACGCCGGGACCGTGTCTTCCTCTCTGGCTTCCTTGGTATGCCGACTGGTTGCATCTGCAGTGGGGGCCCCTGTCAAGAAACACCCTGCTTGCCTCCAGGGTGCCCTGGGCTCCTTGGGTTTCGATGGTTTGGCCATGGAGAGCGCGACGTTCCCACGCCAAACATCAATGGACGTCCTGGGGTTCCAGGGTTGGGTTTCTTGTGGAAGGATTCTTGTGGACTGGCTCCCACTGTATACCGACTGATTGCATTTAGTGGCTCTCGGCCCACCCGCTACCATGCCTGGGTCTTTGACCAGAGGCCTTTTGGATGCCTCCTAGGGCCTCTTGGGGGGGGGGCTCTTTGGGTTCTCACGGAGGCCTGCTTGGCGCCTCTCGTCGGCCGATTGGGAGGCTCTTGGGGCCTCCTGACGGCCTCGTTGGCCTCGCGGGGCTTTCTTAAGGGCCCCTTGGGGCCTGCTGGCTGTCTCGGGGCCCCTCTTGAGGTGGAAGGCTCCTGCTGGGAGTTCGAGCTCCCCTTCCTGGGCTTCTTTTGGAGCCTTCTAGGCTCCTCTTTTGGGGGCGCGGGGGGTCCTGGCTGTCTCGGGATCCCTTTTGGGGTGGAGGGCTCCTCATGGTACTTCCAGTTCTCCCTTCTTGGGGATTCTGCTACAGCCGAAAAGGCTAGCTTACGAGATTCATTCGAAAACAACTGTGCGCACGGATTGTTGAATCGTCTGGCCTTTTTGGCCAGCCCCCAGGCTCTCTTGCACGGCCCAAGAGATTCCCCAGAGTGCCGAAGGACGGGCCTTTGGGACCATCGCAAGGCAAGGCAGATGTTTGGACTCTCAGCCGCGTGCTGGGGTCTCCAGACAGTCGTGCGGCACGGTCCCTGGATCGCCCGAGAGAGCACCCAGGAGCGCCCAGTATTCCTGGAGTCCAGTGTCTGCGGCCCTTGCAAGGTGTTTGAAATAGTTGCACAGGGAGCTCGAGCGGAACCTCAAGGCACTCAGCCACTCCTCTCCTGATGTGCCTCGCGGCATGGCGGCGCACTTGCATCGTTGTCCAAAGCGTTTGCCGAGTAGCAGGCGGACTATGATGCTCGTGTAGCGTAGCAAGACGTTCTGTCTCTTGTAGGCCGCCTGCCTTCAAGGCAGTCGGTTTCTCCACCTGCCTTGGCGATGTGACTGAGCGTGGCATCACGATCATCGTCCACCGCCCCCTTTGGGAGACCGCTCCCACAGACGCCCCATCGGACGGACAGAGTGCATGATCGCGTCAGGAGGCGGGGCGTCCAGGGCCCCAGCCTGCATCCTTCGGGGCAAGCTGCCTTCACCAGGCAGACCTGACACAAACGACGGGCCGCCATGGGGAGCCCGCCAGCGTGCTGCCCCTCCGTGGCTGTTCGAGCCACTTCAGCAGTAACACGCTGCCGACTTGCTCACGGCGACGTGTCGTTGATATGTTTGATGCTCCCCCGATGCCTGGATGCTGACTGATGGCGGTTCGATCCCCCCATCGCATGACGGCCCAGTTTGACCATGTGAAAGTCTAGCGCCTATGATGAGTCGGGCACTTGACGCGTCCGAAGTTGCAGAGAAGGCTGTGGGGCTCTGACCACCAGTGGAACATGACCCTGGACCCCGAGAACGTGGGCATGATGCAGGTGGGGGAAGGAAGCATTGGCAGAGTAGATGGATCAGGAATGTGGATGATGCGACCAGGTGATGGAGAAGTGTCTGGGAAGGGGATCACAGCGCCCCGCTGAGAAGTGGACGATCGTCATCGTCGTCGTCGTCGTCGTCGCGTCGTCGCTGTCGATGCTGGCAGGCCGCAGCCAGCGACCAAGATGAGAAACAACTATTTGGTTGAATCGTCCCTGCCCATGTTTTTATTTCGTTTGGTCACATTGAGAACAAAACGAAAAGGAGTTGGGGGATACGTAGTGGAAGGAGGAGAGAGAGAGAGAGAGAGAGAACGAGAGAAAGAGAAACTGGGATAACGAGAGGAAGCGAGAAAGAGATAGAGAGATGAATCCATAGAGAGAGAGAGAGAAGGGGACGAGTGAGAGGGAGAGGGAGAGGGAGAGAGAGATAGAGAGAGACAGAGAGATAGGTAGAGGGAGGGAGAGAGAGAGAGAGAGAGAGCGAGTGGCCCAGGGACAAATCCTTAACCTCTGCCTCCATCCCGATGTCTTGCCCAGCCACACCCTCTCTTCGTTCCCCGGCGTGCGAACGGTGCGGGTGCGATCGGTCAATCAGCAACAGAGTATTTTTTATGGTGTCTGGCACGTGTCTGAGCCCCGATCGTGCTCCTCCTCGCACAGCAAGGTTCGGATGTTCAATGTTTTTTTCTCTTGGGCTGGGTCCCAGGACGAGACGGCCGAAGAGGGGACGACCTGAAGCCATGCTGGAAGGATGGGTTCCAAACCACGCTCTCGAGGCCTCCGATCAAGTCACGCGGCGATTCCAAGGAGCACCCGAGGGCGCCAACGAGTCCCGGGAATGTGCTGTACGGACTGTAAGTCTTTTGCACAAGTCGATGCAGAGATTTCGAAAAGGACTTGAGCACGCTCGACTGAGTACCTGCGGCACGATGGCGGCTTCGAGTGCCAATCAAACATTAACAAGTTGTTTTGAAGTAGTAGCTGGCCCTGCGATGCGTCGTGCCGCTGGGCACGGTGTTGCGGGGGGAGGGCGAGGCCTACGACGGCGGCCTCGGCTCCACGATGTTCCAGAGCCTCAATGACGTTTATGCCGCTGGAGGCATGGACTTCGAGGCGTCCGAGAACTTGAAGTCGTTCGGCGCCGTCGGCGGTGCTCGGCTGCTGTGATATTCGCCCCTTTCAGTGCTTCCTCCTTGGGAACTTTAACACATTGTCCTAATGGTTTCCACCCCCGCTATGTGAACAAACGAAAGCACCTCTTCAAACATCCTGGCTCATGCGTGCTGTTGTTTTGTGTTGTTCTTGGGTTGGGAGGCACAGCGGTCTCGTGTTCCCTTGAAGAAGTACGATCCGCGTCACATCACGACAAGCACCCCTGGGCCAATCGATGGGCGGTGTTGGCGTTCTAGAGTGGGCAGGAGGAGGCTGCAAAGTCGCGTCGGTGCTGAATCCGAGAGCATTTTGCCCAATTAGGCTGTCCCTGAGGGGTTCGTATTTGATCGCTTCGCTCATTCCGCCAGCGCTTGTTGCTTCACTGTTGTTTTCTGCTGGTGTGCTCGTGTCGAGCTAGGAGGAGGAGAAGAAGGCGGAGGAGGTGGAGGGGGAGGAGGAGGAGGAGCAGGCATCTCGATTGCTCCTTGGGGTATTCTCGGGGCCATACAGGGTCGTGGACAAGACTGCTCTTCCAGAGGCTTTTTGGCGTCTGTTGGGAGGCGTCTCGGAGCTTTCTTGGCGACACTGTCGATACCTCCTGAGGCCTCTCGGGGCAGCCTGGATTCCCCCTCACGGGGCCCTCGTCGGGGCCTTTGGAGCACTATTGGGAGGCTTCTTGGACCGTTGTTGGGCCATCCAGCGAACCTCTTGCGCTGGCTTGGGGCGATCTTGGGGGTCTTGGAGGCCTCCTGTATCAGTTTGGGGCGCTCTGGGGCCGTTGTGGTGCTATCTTGAAGGCCTTTGGCGCCGTCTTGAACCGACGGACGCCCGAAAAAGGCAAAAGCTTGAGAACCATCGAAAAACCTGAAGCCTTCGCAGGTGACCTCTTGGAGTGCTTTTGCGGTTGGGCCGTCTCATAGCAGGGGTCGACCTGAATGGTGATTGGGCCACTTCGTGGGCCGTTTTTGCTTCGGCTTCGTTTTGCAGCCTAGGCGGATTGGAGACAACACGAGGGAAACGACAACAAGACGAAAACGAAAAGCACTGCTTGGGCCGATCCCTGCCTTGGCGCGATCCTGGGCCGTCGTGGGGCCCTCCGAGGCCTTCCCGCGGGCTTCCCGCG
>CAUYUJ010002136.1:213689-226189 GCA_963575745.1 Prorocentrum cordatum
TATGTGTTCCTAAAGTGCTAAGACATGCTTCAGACATGTTAAACACATTTAAAATTCAATGATAGGACTGTTAGGGTGTCCATTGTCGTGGCATCCCCAAGCTTAAGTCGGGCCTGTCCCTCTACAGGCGGAATATCCGCAAATAGTCAAACAAAAATAGCATGGGGACGATTTTTGGGGGCGCTTTCTGAGCATCGTGGGGGCATGTGTGCCCAATTTGCGATTTTCCGTCCAAAATCCGCCTGAAGGGGGACATGCCCGACCTAACATTACCTTTCGACGGTCCCCTTGTGCTCCAGAGTGGGCTGTTTCTGGGTCGCAGCCCAATACTTCCGCGGGTGGCCGTCTCGCTCGCGGCGTCAGTGGTGGCGTGTCCGCACTCGTTTCCTCTTTCTTCTCCTCCCTCCTCCTCCTCCTCCTCCTCCACGGCTGTCGAGTCGCATGGTGGAGTCACCTTTTCCTCAGTGGGAAAGGTGACTCCACCATCATGCCCGTCTGGCGCTCATGAAGAACAAACCTTTCGAGGGTCCCCTCGCGCAAGGCTCAAAGAGGAAGAAGCTGCATAAACATACGGTAGGTTCGCGTCGTGTCGACTGGTGGCGACCCCGCCGCGAGCGTTCAAGGTGGAGCGCCACCAGTGGCCCAGAATCGGCCTGCATGGCACGATCGGGCGATCGAAAAGCCGCCGATCGTTCAAGGCTGAACGATCCACGCAGTGTCAGGAACCAACGCCGGGGTCGTCACGACTCGAACCTGCCGTAACCTTTGCGACGGTCTCGCTCGAGGCTCCAAGAGGAAGCAGCGGCACGACATAAACACAGCCTTGCGACGGCATAAACATAGCCTCTCGGCGGATCGGCGCTGGGGCCCCCCTTGGCGGCGCCTCCGGCTTCGCCCCTGGCGCGCTCCGCTCGCCAGGGAGGGGGACACAGTGCGGACCCAAGAGGTCCGCGCGGGCCGTCGAAGGGCTGCGTCTACGCAGCCCTCTCTTCTGCTGCAGTCGTTCGGTGGCATCGTGACGGGTACTCACTGCCGGGTACTGCGGAGGTTTGCCGAAAGCTGCCTTTTTAGGACCTCTTGCTGGCATTGCAGCGTCGCCCACATCGGGGAGGGTTGGGTTCGCCGGGTCACTGGCCGAAGTACCCGTTAGTGGAGTCTCCCC
The DNA here is from genome assembly GCA_963575745.1 of Prorocentrum cordatum. Taxonomy (NCBI): domain Eukaryota; class Dinophyceae; order Prorocentrales; family Prorocentraceae; genus Prorocentrum; species Prorocentrum cordatum. The sequence continues at coordinate 214,852 of CAUYUJ010002136.1, forward strand.
GTTAGAGAGGCGCGGATGCCTGCGCGTTTTCGCCCATCCCTCCTGACCCGAGCGTCCGACAAAGTGTTTTTTGTTGTTCACGGCGTGGCTCCCGAGAGATTCTGGGCCTCTGGGCCCCTCCCAAGGGCGTGGCTCTTCATCCCGAGTCGTCTCTCGGCGCTCCCCGGGCCCTTCGAGGCAGAGGGGGAAACGGTACCCAAACCGCTACACTTCCGCCGCTTTCCCTTTTCTGGGGCCTCCTGGGAGACCCTTGTCGCCACCGCTGGATTCGCTTCGAAATCCTGGTCAGAGCGCACCCCGGGAGAGCTCCGGGGAGTAGGGGTATGGGTACCTCTTGGTTTCCCCAGTGAGGGGCCCCTTTTCAGAGGTCGAACATTAAACACAAACCAAACTTCGCGTCGTGATTTTGTCACGGCGCGAGTGTGTGAGGGCACTTGCGGGATTCGGCGCCAGTCCTGCGGGGGCGGCGGAAGTGTTAGGCTTCCCAGATGGGGTCAAACTAGATGGGGTCGGAGGATGGAGCCGCAGCGCCGATGCATCGGCGATGTCATGGCTCGATGTGGAGCCCGATTGTCTCCACGCCGACGGCGCCGATACATCGCCGATGCCGCCGCTGCATCAGCGATGCATCGGCGATGCGGCGCCATCCTCAGACTCCATCTACTCGGACAACATTCGATCGACGCAGAACAACGGGTTCGATTGCGCCGTCATTCGCGCGTAAGTTTCCCGCGCCAGGTCGCGCGTATGTAAGCGTCCTCGTTTCCACGTGCCACCCTGACGGCCCGCGTAATGGAAGCACGCGATTTAAAACATACCCCCCCTCTCCCCCTGGGGGCCTCACAACAAATGAGTTGGGCAGACTAATACAATTCAGCCGCCAGAACTGATTTTTGAATCGTCGGCCTCCCCCAAGGTAATTCCCAACCATCCTGTGGTGTTGGGTCCTCGTTTTGAAGAGACGGTGCCCCGCGTTCTCCTTCCTTCCTTCCACCCGCTGCCTCCTCCCCCCTCCCATCATCATCATCATCAACACCCATTTCGGCACACCCCTCACACGTTTCGTGGCTCCATAGGGAGCTCCACCGAAGGCCCCAGTGCCCGCGGCCGCATGCGTCCCCCACACCCATTTCGGCACACCCCTCACACGTTTCGTGGCTCCGTTTCGTGGCTCCATAGGGAGCTCCACCGAAGGCCCCAGTGCCCGCGGCCGCATGCGTCCCCCACACCCATTTCGGCACACCCCTCACACGTTTCGTGGCTCCATAGGGAGCTCCACCGAAGGCCCCAGTGCCCGCGGCCGCATGCGTCCCCCACACCCATTTCGGCACACCCCTCACACGTTTCGTGGCTCCATAGGGAGCTCCACCGAAGGCCCCAGTGCCCGCGGCCGCATGCGTCCCCCACACCCATTTCGGCACACCCCTCACACGTTTCGTGGCTCCATAGGGAGCTCCACCGAAGGCCCCAGTGCCCGCGGCCGCATGCGTCCCCCACACCCATTTCGGCACACCCCTCACACGTTTCGTGGCTCCATAGGGAGCTCCACCGAAGGCCCCAGTGCCCGCGGCCGCATGCGTCCCCCACACCCATTTCGGCACACCCCTCACACGTTTCGTGGCTCCATAGGGAGCTCCACCGAAGGCCCCAGTGCCCGCGGCCGCATGCGTCCCCCACACCCATTTCGGCACACCCCTCACACGTTTCGTGGCTCCATAGGGAGCTCCACCGAAGGCCCCAGTGCCCGCGGCCGCATGCGTCCCCCACACCCATTTCGGCACACCCCTCACACGTTTCGTGGCTCCATAGGGAGCTCCACCGAAGGCCCCAGTGCCCGCGGCCGCATGCGTCCCCCACACCCATTTCGGCACACCCCTCACACGTTTCGTGGCTCCATAGGGAGCTCCACCGAAGGCCCCAGTGCCCGCGGCCGCATGCGTCCCCCACACCCATTTCGGCACACCCCTCACACGTTTCGTGGCTCCATAGGGAGCTCCACCGAAGGCCCCAGTGCCCGCGGCCGCATGCGTCCCCCACACCCATTTCGGCACACCCCTCACACGTTTCGTGGCTCCATAGGGAGCTCCACCGAAGGCCCCAGTGCCCGCGGCCGCATGCGTCCCCCACACCCATTTCGGCACACCCCTCACACGTTTCGTGGCTCCATAGGGAGCTCCACCGAAGGCCCCAGTGCCGCGCGGCCGCATGCGTGGCTCCCTCCACCACCCATTTCGGCACACCCCTCACACGTTTCGTGGCTCCATAGGGAGCTCCACCGAAGGCCCCAGTGCCCGCGGCCGCATGCGTCGGCACACCCCTCACACGTTTCGTGGCTCCATAGGGAGCTCCACCGAAGGCCTCAGTGCCGCCGCCCGCATGCGTCACCCCCACCCATTTCGGCACCCCCCCCCATTTCTCGCACGGCAGGGTCATCACCACGGTGGCGTGCCAGGGGCGCACCATGCGCGAAGGCGACGGGGCGGGGGAACGGCGCTCCGGGGGCGGCCAGACCTCCGGGGCGCGAGCAGTCCGCGGCCAGACCATCTCTCGGTCCTGTGGACTCTCGCCCTGGGCCGTCGGCTGCCCGGCGCGCTGCTCCCTCGGTCGACGTCGCCCAGGCGTGATCCTGGATTGCGGCCGCCACGAGGTAGGGAACGGCAAGAAGGAGGACGACGACTGGTGGCTGGAGCTCTACGTGCTGCTCTCGCGCGCCACGCGCCACGAGGACCTCCTGCTCATGCGGGCGCCGCGCATCGAGTTCTTCCTGGCAGGGCCGCCGCAGGGCTTGCGGAAGCAGCTGGAGCAGTTTGCGGCGCGCACGAAGCGGTGCAGGAGGGAAGCGACGGCCCTCGCCAGGGAGCTCGGCTTCACCGAGTTCATCCGCGAGGCCTGACCTGAGGAGCGTCTCCCCCGAGCCGCGCCTTCTCTCGACTGCCCGACTAATTGTTTGGCCTCGCGCCGCGGACGACCCGCGCGCGTCGCTGGGGCCCTCTCGGGGCGACCAGCGCGCGTCGCGGGAACTCCGTGCTGCGGGGGGCCCGGCGCCTCGTTCGCCCGTCGTCGCTCTGCCCAGCGGTCAGAGACTTGCCCGCTATCAGCCAGCCAGTTAGCTAGTCAGCTCTCTCTGCTTCGCGCAGCGGACGACCCGCGCGCGTCGCTGGGACCCCGCCCGGGGCGACCAGCGCGCGTCGCGGGGACTCCGCGCTGCGCTGCGCCCGCAGCCTTGGATTTTGGAGTGCGCGGGCAAAGAGGAAGGAAAAGAAGAGCCGAAAGCGGGCGCGATCCTCGCAAGAGGCGTGCCGACATGGGCGTCGCGACGTGCGGACGCTGCCGTCGGGGTTCCCGCGGAAGCTGCCTGCGGCGGCCACGCCCAGTGTCACGTGTGTTCGGACAGGCATGCTCGACACTTACACTAGGCGGTTCCATGATCGCATTCATGCAAATATATTCACTCGCGCGCAGACCCATTCATACTCAGATTCCCTCGCGCTCTGACTCACCCGCGTTCTTTCTCTCGTAATCAGATCTATCGTATTCCTTTGCGTTGTGTACCCCGCCACATTTCGGCACACCCCTCATGCGGTTCGTGGCCCCATAGGGAGCGCCACCGAAGAAGATACTCACAATTGCGATACTCACAACTGCATATGGTTGGGTCCTTCGCCAGGATATTTTTTTTGCCGTCGCGTTCAAACTGATTATCTATTCTCCCCCCTGCGCTCGCTTGTCCACCCTCGGCGTTTGAGACGCACAGCGTCGGCGCTGTATTTTCGCAGCTGCAGGGTGGAGGAGGCAAGGGAAGAGGATGAGGAGGAGGCGGAGGTGGAGGAGGATCGTCTAGGGGAAAGGGGGGCAGGAGGGGAGGAGGGAGGAGGGGGGAGGGAGAGGAGGCGGAGGAGGAGGAGGAGGAGGAGGAAGAGGAGGAGGAGGAGCGGAGGAGGAGGAGGAGGAGGAGGAGGAGGAGGAGGAGCAGCACCAGCAGTAGCAGCAACAGGTCGAGGAGGAGGAGGAGGAGGTGGAGGAGCAGGAATAGTAAAATGAATAGGAAAACACATAGGAATAGGAATAGGAGTAGGAATAATAATGAGTTAGGAATGTGATTTTGGAAGTTCACTTGGGATCGGGATAGGAATAGGAATAGAAACAGGAGCACCGGTCATTTTCTGATGTCGCGTGCACAGATTTTCTATTCGGCCCCCTTGCGCTCGTTTGTTCGCCCGCGGCGCTGGAGACGCACAGCGCCGGCGCTGTATTCTCGCCGCTGTATTCTCGCAGTTGCAGGATGGATAAGGGAAGGGAAGAGGAGGAGGAGAAGGCGGAGGTGGAAAATGATAATTACTGCGGGGGGGAGGAGGCGAGAGGGACAGGAGGCGGAGGAAGAGGAGGCTCCTTCGGCCCCTGCGGCCAGGTTCCTTCGGCCCCTGCGGCTTCGAATTGTCCCCCCCTCCAGCTTTGATTTGTCAGCCCGTGAGCCCGCCCTCCGTCGGCCTGCTCCCTTCCCTTCCTCTACTGTGGGGGCATCCAGGCTGGCGAAGTTCTCGTTTGAATCGTCTGGGGCAAACAGAAACGCTTGCTCCCAGTAAGCCACCGCGTAAGGCCGTAATGCTACCGCCCGTAAGACCCGTTCCTTTTCGACGCGAATTTTGGAGGCCTCTAGGAAGCCAGGTGCGCGCGGCTGTACACTGTGGACACGAGCTTGCCCCTGTCGGCCACCTCCTTGGCGGGCACCCTCGACTTCGGCAGCAACGCGCCCCTGGGCGTGGAAGCGGAGAGGGATAATGATGATGATGATGATGATGATGATGATGATGATGATGATGATGATGATGATGATGATGATGATGATGATGATGATTGATGATGATGATGATGATGATGATGATGATGATGGTGATGGTGATGGTGATGGTGATGGTGATGGTGATGGTGATGGTGATGGCGATGATGATGATGATGATAATGATGATGATGCTGCTGATGAAGATGAATATGAATATGAAGATGAAGATGCTGCTGCTGCTGATTATGACGTCGATGATGCTGATGCTGCTGCTGATGATGATGATGATGGTGGTGGTGCTGATGATGTTGCTGATGATGATGTTGTTGATAAAGGTGATGATGCAGATGGTGTTGATGATGCTGATACTGCTGATGATGATCATGATGCTCATGCTGATGATGAAGTTGCCGATGATGGTGCTGACGATGACGATGATGATGTTGACGATGTTGCTGCTGATGATGACGATGATGCTGCTGATGCTGATGATGTTGATGATGATGACGCTGATGATGATGATCATGATGATGGTATGATGATGCTGATGCTGATGCTGATGATGATGCTGATGATTCTGCTGATGACGATGCTGCTGATGCTGATGCTGATGATGCTGCTGCTGATTATGCTGATGACGATGATGATGAGTATGATGCTCATGATGATGTTGATGATCATGATGCTGATGATGATGATGATGATGATGATGATGATGATGATGATGAGGCTGATGCTGCTGCTGATGATGATGATGATGCTGTAGCTGCTGATGAGTATGATGCTCATGATGATGCTGATGATGATGCTGATGATGCTGATGAGGCTGATACTGCTGCTGTTGCTGATGATGATGATGTTGCTGCTGATGATGATGATGCTCATGAATATGATGATGATGCTGCTGATGATGATGATGATGCTGATGCTGATGATGATGCTGCTGATGATGATGATGCTGATGATGATAATGATGATGATGCTAATGCTGATGCTGATGCTGATGCTGATGATGATGATGATGATGATGATGATGCTGATGATTATTATTATGATGATGCTGATGCTGATGCTGATGCTGATGCTGATGACGATGCTGATGATGATGATGATGATGATGATGATGATGATGATGATGATGATCCTGATGCTTATGTTGCTGCTGATGATGATGATGAGGAGGAGGAGGAGGAGGACAAGGATATGAGGAGGAGGAAGTGGAACCCGAGGGGAAGAAGGAGGATGAGGAGGAGGAGGAAAAGGAGGCGAAGGATTAGGAGAGGGTGAGGAGGAGGACGAGGAGGAGGAGGATGAGGATGAGGAGGAGGAGGAGGAGCAGGAGGAGGAGGAGGAGGAGGAAGCGGAGGAAGAGGAGGATGATGATGAGGAGGAGGAGGAAGAGGAGGGAGAGGAGGGAGGAGGAGGAGGAGGAGGAGGAGGAGGAGGAGGAGGAGGAAGAGGAAGGGGAGGAAGAGGAGGAGGAGGAGGAGGAGGAGGAGGAGTAGCGACGCTACCCTATTCCGACTCCCCCTTCGAGGTTCGAATGGTCGGGGTTCGAAGGTCGGGCCTGAACTTGTTCTGCCTGTCTGGGCCTCCACTGGCGCTCCTCGCCGCCACGGCTGGAGCAGGACGAGAAGGGCGTTGTGTGTGGAATCCTGGAGCGGTGCATCCAAAGTTTGGCGATCACATCCTCAATTGGCAGGAATCGGGACGATCGAAATGGATACGGGAAGAATGGGTACAGAGACCGACAGCAGTTCCTGCTCATTTTGAACAGGACTCGCTGTCCGCACCGCACTGGACGTTCATCGAAGACAAAAAAGGCCGCCTGCCCAACAGCGGCCGCTGTCGATTTTGGACAAAATTTGCTGTTGGGCATTAGTGTGCCCATTTTTTCCGTACCAATGCGGGAGCGGGGCGGGGAAGGGGAGCGGCGGTCATGGATGAACCAACGCGAGTTGTCCTGCAGAAGCGATGTCAGGACGCTGCATTTCGCTCAGGCCTACGCTTCATCCATGGCGCCTGCCATTCAGCAAGGGAGCGAGACATGGGGACAGGAGGCAAGGAACAGAAGGGAGAACTCTTTTCTGGACCTGGCGGCTGGTGGGCGGGGCTCCACACGAAATTGTGAAAGCACTGGCAGAGCCCACACCCGTCCTGCGCATGCAGCGTCGCCGATGTCCTGCCGAGACTGACACGAGCCCGAGCCTGTCTGGCACACGAGGATGGCACGTCCTCCTCGGCCACGGTGCTGCGGGCACCGCGCCGCGCGCACGTGCGTCACTCAGGAGCGCGGCGTGGATGCACAGGGCCAGGTACAGCAGCCGCAGACACTTCGCATGGCGACGCACGTGGGGATGTCACTCTGTCTTGGCGCGTTCCGCTCGCGAACCATTCTTTGCGGGAGTTCCGAGACTGGCGTGCGTAGTTGGCCCGGTTTGTGCAATTTGAGGCTGTCAGTGCGTGTTCCCACCAGGGGACATTGCCTTTTAGATTCGGTTTTGAATGATGCTGCTGAACATCTGGGCGCCCAGCCTCAGGAAGCCGTTCACGGACAGCAGGGCCGTTGTCAGCACGATCAGCTTCAGGGGGGCAGCGGCAAGGCCTGGGTCGGGGCAGGCTGCTGACCCCCATGCTGTCGACATTCAGGTCGCGGAGCAGCCTCGTGGCGTGTGTGAGGATCCGGTGCAGCGGCTGCGGGCCGTTCTTGTTGACCCCCTGGATGTCCAGATTGGGACGCTGGCCACGAGGTGTGAGAACACGAGGCCCTTCGGGAGGAGAGGCATGATTGGGCAACAACTCAGGAGCACCAGAGTTGAAGGCGAAGCCAAGGAGACGACCAAGAGGCGGACCGCAAACAATTTCAGTCACTTCAGGGCTGCGCTGATTTCTTGGATCCGCCCTGGTCCCACCTGGCGGCGCCTCCGGCGCCGCTTCTGGCGCGGAGCCAGGCGCCGCTTCTGGCGTGGATCCAAGGAATCCGCGCCGAGCGCCAAAAGTTTTGATTTCTGCCAAAAAGGAGTGGGTCCATGGCCCGTGGTAGGAGCTTGAAGCGTGCAGGACCTCCAAGTGAGACAGTTTCTCACATTGAAGCCCCTGGCAGCCCGCGCCTGGGCAAGAGGTGCACTCCTGCGCAAGCTGTGAGGAAGACTCAGACGAGAACGCGCCTCCTTAGAAACTTTGAGGTGAGAGCGCGATCCAAGAGCCCTCGTGAGGACGTCGCAGGCTGTGGCCGCTTTTGTTGGGGTTTGGCCTTCAGCAGCTGACATTTAGAACCGAAGTCGCGCCGAGGCGAGAGCGTCACTGTCTAAGAACATGCAGCTGGCGGTGATAATACCGCGTGATGCACATCTCCGTTGGAATGCTTTTATTTACGCAAGTGTTCGGTTCCCTCCCGCGCACGATGTCTCGCTTAGCAAAGGCGCATATAGATGTGATATATACGGTTGCGTGAGCTTATTTACACGCCAGACGCCATTCCGCCGACCCGCCCACGAAGTCAAGAGCTCATCGGAGTTGCTCGGGCGAGCTATGGTCTGCAGTGTTGACGACATGAATTGCAGCCATAGTGGGCTGACACATGGCTGGGAAGGAGATAGCCACTAGTACAGTCGCCGCACATAGGAACGATCGCCAGGGTCACCAAGACGCTTGAAGCCGACCCTTGGGCAAGTTGCGTGATTGTCGTAATGCGTTGCAGAGCGGTGTAGAGTCGATGTAGCGTTTACTTGGAAACGCACGGGAGCCCGAGCACGGGTCTAGGAGTCTGACACATGCCCGACGAGTGCGACAGTCATGGCGTCCCCGAGACCACGAATGAGGACGACAGAGAAATGAGAGGGAGGAGGATGAGTAGGAGGAGGAGAAGGAGGCGGAGTGGAGGAGGAGGAGGAGGACGGAAGTGGATGATGAGGAGGAGGACGAGGAGGAGGAAATACGGAGGAGGAGGATGAGGGAGAGGAAGCGGAGGTGGAGGAGGAGGACAACGCGGAGGAGGAGGAGGAGGAATTGGAGTAGGAGGAGGATGAGCTGAGTAGAAGGAGGAGAAGGAGGAGGAGGAGGAGGAGAAGGAAGAGGAGCAGGAGGAGGAGGCGGTTGATGCGCCGTCCCTTCTTTCTTTGGGCCGCCTTCGCCAATGGAGGAATCCGCCCCCTGATGGGCGCTCCAGAGGGAGGAGGAGGGTGGGGCAGGAGGAGGCGGACGATGAGGAGGCTCGTTGCGGGTGCGTCGTATCCTGGACGCACGGGCAAGAGGTCCACCAGGAGAGGAGAAATGTTCACTGGTGCTGCCTTTTGGGGTTTCATGGGGGCATTTGGTGGGCGCCTTGCTGCTTTTTCGGGGGCGGTGGTATTCTTGGGCCTCTTGCGGGGTCCCTGGGCGTCTCTTGCGTTGGTCTTCTTGGGGCGAAGGGCTCGAGATGTGAATTCGTCTTGCCTCTCTTGGGCTTATCTGAGGGCCCTGTTCGGTTCGTCTTGGGTTGTCTTGCGCCTCTTGTGCTGTCTTGGGGTACTTTTGGGAGACTTTTGGGGCCCTTAGAAGGGGCGTGGTGGGTCGTTTCACGGCGATCTTGCGAGCTTCTTGGGCGTTCTGTGAAGACGAAGAGTGCGTATTTGTTTGAACGCATACGCCTTCCCACGGCATTGGGACTCGTTGTTGCATCTGGGGACCATTGTGGAGATCCTTTTGGAGCCCTCCTGGAGCGCCTTCGAAGCCTTTTTGGCCGTCTTGAGGCTATCGTGGGTGTCTTTGACGCTTCCGCGGCGTGTTCGAACCCATGTGGAGCAAGCGTAGACATAATCTGAGGTATCTTTGATGCCACAGATTTAGGATGTGAAGGCTCTGGAGGCCCCCAGGGCGCGTTGGCGAGCTCGTCCCCCCCCCTCTCGGGGAGGATGCCCTCAAACGCGAGTTAGGACACCGAGTGAGGGGGCAAGGGGGAGGGGGACAGCCAATGATCTCACACGCCTTGTCACCCCTGGCAAGCGGGGATCGGCAGATCTCGCCTGGGCATGCACATGGTTTTCTTGTGGAGCTTCAGATCTCCAGTCAGCGCCCTCGCGGGGTTGGCCCAGGGCGCTGCTCCGGGGCCGTGCCGTTGTCGCGCACCTCAACCTTTCGCCCTACCGTCGGCGTCACCCAACATACTTTACAATATGTGCGTCGCCGCCCGGGGGCGATGCGCGCATCGAGAAATCTTTTAGTATATGCGTCGTGGCGGACGCTTTCTGTCCACACCGCTCGGGAAACGATCTACTACAAGATGGGTATACTATATGTTTGGGTCGGACGCGCGCCTCCAAGGATAACATATAGTACTGGACTGTTTTCGTGCGTCCAATACCGCCCGATATGTCAGTGCCGACGCGGGCGCGCGAAGACCCTCGAGGGCGCGCCCGCGCAGGGCATCTCCAAATTTCTGTATCTTCGAGCGGACCTCGAGGCATCGCGCCAGTCGCATGAAGTTGCGGTATCGTCCCACTTCCGACGTAAATGCAGTTTGACAGTGGCGTCGATCTGGAGATGGTGAATTACGTGGATGGGGGAGGGGCCGGGGGTCGGTTGCCATGCCCTCAAGTTTTGGAGTCGGATGTGCAGATCCCTGGGAGCACATTGGGAGTTTGCGGTAGGTTGGATGACCGAAACTGTGAGAACCTCCATCGCGGGAGCCATTGTTGCAGACCATCTCAACAAAATATGTGCGCGAGCGTCCATGGACATGTTTCGAACGAGAAAACTGAACCTCACCAGCGGGGGGGCGGGAGGGATCGACGGATTATCGTGACAGGCGAGTAGCAAAAGCAGCAACATCAGCAGAGGCAGCAGGATTGGGAGAGGCCAGATGAGGCAGCAGGATTGAGCGAGGTGCTCTCCTGCCAGCTGGGCTCCAACGGCGCCGAGCTGGGGAAGCCGAAGGAGGAGGACTTCATGAAGGATACCCACGGGCCACGGGCCGAACTCTTGTCCACTGGCTGCCGGCCGTCGGTTTCGAGACGCGGAGTTTGTCGTCCACTGCGACGGTGGTCGCCGGGCCGACGCGTGCTCCGCAGCAGCTTGGATCCTCGAGGCTGTCTGGGGAGACACTTCCCAACTTGCCTCTATGGCTGGTGTGTTTTTGGATGAGGTCGACGTCGTATCTTCCTTCGTCGCTGAGGCCATGGCTCTCGACCAGGGCTCAGTTTCTTATTTATTTGCACAGCACTCGAACCCAAGATTGCAGCTTGCATGCTCTTTGACCCTCAATTGTCACATCTGGCTTGCCGCGCACGGCCTTCAGCTGCGCCGAAAGAACATAACAACAAGCATGCGCAATACTTCTCTGCGGCGAGCAGGGGGACAAGTAGGAGAAGACCCTCTCAGACGGCCGGGGGACTTCTCAGAAACCCTCTCGCCTTCTGAGAAGTTTTTTGTTTCTTCGGGTGGGCGTAGAACGCTTCTCTGGTCGGGGGACTTCCGAGCCTTCTGCGAAGGCCCGTTCCTTCTCGCTTTCCCCCCCTCGCTCGCCGCCGAACTTCGAGGTCCGCACGGACTTCTTGGATCGGCGCTGGACCTGACCTCTCT
>CAUYUJ010002136.1:231189-276189 GCA_963575745.1 Prorocentrum cordatum
CCAAAGTGCCCCTGTAGGGGGACATGCCCGACCTAAGGATAGAAGGAGTTGTCATCTCTTCCGCGGCGGAAGGGCGGCGGAGGGGGGACGAGGCTGCCTCCTCTGGCGCGAGCCGGCGGAGGGGCGGCGGAATGCGGCGGAAGTGAAGTGTGCGCCCCCAAGAGTTGAACATGTTTTCGGGTCCAGGGTTTCCGAAATCCGCCACGTGTGGCCGAGTTTCGCAGAACGACCGCCGCAGCCGTTCTCGCGCGGACAATGGCCGCAGTAGTTACCAAGAAGGCCCAAGGAGGGCCACGGCAATTCTGATGTCATCGCCGGGCCCTCAGTTGGTACATAAATGTTCGGGGCCCTCTTGGGGCCATCTTGGGCCTCTCTTGGAGCCTCCATCGGAAAACTCGAGGCCCCCCGCCCCCGGGGGTCCCACACCTTCCCGGAACATCTGCGGAACCCTCCCAGTACCGCGTTTCCCAGCCTCCGGGGAAGCCGCCCAAACGCCCAAGACGACCCCAAGAAGCCCCCAGAACGTAAAAGAACGGCCCAGGACGCTCCCAAGCAACCCAAGATAGCCTTCGGACGGCGCTCAAGGCTCCCAGAGAGCCTCCAACAGACCTCAAGAGAGTTCCAAGAGGCCCCCCGAGAGCGACCGGAGAATCTAAAATCGCTAATTGTCGCATTTGTTATTAAAGGTTTTGGCTTTCTCACCATTGCATGCTTCCAACGCTCCAAGACGGCCTAAGAGGCCCCCAAAGCCGCCCCCAAAACCGCATAAGAGGCGCCCAAGACGGCCCCAATACGGGCCAAGAAGGCCACAAGATTGCCGAAGAGGCGCCCAGGACAGCCCCAGACCACCCCAGAACAGGCACAAGATGGGCCCAAAAGCGGGAGCAGGAGGCCTCCAGAGACCTCCGAGAGGCCTCCAGGACCTTCCGAGGCCCCCAACACACCCCAGACCCTTGAGAGGCCCCCAAAAAGCCTAGAAGGCGGCAGGGCTCCTCGGCAGCCCTCCGGTCTCCTGGAAAGGTTAGTCTGTGTGTTCGGGGAGGACTTGGAACATTTCTCGTCGACGCTAATCGACGCTACATCGACGCTCATCGACGCTCATCGACGCTACATCGACGCTAATCGACGCTAAATCGGCGCTATCTGATCGACTCCCAGACGCTAATCGACGCCAGTCGGCGCTAAGAACGGAACTCAGAGGGTATACCACGCTCCCGATTTGCTGCCAAAGGAGTCTGCGCACGAGGCTCAGGGACCTTCTGGGAGGGCCGCAGGCCCTCGGAGCCTTCTGAGAGAAGGCCCGCCCCCTCCTCCTTCCCCCCTTGGGCGCGCCGCCGACTCACGGTCCACAACCCCTCTGGCAATCGATTTTTCTGACCGCGCCCGAGAGTGTCCGAAATGTTTGGTTCGAAACCAAGAGAAATCGCAATTTCTGTCACAAACTCGGTCATGCTACGTTTTCGGTCACAACTTCGGGCACGTTTCGGTCACCGATTTGTTTGGGCAATAACCTACCTTTTCGGTTGATAGGGTCGGGGTGACATGAATAATACAATCATAACTGATAAGAATAATGATGATACTAATAACAACAATAATACACGACTAGGATACAAGCCCCTTGCACGCCTATGTCGAAGCTTGCTGAGCGGGGCTGGCCATCGAAAGGGGTTGCGGAAGGACCGAAAAGGCCAGGATGCAAGTTTACACATGCGACTGTAAGGGTGCGCGGTAAAGATGCAAATGCCCTGGAAGGCCACGTCAACACTTTTCGAGCGGGGCGCGGCCAGCAGAAGCGGCCAAGGATGGGTCGAATGAGATGGATGCAGGGGCAGCCTTGGCACGTCGCTCTCATCCTTACTACCCGCGCTGACGGGACAGGGCGGCCGCGGAGTAAAAGGCTTCGCGAACAGGGGGAGTCGCGCTCCGAGCGTGCGGCAGTCCACGGCGCGGTGCAGTGGACGCGAAGACACCCGGCTCGCGGGAGAAAATGGCAAAGGTGAGTGGAAACATTCGCGGCGCGCAGGGGGGCAGGGGGAGGGGAGAAGGCTTCTTAGAAGGAGGCTGCTTCTTACAAGACGCCAGCCTTACATCTACAGACAAGGCCCGCGCCTTCTAAGAAGCAGGGTTGCTTCTAAGAAGCCTTCCCCCCTCCCCCTACCCATCCGCGAGTGGCCGAACATATCAGGGGGGACTGACCCAGGCGGGGAGCCATGTATACATATATATATGTGTATATATATGTATATATACATATATATATACATACATACATATACATACGTACACACATACATACATGTACATGTACATATACATCTACTAGAACCATCGCGCGCTTCGCGCGCGCTCAAGTTCTAGCTAGGCTTGATGGGCGAACTCATGGGTGTCGAGGAAGAGGATCGGGAGTAGAAGTCCCAACTTCAATATAAAGAGGATCTCTGCACTTTCGATTTTTTGCGTTGGTTCTTCGGCGCTGTTCGGCGCTGTGTTTAGGGTCTTGCGGGTTTTTAACCGGGCCCATCAGGGATCTGGGGCCTTCTGGACCTCCTGGAGGTCCTGGAGGCCTCTCGGAGGATTCATGGGGCGTCCTGCTCCCGCTCTTGGGCCCATCTTGGGCCTTTCCTGGGGTGCTCCAGCGTTGGACCCTCGAAAACGCGAGAAAACCAAACAACTCTGACAAATAATGAAAACCAGCGATTTGGGTGTCTTCGGGGCGGCGGCCTTTCCCCGACTTCGAGTGAATGATGATGGTTAGGATGTCGGATGGACGAGGAACTGTCGAGGAAGAGGATAGGGAGTAGGAGTCCCAACTTGACAAAAAAAAATAATCTCTGGAATTTCATATTTAAAAAAGGTCCTCGGTCTTTGAGCGTTGGAAGCGGGAAAACGTGAGAAGGCGAAAAACGTAGAAAAGACCATTGGAATTCAATGATTTTACCCTCGTCGAGCTCTCTCGGGACGGCTCTCGAAGCTCTCTTGGGAGCGTCTGCTCCATCCCACGTTCCCCCCCGGGCTCGCCGCCGACTAAAGGAAGTCAAAAACCAGGCTAAGTTTGAGCCGGGCATGTCCCTCTACAGGGGGAATATGCAAAAAACAGTCAGGGGTCGATTTTCCCAGTATTTCGGAATGTTTTTTGAGTGCGTTTGATTTTTCGTCCAACACCCGCCTGTAGGAGGGCAGGCCCGACCTAAGGCTAAGTCTCCCCCCCCTTCCGCCGCCGCGACGGCGCCAGCCGCACGCGCTCGCGCCCCCCCTTCCGCCCGCCCGCTCTGCCAGGGCCTGGACGCCTTGCGCGCCGTGCCCGACATGGCCGGCAGGCCCCAATCTCCGGGAGAGCGGGGATGATCGAGGAAGAAAAAACGACAAAAAACATATATTCGTTGGCGCTCCGCGCGGATTCCTTGGATCGGCGCCTGGGCCCAACCGGCGGCGCCTCCGGCGCCGCCCCTGGCGCGCTCCGCGCGCAAGGGAGGGGTTTCCAGCGCAGATTCAAGAAATCCGCGCGGAGCGCTAAAATTTAATGTTTATGGCGTTTCCTCTTCTTCTGGATAGCGGAGCGCTGTAGACAGATCGACGACGACGACGACGACGACGACGACGACGACGACGACGACGACGACGACCACGACAACGACCACGACCACGACCACGACGGCGGCGGCGGCGGCAGCGGCGGCGGCGACGTCGACGACGACGACGACGACGACGACGACGACGACGACGACGACGACGACGGCGGCGGCGGCGGCGGCGGCGGCGGCGGCGGCTGCGGCGACGGCGGCGGCGACGTCCACAACGACTCGGTTTGACGGCGCGCACGAGGGGTGGGCGCCAGGGTGGGGGGCACTCTGAGGAGGCAGGTGGGCTCCTAGGAAGGCTGGAGCTTTCTTCGAAGCCCCCCCCTCGCGCCAGAACCCTGTAGACAAGTGCGCTCCTTTACTCGCAAAGTGCCTACTTCCAAACGTCGGAAGAAGATGTGTTTGGCTCGATGTAGCATGGGTCGTGAAGCCCCCCGCAGCGGATCCAGATCATCTGCTTGCAGCTTCTCTGCGAATAGTGGAGCGCGCTTGTCTACAAGGGGCTGGCGCGAGGGGAGGATGGCCTTCGAAAGAAGCCCGGTGCCTTTCCAGGAGCCCTCCTGCCTTCTCAGAGTGCCCCGCCCCCGCCCCCCGGCACACCCCCCTCGTGCGCGCCGCCAAACCGAGTCGTCTTGGCTGTCGCCGCCGCCGCCGCCGCCGCCGATCTGATCGGGATTCGCTGCCACAGCGTGGATCTCAGCGAATTCCTCCTCCCTCCTCCCTCCCTCCCTCCACCCTCCCTCCTCCCCGCAGCTCGAACGCATTCGAATCATCGAGCAAGAGCTACGGAGAGGCGCAGACAGCGCCGAGCTCCCGTGGCACTTCGAGGCCGTACCGTGGCCAAGCGAGCGATGGTATGCGAATCTCTTCACGCGAGCCCGCGACCCCCTGCGTCCAAGGCACCGTCCGCCGCCGCCGCCCTCCCCGAGACGCGGACGGCAGCGGGGAAGGGGGCGAGGTCAAGGCCATGGCAGCCGCTGCCGAGGCGCCGCCAGCCACTGCGGGCGGGCCCGCAGCGAGGAGGCAACACGGTTGTGCGGCGGCCGCCGGCTTGTCCGCTTGCCAGGGGCTCAGGTCGGCGGCGCGCCCAAGGGGGGAAGGCGGAGGGGGCGGGCCTTCTCTCAGAAGGCTCCGAGGGCCTGCGGCCCTCCCAGAAGGTCCCTGAGCCTCGTGCGCAGACTCCTTTGGTAGCAAATCATGGGAGCGTGGTATACCATCTGAGTTCCGTTCTTAGCGCCGACTGGCGTCGATTAGCGTCTGGGAGTCGATCAGATAGCGCCGATGTAGCGTCGATTAGCGTCGATGTAGCGTCGATGAGCGTCGATGAGCGTCGATGTAGCGTCGATGAGCGTCGATGGGAGGCTCCCGTGAGTTGCCACCGAAGACTCCGCCCTTGTGCGAGGGCATCTCTTCGGCGCCGGAGGTGCGCCCTGCGGCGTCATGCCATTCGGGGCGCGAGTTCTCCGTGTTCGTTGGATGTTCTCGTGCATCCTGGGGAGGATACCCTTGGATGTTCTTTGTGTTATGGCCGGCGGAGGGACTCACATTCTTGAGGGATGCTCTTCTGTCTCCATAGCATTTTCCGACGATGCCGGCGGCTTCTCACAGGGCGCGAGGCCTCCTGAGCAGCCCCGCCGCCCGCTGAGGAAGCCCGCCCCTTTCCTTCTTCCCTCATTCCGGCGCGCGCGCGCCGCCGAAGGCCCACCGGAGGGGGGAGGAGGAGGAGGAAGAGGAGGAGGAGGAGGAGGAGGAGGAGGAAAAGGAGGAGGAGGAGCAGGAGGAGGAGGAGGAGGAGGAGGAGGAGCAGGAGGAGGAGGAGGAGGAGGTGGAGCTCCGCGGGGTTCCTCGGGGGCGCGCCAATGAATGGTGGTGCGAAGTTTGAGCAGGGCTTTTCCGGGGAAGCCGGGTCTGGGACCAGGAGACGAGACGAGGAGGCGGTCCCCTCGTGCTGGTCGGACGTGGGCCAGGCGGGAGAGCCGCCTCAGTCTCGGCCGACCTGCGAGCCAGCGGCCACCAGGCGCGCCCCGAGCCGGGGCGCCGCGCAGCCTCGCGCGCGCCGCCGCGCAGCCTCGCGCGCGCGCGCCTCGCGTGTCGCCGCGCCCTCTCCCCCCCTCTCCTCCTCCTCCTTCTCCTCTTCCTCCTCCTCCTTCTCCTCCTCCTTCTCCTCCCTCTCCTTCTCCTCCCTCTCCTCCCTCTCCTCCTCTTCCTTCTTCTCCTCCTCTTTCTCCTCCTCCTCCTCCTCCTCCTCTTTCATCCTCCTTCTTATCCTCCGTAGCCGTTTTGGCCCAAGATGCCTTTGTCCCTCGGACAGAGCGTGGATACCTTTAGTCCGAGGCCAGCTTCCGCTTCAGGCAACCCCAGTCGAGCTACGCGCTGCTGGGGCTAAGAGTTTTAGTCCACCGACAGCCAACGCTTGTCGGACTCCCGCTTCCACGAGTCACCATGGGGTATGCGAGTGGCAGTGCGAAGTAGCCATTCACGGCGTGTGCATGTGGACAGCGGGCGTTGAATTTCAGGCTTGAGCGGAACAGCTGCAAGTGCACCAAGTGCGGTGCGAAGCTGCAGCCGTACCAGAAGGGCCGTGCGGGCACTGCGGGCGGCGGCGAGCAGAAACCAAGCCCCAGTGGCGCGAGGCCAAGGCCCGCCGCGGGGGCAGCGGCGACGGCAAGAGCAGCAGCGACAGCTGCACCAAGCAGCAGGAGGCAGAACATTTCAAACAGGCGCTCGAGATGCTCACCCCCGTCCTCCCAAACGACGCCATCGAGCTGGCCTCCACGGCCCATATCCTCGAGCTCAAGACAGCGTCGTTCCAGAAGGCTGCGGACACCCTCGTCAAGGCGGAGGAGTTCAAGGAGGCCCACCTCCACGCTGGCCAAGAGATGCCCAAGGCGAAGCATGACCAAGCCCTAGCGGTCCAGACGCTCTCCACCACGGTTGCGAACAGCGGGCAGGCGGGCGACGCCACCAACGGCAAGAAGGTTTCTTTCGCCTTCGATATGTCCCTCCTCAGCCAGGGCCTCGACAAGCTCGACGACGAGAGGAGGAAGGAGCTCGAGGCCCACCGCGCCACCCTGGACGCCCACTACCAGGCCATGGTAGCGGAGGACGCCGAGGTCAGGGAATTGTGGGCCAATGTTGGGAAGATCAAGGACAAGCCGCCCAAGAAGGCGAGGGTGGGCCCTTCGCCCCCAGCGGACCCGTCCCAGAGCGTAGAGGACACGGTCATTCAGGCCCTTGCCGCGGAGGACCAGGAGGTCCCAGGCCTGCGCAACCCCGACTTCGAAATGCTCGCAGCCTGCCTCCACGAGTCCATCGACGCTGCCCGCGACCGTTCTACCCCGTGGCCCTCGAAGATGGCACAGGCAGCCTCCAGCCCTGGCTCTGGCGCAGCGGCTGCCCCTGCTGCTCCTACTGCGCCTGCGGCCCAGCATGGCGGCAGCAGTGGCCCCTCCCCAGCGGCGGGCCAACCTGGCGCTCCGCGGTAGTCTTCCGAACGGGACACGCGCCCCCGCCCGCGGGGCCGCGAGGCCTATATCCAAGGACGCAGCGGTGTTTTTTTCCGCAAACATCACCGAGTGCGGCCCTTGGGCCAGGGGATTCATGAGAGCGCGGGCGGACGAGCGCGACGTCGCCTGCATGGTGGAGTCCCAACCGAACGAGGAGGCAGTCGGCATGGCGCGCGTGGACCTGTCGCGACGCGGCTGGAAGCTTGCGGCGACGGCTGCGCGGCCCACTGGCCGTTCAGCGGCAATGGCGACGGAAGGGGGGATGGATTCTCGCCGAGAAGCAGATCCATGCCATCGTTCGAGGCCTGGAGAGAAGATGCCAGAGGCGCATCAGGACAATGGCCATTCGCTGGATTCTGTCCCGCGCGCTGGCACCTCAAGTCGGGCAACCTCGTCGTCGTCGGCGCCGATCTCCAGCCGCAGTTCGGCTTCAGAGACGCCGGCCAGCAGACCCTCGTCCGGCTCGCAGCCTTCCTCCGCCAGCTGAGGGCCCGTGGGTCACCCTGGGTGACTGGGGCGCCGCGCCCGAGGAGCGAGGCCAGACCCGGTGGCTCACCGAGGCTCAACGCGGAGAGGCTCGAGGCGGAGAGTTGCGCAGCCGCGTGCAATGGAGGGGCAGGCAACGTCATCGACGATGCCATTGCCACCGAGGAAAAGGCGGCAAGCATGAGGTTGCAGGCGGTTGATGGGGTGCCCTGGGAGGACCGCGTGGGCTTGGAGCTCGCGATAGCGGGCGGCAGGCAGCACCGGCGGCGCCGCAAGCTCGACCTCGCGCGCGCGCCCCGACTGCCCCCTGACCCAAGATGACGGCGGGCCCCAACATCAAGCGGCAGAAGTCCTTGCAGAAAGCCAGAGACGAGAGAAGGGCGAGGCTGGAGGAAGGTCCCCAGGAAGCCTCCGACGAGATCCACGACGAGGCTGACAAGCCTGTGGACGCAACGCCAGCGCCGAAAACCGCCTTCCACATCTCGGCCGAGCTGTGGCCAGAGTCGCGCGCGGCAGCGGAGGCGAGGATCCTGGCCCTGGGAGAGACCCCCTGGCAGCGGCCGCCCGCCGCGTGCCCCGCCTGCGCGGGCGGGCGACGCAAGGCGCAGGGCCGCAGATGCGACCTGCCCTCGGCGCGGCAGCCAGCGGGGGAGGTGGGCCCGTCGTTGTCCTAGCGAGCCCCGCCTGCACGGGCAGCCCCCCCAGCGCGCGGCGCAAGCGGTGACGGGGGCGCCGCCGCCAGAGGCGGGGCGACGGGGGGCGCCGTCCACGGCCGCGCCTGCACGCAGCATGGGGAAGTGGCTCGAGCGGGCGCCGCGCAGCACGAGGACCATTTCCCGCTCGCGAGGGCCCCCCAGGGCCAGGGGCGCGTCGACGGCCACTTCGCGGGGCGGGCCACGGCGCTGGAGCTGGCCACGCCGGGGCACCGTGGCCCAGCAGGACGAGGGTGGCCTGCGCTGGCAGGGGCAGCGGTCGCGCCGCCGAATGGGCGAGGTCCTCGGCCGTGCCGGCGAGAGCACACTTGCGCGACCAGAGCCTCGAGTGGCGGCGCGCTGCGGCCACCCTGCTCAAGAGGTGCGAGATGCTACGACGCACGGGGGTGACCCGCGAGGCGCAGAGTTGCAGCGGCAAGACAGCCGATTTGACGCAGGACGCTCACGACGCCCATCTCAACCTGATCTTCGACAAGGGCGAGGTGGGCGACCCCGGCCGCCGGAAGGGCGCCGTGGATGCTCCAGGACTTCCCAGACGACGGCGCGGCCCCCATCATCCTGATCGCGGAACGCTACCAGTCGAGCGCCGTCGCCCCGGCGCTGGTCAAATCCAGGAAATCGTTCCAGAGCTGTGCCCTGGAGATGTGGGAGGACGCCCCGCGGCACCTCCACAACGCGGTCAAGCCGCCCAGGCCAGAGACCGCAGACAAGCAGCAGGAGGGGCGCGCAGTGGCGGCCCCCGACCAGCGTATGAGCAGCAGGGTGAACGAGTGGGAGTGGCACTGGGCCAGCGACAGTGTTGCCCAGGAGCGTCTCCAGGATGGCATCCACATGGTCATGGGCCGCGCGCGGCAGGAGCCCCTCGCCCCACTCGCGCTCAGCCAGCTGGGCCCCCAGCCTCCAGTCTCGGCGCCGCCGGGGCCAAGGGCGCCGACGACGTCGGCACCATAGAGATCCCGAGGATGCCCGCAGAGGGCAGGCAGGGCATGATCAACCTCCTCAACGACGTCTAGGAGGTAGGAGCATGACCCGGACAGATGCGGGCCACCATGGGCGCCATCGCCCTCGAGGACATGGGCGGCGGCGACAGGGTGCTGGGCCAGCCCCTCTTCGCCGTGAAGACGCGGAGCAAGCTGGGGAGCGGGATCGCCGGCGAGTGGGGCGAGTTTTCGGGCAAGTTCTTGGATGCGGCCACGCGTGGGTAGTCGGCCCTGCAGGCCTCGCTCTTCCGCGCCACCCTTGACGAGGCCGCCAATGCGCTCGGCGTCGCCGCGGCGACCGTGCTGTTCGACCTGGCGAAATTCTTCGACAGCGTCGGCGTCCCGAGGCTGGTCCAGCACGCGCTGACCTAGGGCTTCCCGCCCATAGCGTTCTGCTTGGAGCTGCAGATGCCCTTGGCCCCGAGGCTGTTGAAGGAGAGGCAGCGGGTCAGCAGGGAGGTCCGAGGCGCCAAACGGTCCCCATGGCCGAGCTCGTGGCGTTCATGCAGGCCCTCGAATGCTCGCAGGGCCCGCTTCTGTGTCACTGGCCACCTTCCGCTCGTGCACAGGAGATGAGGTCGGCGGCTGGCTGCGTCGTCAGTGGTGTGAGTGCCGGTCTCTGGCTCAGGATAGCAAGGGCCTCCAGAGCTCGCGGGTCCCGCCCTGGCATTCTAGCATGCGCCCCCTCCTGCCGAGAGGCCAGGGGCATCCGCGCGCTTCGGGGCACTTCGTGGGCCGTGGGCAATGAGCGTGTTGACGCGCTTGCATCCAGAGGAGCGACCATAGGCTGGTCTGAGTTCGTCCAGAGGGTCCCTACCACAGACGTGGCGGACACCCAGATTTCTGTTGATCTGAAAGCGTGCGAGGAGGTCTCTGGCGGAGTCCACTCGGGCGGACCCGTGGACCGACTCGCCCCTCGGCCCCCCGCCCCGTTCGGATCCCGAAGATCGAGCAGGCCAGTAGAGCCTCCCAGCGCGAATGGCGTAGGCTCGGGGGTGGACAGAACCCCCAACAGTGACTCGTCGATGAGTGAATTGTCCGTTTTCGGTTCTCGAGAGGGCGCCGCGGCCGTTCTCTTCCAGGCTTGCGCCCGCCAGGTTTGGGCCCGAGGTCGTTTTCACTAAACCACGTTTTACTAAAGGGAGGTCTGTCCATCCCCGATAGGCTAGGCGCGAAGTTTTATTGCAGAAACGCAAGGTTTCCGTGAACCGTTCCCCAGTCTTTTGACGTGGCCCCCACGGAGTGTGCCCATGTTGCCCCTCCCCAAAGAATTGCGCTCTTGAACGGAAGGCGGGCTCCGGGAGGCCAGGTTTTGAATGAGTCCCATGCCCTTCAGTATTGGAGTGAATACAAGCTTGTTGTTTGCAGTAGGTGCGGAATGTCAGCGACCACCGATCCCAGGCACCCCTGCAAACCTTGCGTGGCTCCACCCCCAGGGGAAGCACAATCTGGTGCGGATCGCCCAGGGCCTCCACCCATGTGTGAAGGGCCCGTTCAAGATTGCTACAGAAGCCAATCTCGAGGACGCGCGCCAGGAATATTCGTTGTCCAATGGTTTTGCGCGGCACAGATCTGTGCGCGTTGCAGAACTTAGCCCGCCAGGGGCGGGTCTGGCGCTCAAGCGGGGCCTGATTTAGGCCCTGCCCCCCCCCCTTGTGGGGCTAAATCGGCCCGCCGGTACAGGACACTGCAGTGCGCTCATTTTCCACAGTCTCGACGTTCGTTGTCGCATGCTCTATAGTCCTATAGTCCTTCTCATCCTCCCCCTTCCTCCTTCTTCTTCTTCTCCTCCTCCTCCTCCTCCTCCTCCTCCTCCTCCTCCTCCTCCGCCTCCTCCTCCTCCTCCTCCTCCTCCTCCTCCTCCTCCTCCCCGAGCTCCTGTCTGAGGCAAGCCCGCCAGGAGGCGCTCCCTCCAAGGCGGGCGCCAGTGCCCTGTTGCGCTTCCGCCATCCGTCACTCGTTTTGGGCGCGCCGTGTCGCCACGGTTGCCACTGCTTTGCGCCGCAGGCGCCGTTCGCCATGGTGCGAGGCAGGCCGGCTCCAGGCCACGTAGCCCATGTGCCCCAGTTCTCTTCCCCCCCTTCGTCTTTTCTTTCCGTCCCTCATCCATCGCTCCCCCCTCCTGGGCGCCAGGAGCATGCCTGACTGCGTGCGTGCCTCTGGAGGGGACGAGGAAAACGCAGCGGAGGGAGCCGGAGGGCGGAGTGAGGAGGGAAACACACACACACACACGGTAGGTTCGCGTCGTGTCGACCAGGGGCGACGCCGCCGCCGGCGTTCGACGTGGGCCGCCGCCGGCGACCCAAAAGTGGTCGATGCTGGACGATCGGACGTTGCAGAAGCGGCCTTTCGTTCCAGTTAAATCGATATCCGCGGTGTCAGACACCAGCGCCGAAGTCGGCGGCCCCGGCTGTCCCAGGGAGGTGCTGATGGCTCCAAAGCTACATGACGAATATTCAAAAATAGTCAATGACAATGTGGGGACGATTTTCCATATTTTGTTTGTTTGATTTTTTTGTTTGCTATTTGTCATTATTCTTCCAGCCTCTGCCTGTAGGAGGACATGCCCGACCTGAAACTGGGGACGCCGTCCCTTACCTTCCAGGAAGGCTTCCGTCTGGGCCTCCTGCATGTGGTCGGAGCATCGGAGCAGATGGGGTCGGAGGATCGCGCCGATCAGGCTCGATGCGGATCCCGACCTGCTTCACGTCGACGTCGAGGAAACATCGCCGACGTGGACGATGCGTAGCTGGTGCATCCCCGATGCATCGCCGATGCATCGGCGATGCGGCGCGATCTTCCGACCCCATCTACTCCGACCCCATTTAGGAGACATCTATTCCAGGAGGGCTAGGTCCGACGGTACCAACTTCTCCCCTCCTTTCCTTGCTCCTCGGAGCCCCGAGGCAGCCAACCTCCTCCTCCTCCTCCTCCTCTTTCCCCTCCTTCCTTCCTCCTTCCTTCCTCCTCCTGCTGCTTCCTCCTCTCTGCTCCTCCTCCTCCCTCCTCCTTTTCCTCTCCCCTCCTCCTCCTCCTCCTCCTCCTCCTCCTCCTCCTCCTCCTCCTCCTCACCTCCTCCTCCTCCTCCTCCTCCTCCTCCTCCTCCCCCTCCCCCCCCTCCCCTGCTGCTCCTCCTCCTCCTCCTCCTCCTCCTCCTCCTCCTCCTCCTCCCCCTCCCCTCCTCCTCCTCCTCCTCCTCCTCCTCCTCCTCCTCCTCCTCCTCCTCCTCCTCCTCCTCCTCCTCCTCCTGTTCGGAACCCCGAGGCAGCCCGCCCGGGGGCTCTTCGCGGACCCCGCCCTCGTGGAGGCGCCTCGCTTCTCGCCGCCGCCGCCGCCGCCTTTCTGTTCTGGGACTCATCGTCCTCGTTTTCGTCGCCGTTGCTGTCGCCGTCGCCGTCGTCGTCGTCGCCGTCGTCGCACTCGCCGCCGCCGTCGCCGTCGCCGTCGTCGTCGCGTCGCCGTCGTCGTCGCCGTCGTCGCCGCCGCCGCCGTCGTCGTCGTTGTCGCCATCGTCGTCGCCGTCGTCGTCTCGCCGTCGCCGTCGAGGTCGTTGTCGTCGTCGCCGTTGCCGTCGCCGTCGCCGTTGTCGTCGCCGCCGCCGTCGTCGTCGCCGTCGCCGTCGTCGTCGCCGTCGTCGTCGCCGTCGCCGCCGTCGCCGTCGCCGTTGTCGTCGCCGTCGCCGTTGCCGTCGCCGTCGCCGTCGCCGTCGCCGTCGTCGTCGTCGTCGTCGTTGTCGTTGTCGTCGTTGCCGTCGCCGCCTTCGTCGTCGTCGCCGTCGCCGTCGCCGTCGTCGCCGTCGTCGTCGTCGTCGCCGTCGCTGTCGAGTCGTCCGTCGCCGCCGTCGCCGTCGCCGTCCGTCGCCGCCGTCGTCGTCGTCGCCGTCGCCGTCGTCGTCGCCGTCGCCCTCTCGTCGTCGTCGCCGTCGCCGTCGCGTCGTCGTCGTCGTTGTGTCGTCGTCCCGTCGCCGCCGTCGCCGTCCCGTCGCCTCCGCCGTGGTCATCGTCGCCGTCGTCGTCGTCCCGTCGCCGTCGCCGTTGTCGTCACCGCCGTCGCCGCGCCGTCACCGTCGCCGCCGCCGCCGTCGTCGTCGTCGTCGTACGTCGTCGCCGTCGCCGTCGTCGTCGTCGTCGTCGCCGTCGTCGTCGTCGACCTTGCCGTCGCCGTCATCGTCGCCGTCGCCGTGTCGTCGTCGTCGTCGTCGTCGTCGCCATCGCCGTCGCCGTCGTCGCCGCCGTCGCCGTCGCCGTCGCGTCGCCGTCGCCGTCGACGTTGCCGTGGTCATCGTCGCCGTCGCCGTCGCCGTGGTCGTCGTCGCCGTCGTCGTCGTCGTCGCGCCGTCGTCGTCGCCGTCGTTGTCGCCGCCGTCCCCGTCGCCGTCGTCGTCGCGTCGTCGTCGTCGTCGTCGTCGTCGTCGTCCGCCGTCGCCGCCGTGGCCGTGGCCGCGCCGTGGCCGTCGCTGTGGCCGTCGTCACGTCGTCGTCGTCGTCGTCGTCGTCGTCGTCGTCGTCGTTGCCGTCGTCGTCGCCGTCGTCGCCGTCCTCCGTCGCCGTCGTCGTTGTCGTCGTCGTCGTCGCCGTCGCCGTCGAGGTCGTCGTCGCCGCCGTCGCCGTCGCCATCGCCGTCGCCGTCGTCGTCGTCGTCGTCGACGTCGTGATCGTTGCCGCCGTCGTCGTCGTCGCCGTCGCCGTTGTCGTCGTCGCCGTCGCCGTCGCCTTTCTGCTCTGGGCCTCATCGTCCTCGTTTTTGTCGTCGCCGCCGCCGTTGTCGTCACCGCCGTCAATGTCGCCGCGGCCGTCGCCGTCGCCGTCGCCGTGGCCGCGGTCGTCGCCTTTGCCGTCTCCGTCTTCATCGCCGTCGTCGCCCGGTCGTCGTCGTCGTCGTCGTCGCCGTCGATGTCGTCGTCGTCGTCGTCGTCGTCGTCGTCGTCGCCACCGTCGCCGTCGCCGTCGCCATCGCTATCGTCGTCGTCGTCGCCGTCGTCGTCGTTGTCTTCGCCGTCGCCGTCGTCGTCGTCGTCGTTGTCGTCGTAGGCGCCGCCGCCGTCGCTGTCGCCGTCGTCGTCGCCATCGCCGTCGCTGTCGCGGCCGTCTTCGTCGTCATCGTCTTCACCGTCGTCGTCGTCACCGCCGTCGTCGTCGCCGTCGCCGTCGTCGTCGTCGTCGTCGTCGTCGTCGTCGTCGTCGTCGTCGTCGCCGTCGTCGTCGTCGTCGTCGTCGTCGTCGCCGCTGTCGCCGTCGACGTCGCCGTCGCCGTCGCTGTCGGCGTCGTCGTCGTCGTCGCTGTCGTCGTCGTCGCCGTCGCCGTCGCCGTCGCTGTCGCTGTCGCCGTCGCCGTGGTCGTCGTCGTCGCCGTCGCCGTCGCCGCCGTCGCCGTCGTCATCGTCGTCGCTGTCGTCGTCGTCGTCGCCGCCGTCGTCGTTGCCGTCGCCGCCGTCGTTCGTTCGTCGTCGCCGTCGTCGTCGTCGTCGTCGTCTTCGTCGTCGCCGTCGTCGTCGTCGTCGTCGCCGTCGCCGTCGCCGTCGCCCTCGTCGCCGCCGTCGTCGTCGCCGCCGTCGTCGTCGCCGTCGCCGCCGTCGTCGTCGTCGTCGCCGTCGCCGTCGCCGCGTCGCCGTCGCCGTCGCCTGTCGCCGTCGCCGTCGCCGTCGTTCGTCGTCGTCGTCGCCGTCGCCGTCGCTGTCGCCGCCGTCGTCGTCGTCATCGTCGTCGCCGTCGTCGTCGTCGCCGCCGCCGTCGTCGTTGCCGTCGCCGTCGCCGTGGTCGTCGTCGTCGCCGTCGTCGTCGCTGTCGCCGTCTTCGTCGTCGTCGTCGTCGCCGTCGCCGTCGCCGCCGTCGTCGTTGTAATGGTCGTCGCCGTCACCGTGGTCGTCGTCGCCGTCGCCGTCACCGTGGTCGTCGTCGCCGCCGTCGTCGTCGTCGTCGCCGTCGTCTTCGTCGTCGGCGCCGTCGCCGTCGCCGTCCCCGTCGCCGCCGTCTTTGTCGTCATCGTCGTCGCCGTCGTCGTCGTCGCCGCCGTCGTCGTCGCCGTCGCCGTCGCCGTGGTCGTCGTCGCCGCCGTCGTCGTCGTCGTCGCCGTCGTCGTCGTCGTCGTTTCCGCCGCCGTCGCCGTCGCCGTCGTCGTCGCCGTCGTCGTCGTCGATCGGTCCGCGGCGCCCCGCTCGTCCCCGCTCCCCCGGTGCTTGGGGCCCTGCGGGCCGTGTCGGGCACGGCGCTTCGTGGTGGTCGTCATCGCTCCGTGGTTGTGTTCGTCGTCGTTCGCTCCTCTTGGCCTCGTCGCCGTCGTCGGGGGGGTGCCGCCCGCCGACCGCCCGCCGTCGTCGTTGGGGCCTGGTCGTCGTCGTCGTCGTCGTCGTCGTTGTTGGGCCTCGTCGTTGGTGCCCCACGGGAGAGTAGCTGGGGGTCGGAAGGGGATGGGGAGGAGAAGGGTGAGGGGAGAGGGAGGGGAAAGGGGGGAGCGGGGAGGGGGAAGGGACGAGGGAAGAGGTGGGAGGAGGAGGCAGACATGGATCAAGGGGGCGTGGATTAGCGACGGATCCCGTTTCCATGGGAAATCGCTGATTTTCCGCCGCCGAACGAGGCGGCTCCTGCCGCATTTTGGGGAGGGGACCGCCCCCGATCCATGGATTCGGCGACCGCGCGTCACACCCAAGGATCGCCAATCCATGTTTGCGCGCCCTGCAGAGGAGGGAAGAGGAGGGAGGGGAAGGAGAAAGGGGAGGAGGAGGTGGAGGAGGAGGAGGAGGGGGAGGAGGAATACTAAAATTAATATTATGAACTCTATCACGATCAAGAATAGTAATACTAACTAATACTATCAAGAAATAGCACTAAGACAACTATTACGACACACTGATACTACTACTGAGAATTCTACGAGGGAAGCGACTTACATCAATAATCGTATGCAAAAAGACGACTAAGATTGCTACTACTACTACTACTACGACGACGACTACTACTATTAGTGCTACTACTACTACCACCACCACCACCACCACTACTACGACAACAACAACAACAACTACTACTATTACTACTACTGCTACTACTACTACTACGACTACTACTATCATTGCTACTACTACGACTAATACGACTACGACGACTACGACGACGTTTACTACTACTACTACTACGACGACTACTACTACTACTACGACTAACTACTACTACTACTACTACTACTACTACTACTACTACTACTACTACTACTACTACTACTACTACTACTACTACTACTACTACTACTACTACTACTACTACTACTACTACTACTACTACTACTACTACTACTACTACT
This sequence comes from Prorocentrum cordatum, assembly GCA_963575745.1. Classification (NCBI taxonomy): domain Eukaryota; class Dinophyceae; order Prorocentrales; family Prorocentraceae; genus Prorocentrum; species Prorocentrum cordatum. The sequence goes on from CAUYUJ010002136.1 coordinate 247,752, forward strand.
ACTACTACTACTACTACTACTACTACTACTACTACTACTACTACTACTACTACTACTACTACCACTACTACTTACTACTACGACTACGACTACTACTACTACTACTACTACTACTACTACTACGACTACTACTACTACTACTACTACGACTACTACTACTACTACTACTACTAATTACTACTACTACTACTACTACTACTACCACTATTACTACTACTACTACTACTACTACTACTACTACTACTACTACTACTACTACTACTACTACTACTACTACTACGCTACTACTACTACTACTACTACTACTACTATTACTACACTACGACTACTACTACTGACTACTACTTACTACTACTTACTACTACTACTACTACTACTAATACTACTACTACTAAGTAAGTCGTAGTCGTAGTAGTAGTAGTAGTCGTCGTAGTGTAGTAGTAGTAGTAGTAGTAGTAGTAGTAGTAGTAGTAGTAGTAGTAGTAGTCGTAGAAGTAGTAGTAGTAGTAGTAGTAGTAGTAGTAGTAGTCGTAGGAGTAGTAGTAGTCGTAGTACTACTACTACTACTACGACTACGACTACTGTTACCACTCGTAATGCCAATCCGAAGAATACCTTTACGAATAATATTGACCATACGAACGATACAAAACGAATACTAACAATATTACTCATACTAAAAATACGAAGGAATGGAGGGAAAGGAGGAGGAGGAGGAGGAGGAGGAGGAGGAGGAGGAGTAGGAGGAGGGAGGAGGGGGGTGCGGTGGAGGAGGAGGAGGAGGAGGATGGGGAGGGAAGGGGGGGAAGGAGGAGGAGGAGGCGGGGGAGGAGGATGAGGAGGGGGAGGGAGGGGGAAGGGTGAGAAGGGGGAGAAGGGATGGGGGAGGATGTAAGGAAGGAAGGAGAGGTGGAGGAGGGGGAGGAGGACGGGAGGGATGTGTGAGAAGGGGGAGGAGGGGGGAAGAAGGAAGGAAAGAAGGAAGGAAGGCATGACGGCATGAAGGACAGAAGCAAGGAATGAAGAAAGGACATAAGGAAGGAAGGAAGGAATTGAAGAAGGAAGGAAGGAAGGAAAGGAGGAGAAGGAGCAGAAGGATGATCAGCAGGATGAGCAGGAGGAGGAGGGGGAGGGGGAGACTGGGGAGGGTGCGGGAAGGGGGAGGGGGGAGAAATGCATGGTGAGGGGGAGGCGGTGGAAGAGGAAATTCACGTGGGTTCGGGGGCGGACTCCCGCTCCGAAGCCCCCGAATGAATATCGTAGCCAGGGCCATGACATCTCGCCAGATGTCATTGCCCTCTCTTCTTCCTTCAAGCCGTTCCCTGGCCCCCCCCTCGTCAACTGGCACGTTGACTGGATGTACTTAACAATATCGAGGGTGAAACAACTGCAGAGGCATACCGTTCGGAGGTCCGCACGGATTTTTGTTGGGATCGGCACTGGACCCTTAGATAGCGCGGAGTTTCCCCCCCCTCCTGCTCCTGCTCCTCGTCCTCTTGCACCGCGCGCCGCCCCCGCGCGAGCGTTTGAGCCCTTGGGCGCCCGAGGGGCAGGCCCCTCCTCCCCCCCCTCGGGAGGACGCTTTCGAGCCCTGCCCGGGCGCCCCCAACGCCCCCAAGAGAGCCCCAAGAGGCTCTTTCTCCTCCTGCTCCTCCTCCTCCTCCTCCTCCTCAGAGTGGCTCCCCCCCCGCACAGGTGGCCACCGAGAACGTCATGCTGAGCGGGCACGGGCTGCTGCGGCCGGGCGACCGCGAGCTGGCGCGACCGCCGCGGGGGGGGGGGGGGGAGGGCGGCCAGGGCCGGCAAGGGGTGATGGGCACATTTTTCACCACCATTACCATAGGTAGGAGAAGAGGAGGAGGAGGAGGAGGAGGAGGAGGAGGAGGAGGAGGAGGGGGACCTCCTCATCCTCACGTCTCCCCCGTCCTACATATGGCAGTGGTGGTGCAACATTTGGCCATCAAGGGGGGGGGGCGCCGGGGGCTCCTCGCCAAGGAAGTGCAAACACGGATTACAGTCAACCCGCACAGCAAGGAGAGAGCGAGCCTCACGAGGGTTGTTCGCAGCCAGAAACGGTTCCCTTGGCAGCGGTTGGAACATTCATGTATTATTTACATGCGAACGAAATAATTGATGTATAACAGATGCGTGTTTCCATATTGCCCTCATCCGACACTTTTCTCTTGCATTCGCGCTATGTCGCTGAGTGTCTCACGCCCTCCGTCTCGGCCTGCGGAGCGAGATGCCTCCATAGGCTCCTCGACCGGGCTTGACTGACTGGTGCGTAGTAAGGATGCGCGAGTTTTCCAAGGTTGCCCTTGCATCCTTGCCCCTTTGGCCCGTGCCTCGCATCTTTCACTGGCCGGCCCCGTCCGAGAAACGCCAACATGGCTCTCCAAGGCCCTTGCGACCTTGGCGCGCATCCTTACTGTACAGGTTGACTGTAAGGCGCGCGGATTGGCGACAGGTCCCGTCTCTGTGCAGAACCGGCGTGTTCCGCTCCCAAACCAGGCGGCGCTGATCTGGCGCCCGCGCGGCAGACCCACGGATCCCTGATCCATGCGAGCGACGCAGAAAAAGGAGGCCGTCGGCGGCGACACTGGCGCGCAAGTTGCCCGCGTAGGGTCGCGCGTGAGCGCCCTCGTCTCCACAGCAGCGTGGCCGCGCCGGCGGCCCGTGGAGGCCACCGCGCCGGGTCGCTACGTCGTCTCGCGCAGGGCCCGCTTGTGGTCCTCGCTCCGTGCTGCGCCAGGTGGCGAGTGCCCATTTTCGGGGCGCTGCCGGCAGAGAGCGGGCGGGCGGCACAGGGGGGCGGCCTCCGGCCGCCCGCGTGCTCGGAGGTGCTCCCGGGGCGAGGGCGCGTCCAGTGCCCGTAGGGCGTTGCAAGTGGGTATTCTTTCGGCGGCGAGCGAGGGGGGGAAGGAGGGCAAGGAGGGGCCGAGGTGGGCGAGGGACGATAAGCGTGAGCAGGAGGGGTAGGACGTAGGTGGGAAGAGGACGAGGGGGAGGAGGCGGAGGAGAGGGGCAGGGCGGGCTTCCGCCAGCTCGCCCCCGCCCGCCTGGCCTCATTCCTGGCGGCGACCGAGGGGGGAGGCGAGAAGGAGAGGGCCTTCTCAGAAGGCTCGGAAGTCCCCCGGCCTGCCGAGAAACTTTCTAAGCCTTCCCCGAAGACGAACAACAACTTCTCAGAAGGCGCGCGGGCTTCTGAGAGGTCCCGCCGCCTTCTGAGACGAAAGCCCTCTCCTTCTCACTTCCCCCCCTCGCTCGCCACCGATTTTCGGATTCCAGTCTGCTTTAAGCGTTTTCCTACTTCAAGAGCCGATATGATTTTGCTGTGTGCTGCCATTCTCTAGCATGGCCTGTCCCCAATCTACTCTATCCGCCTTCACACTTCATGCTTTTACTCAGGAGGGGAAAAAACACACAGACACAATTAATCGGCGATTCCCAGAAAATATGGGAAAATATGGGAAGTGGGGGGGAAGACAAAAACCCAGAAAATATGGGAACATATGGGGGATATTTTTACTTGTGTGTATTTATTTGTGTGTCCCAGTTCCCCTTCATTTACTTACTCCTTCCGATCGACATGTATTGTCGGACGTCGCGTAATGGGGGGCGATATATGAGGGGGGGATGAAGAAAGGTGCACCCTCTGTACTTCAAATGAGCCCTACATGGCCCCCACGGAGCCCAAAACGGGCACGAGAGGTTCACGTCCCCCCACTCATCGTCCCCCGTGAAGCAACGCCCAATGTTGGGATGCAGCTCCAAGGAGGTTGAGCTCAGCATCGGCGCTGGCATATCGGTGATCGACAGCAGGTCAGATCCGGCACAGTCTCGTCTAATTCCGCTGAATCCGGCCCAACCCTGCGTATACTCTGGGCTAATCCGGCTTGATGGTTCTGCAATCGGGCTTGAAGCCCTTAGTCGTTGTTACGGGGATCTCCCAGGAGTTGCACCCTATCGTGTAGGGCCCTTCGAGGGCCCAATTCGATCCGATCGACCCGATTCGATATCGATTCAGGCTGGCCCAGTCGGGTTCGATTCCGGCATTCGGCGGTCCGATGCGGCCAAATGTTTGCACGGCGTTGTTTTGCATCTTGGCGCAGTCCATCCGGTTCGATTTCGACCGACCTCGTGCCGATGCTGCCCGATCCGACGCTCAGTCCGATTCGATCTGTCTGATCTTTCCTCCTGCCCCAGCCTGGTCTGTGCTCACTCCTCCTGCCTCCCCCGAGGTTCTACGACCTCTGCGGGGTCGGAGGAGGAGGAGGAGGAGGAGGAGGAGGAGGAGGAGGAGGAGGAGGAGGAGGAGGAGGAGCAGGGGGAGGAGGAGGAGGAGGAGGAGGGAGGGGAGGAGGAGGAGGAGGAGGAGGAGAGGAGGAGGAGGAGGAGGAGGAGGAGGAGGAGGAGGAGGAGGAGGAGGAGGAGGAGGAGGAGGCGGAGGAGGGGGGGGGAGGGAGGGAGGGAGGGAGGGAGAGGGGGGAGGGAGGGAGGGAGGGAGGGAGGCGGAGGGAGGGAGGGGGGGGGAGGGAGGGGAGGGAGGGAGGGAGGGAGGGGAGGGAGGGAGGAGGGAGGAGGGGGAGGGAGGGAGGGAGGGAGGGAGGGGGGGAGGGGAGGGAGGGAGGGAGGGAGGGAGGAGGGAGGAGGGAGGGAGGGAGGGAGGGAGGGAGGGAGGGAGGGGAGGGGAGGGAGGGAGGGAGGGAGGGAGGGAGGAGGGAGGGAGGGGGGAGGGAGGGAGGAGGGAGGGAGGGAGGGGGGAGGAGGGGGGGGAGGGAGGGAGGGAGGGAGGGAGGAGGGAGGGAGGGAGGGAGGGAGGGAGGGAGGGAGGGAGGAGGAGGAGGAGGAGGAGGAGGGAGGAGGAGGAGGAGGAGGAGGAGGGAGGAGGAGGAGGAGGAGGAGCCTCTTGGGGCCCTCCTGGGGGCGTTGGGGGCGTTGGCAGGGCTCGAAAGCGTCCTCCCGAGTGGGGGGAGTGCTCAAACGCTCGCGCGGGGGCGGCGCGTTGGGACCTCTCAGCGCGCCACACACCGGGGAAAACAAAAACACATCTCGAGCTGGTCGCATTAAGCCGACACACTTCGCGAGCTGGTTGCATCAAGTCGAGCGTGTCCCCCTAATTACAGGAGGAATATTCAAAACAGCAGTGTAAGCAAATAGTCTGGGGACGATGTCTCTACTATGTTTCTACTAAGTCCAAAATTCGCCTGCAGGGGGGCATGCCCGACCTGATGGTTGCAGCGGCCAGAGCGCGGCTCCTCTCGGGCAGGCCACGGACTCCAGGCCTCGCAGACGGGGTTGGGTCGGATGGGGTCGGGGGATCAGCGCCGCGTCGCCGATGCATCGGCGGTGCGGCTCGATGTGGAGCCCGACTTGCTCCACGCCGAGGGCGCAGATGCATCCCTGGCGCCGCCGATGCACCTGCGATGCATCGACGGCGACGCGGCGCGATCCTCCCACCCCATCTTCTCGGACCCCATCCAGGAGGCCTCTGAGGACGGCTAGGATAAGAATCGGTCCAGCGGGCCCCAGGGCTCAGCGCTCTGGACCGGCCGCGGCGCGCGAGTTACCTGCATCCTCCAGGATCGCCAGATCTCGGACATCCCTGGAACGAGTCCATTTCCGGTTTTGCGCTGGTCCTGACTTCTTGGGCGCGAACTACTGGGGGGGCGATCCATGGGAGGAAGAGAGGTGCCCCTAGGGCCCTAGAGACTCCCTCTTGGGCGCTAGAGGGCCCCTTCAGGGGCCCTAAGGGGCCCCTTGTCTGCAGCCCTCGATGCCTCCCTATGTATCGCCCCCTCCATTAGTTATCTCGCGCCCGAAGTTTCGTCTCGCCCTGCGCGAGGGGGGCCCGCGCCAGTGCAGGTTCGTTCCACCGTCGAGCGGGGCTTCCGGGACCTGAGCGCGCAGCTCGAGGAGACGGCGGCCTGGCCCCACCATCCGACGGGTGCGCCGTTCGCAGCGCCCCGTGCGCTGTCGAGGCCCCCTCGCTCTTCCACGAGCTCCGCCTGCCGCACCCCCGCCAGCTGGTGCCTGGCTGCCCCTGCTGATGTCGTGTGCAGGGTGCGCCTTGCTAGGTTCTGGGCTGAAGTCGGGTATGTCCCTGTACAGGAGGAATATTCAAGAAGCAGAATTCCGGATGATTTTTTACATTTTTTTTTTAATATAAAAAAACTGTTTGTCATTTGTCTTGCAAAATCAATCCGCCTGGAAGAGGGCATGCCCGACCTGATTCTAGGCTTCCCGCACGGGGGCCGAGTAGACGGGGTCGGAGGATCGCGCCGCATCGCCGATGCGCCGCCGTCGCATCGCCGGTGCGGCTCGATGTGGAGCCCGATTTTCTCCACGCCCACGTCGCCGATGCATTGCCGGCGTCGCCGATACATCGGCGATGCATCGGCGATGCGGCGCGAACCTCCGACCCCATCTAATTTCCCGAACCCCATTTAGGAGTCCTCTATTTTGGCCTCGCACTGTCTTCTTGCCTGGGCTGTTCAAGCCTTGCTGTGTGCCCCGTCGCACGGCCTCTTGGCACAGGCTGAGGAGCCGCAGGGCTGGTGGCTCTGATGGTGACCGAGGCTTTTCGGAACTCGGCGGGCCCGCTCGAGATCCCCGAGGGTAACATCGTGCAAGACACTCGGGGAGGCCTCTGTGGATGCAGCCAAGACGCTGACAGGAGAGCCTCTTGGGGCTCGGGAGCTCGGGTCTTCGGGCTGCTCCTGAGATTTTCAGGAAGGGGGAAAACATACAGACACAATTACTCGTCGATTCCCAGGAAGATATGCAACAATATGGGAAGTGGGGGGAAGACGAACATCAAACAAATATGGAAGAATAGGGGGAATCCTGTTATTTGTATGCATTTCTTTGTGTGTGTGTGTGTGTGTGTGTGTCCCAGGGCCCCCTTCAGGTTTAAGGTCGGGAGCCCGCTCCTGGCCGAGGCTCGCCGTGGCCAGAGGGGCCACTCCCGTCCTTTGCCGCCGCTCCCCTGTGGCAGCACGATGGCTGCACTGGTAAAAGTCGCGCGTGCCCCCTCGACAGGAGGAAGATACCCAAACAGGCAACACATAGTCCAGGCACGATTTCTCGGAGTATCTTTAAGCATCGTTTGAATATGTTGTGACTATTTTTGGTTTTCCGTTCAACATCCGCTGGTAGGGGGACATGCCCGATCTGACTGTGTTGGTGCGGGGCGGGGCCGCCTCCACTCGTGCTCTGAGGGGCGCGCTGTGGCGGAATACAGGATGTCGGGCGGCATGGAGATACACAGTGTCTTCCCTAGTGTCATTCTTCTGTGCACGCTGGTTTCTCTCCCGCCCCGTCCCAGACGTCCGACGTGGTGATTTTGTTCACGACGCGAGGATGTCACGGGAGGTGGTCCGTCCAGCGTCGCCGGCCACTTCAGACCGCCTAAGACCGCCGACGATCACCCGAGACCGTACATTTCAAACATCCGACGTTGTGTTCTTCGCAGCAGGACCCCTTTGCTGGGAACCGCCTTGACATTGGGTAGTTTTTTGATGGCCCCTTGGCCCAGGCCCCCTTGATGCAACACAAAAGCAACCAACAAGTTCGTCGTTTTTTGTGGTTGTTCTCCACGGAGCGAGGATGTCAGAGCCCTCCTCCCGGCCCCCTTGCCCGCGCAGGTGAGCCATCTCCTCTCCCGCCCTCCTTGCCGCTGGGAGAGCCCAACAGCGCCCCGGCTCCCATTCACCCCCGCGGCGTGAGAGGACGGCCCGCGCGCTCGCCGCCAGAGCGGGCCGCCAGAGCGCACAGATGCTGGGCTCCGTCATCGGGCCCGACGAAGCGAACCAGTTTTAAGTCGGGCCTGTCCCTCTAGAGGGGGAATATTCAAGAATAGGAAAAAATAGTCAGGGGACAATTTTATGAACATTTTTGGCCATTTGGGGTACTTTTCGGGTATTTTGGATTTTTCGTTCAAAACCCACCTGTAGGGGGACACGCCCGACTTAAAGCCAGTTCCCCCTGCACAGTTCTCCGGTTCGTCAGCGGCGGCGCGGGACACGCAGCGTCGGGCAGCAGCGGCAGGGGCGCAGCGGAGCTGACGCTCCGCAGCAGGACGGTCTTGGAGAGCAGAGAGCGGCCGCGGAGGATCCCGAAGGGCTTGACGACCTCTCGCCAAGCGACCGGTGGGGATCGAGCCGGATAAGTCCGGGTACGCCGAGGTACATCCGTGTAAGCCCGGGCTGATCCAGGCAGATCCAGACATCTCAAGGGAAGGTTGGGGCAAGTTGCGGCCGCTCTAGTGCGAGTCGACGGACGGCAGACGTCGTTGGGCCCTGAACGAGAGGATGGAGGAGACCCCTCCCCCCAGACTCATGATGTCCCAACCTATTTGAGCCTGAACCACCAGGAAAACAATCGAGCACCAAGAAGGTGCCGAAACTGGAGGGCTTTCACGGGTGGGGCCCTGGGAGGCGATACTCGCTCGATACTGCTTCGATACTTTTTTCTGGGTGCTCGAAATTCTTGCTGGGGCGTGGTCCTCAAGTACGGTGGGAGCAACATCACCCCAGTCCCCCTTCGCGTCCGGAAGACATCGCGGCGGCATGTGGTCCTCGTAGACCTCGGCCAGGGGAGGACATGGCCCTTGCCCATGCCGCTACCGTGTTCCCTCGGCCTCCCCTTTTGGGGCCTCCAGGGCGGCCCTCGTCGCCATCGCTGGGCTCGCCTCGAACTCCCGGTCAGCACGCACCCCGTTGCATGTAAAATCCATGGAGCCCTTGCGCGACCACCGATTCAAGCTTTCCCGCCTGCTACCGCCTATCACCGCTCACTATACCGCGGAACACCGTCTGCTATACCATAGCACGTGTCCGATTGGCTCCCCAGACGCCTGGGCCCCTCCCCCCGGGGGAGAGAGCAGCTGCTCGCCGCCGCCTCCGCCCTGCGGGCGGCTCCTCCGGGGGGGGGCCCGGCACGGAGGGCCCCCTTGTCGGGGCATCGTTTCGATGCCTCCGGTTCGGTCCGATTCGGTTTTGCTGGCGTCCGATTCCGATTTGACTCGTCTTCGGATTCCGATCTGGGCTCCGATTCCTGACTGGAGGCGTGCTAGCCTGCCTGCCGCCTTCCGCCGATTCGGCTTCTCCCGACTCGGCTGCCGATTTCCGCTAATCCGATTCATTTCGATCGCCGATCCGACTCGTCGATTCGATTCTGGGCTCTCCTGCCTTGTCGGGGGCCTTAAGACGGGAGTCAATGCAAACGGGGGTCTGTCAGAGCGCCAGATCTTGGAGGACCCTGCAGAGCCAGGGTCGCATTGACCCGGGTTTGGGTACAGGATCCTGCAGGATCCTGCAGGGCCTGATTGACCCGGGTCTGCATTGACCCGGGTCAGTGCATCCCCGACCTTGGGGGAGCCGAGGCATTCAGGAAAAGCACCTCCCGTCGTACCTCTTCTCGCAGGCGATCGCAAACATGGATCAAGGGGGCGTGGATTAGCGACGGGTCCCGTTTCCATGAGAAATCGCGGCTCTCCGCCTCCGAGCGACCAAATGCCCAACAAACGAGCCCTTTCCGTCACAGAGGGGCTTGTGCAGCGCCAGGACTGCCCACCAAACAAGCCCCTTCCGTCGCAGAGGGGCTTGCAAAAAAAAACGAATGTCACCTTATTCCTGCTTCTGGATTACAGCCGACCCGCAGAGTAAGGATAGGCATCCCTCAAGGGTACCCTTGCATCCTTGCTTCCTGGGTCCATCCTTGGACACGTTCGTCGGCCGCGCCCCGCTCGAAAACTCCGAAATGGGCTTCCACGGGCCTTGCATCCTTACCGCGCATCCTTACTCTGCGGGTTGACTGTCCTCCTGCTTCCTGGACCGATCCCGTCGTGCCTCTCCTCGCCCACGGGCGCCAGGGATGCCAGGGCAGCACCGGCCGCATGGCCCCGAGCAGCGCGCACGGCGCTCAGCTCCTCCCCTTCCCCGCTCTCTCCGCCCCCCCCCCCGTCGGCGGCCCGGACCTCCGAGGGCCCGAGGAGCAGGTCGGGCACGTCTCCCTGCAGGCAGATTTCTGGAGGAAGAGATCGCAAGCTGGACCATATACACTACCAGTGGCGGTTGTTTCTCAATCCCACGACTCCTTTCAGGATCAGGGACGACGTCGGGGTGGTGTGGTGTATACTTCTCCCCCGTTTTCCAAGGGAAACAACGAAACATGTATACACCAGGATCCCGTATACACCAGACTCCGCGTTCCTGTGCGAATTTCAGCGCAGGGTCGGGAGCAGCGTCGGTGTACAGAGTTCGCTTCCCCAAAAATCAAGAAGTAAACAAAAACGGTCAAAAGCAATCAGACTGTTGTCCCCCGACTTCTGTTTGACTATCTTTTGAGTGTCCCCCCCGTAGAGGGACGCGCCCGACTCCGCCCGAGGACCCGACGTGCTCTGGCCTCGGGGCCCCCGGCTCGTCTCGTCCCGAGCCGGTGGCCGGAGCCGGCCTCCAGAGGCCGCAGGCGCAGCGCAGGGCGCAGGCTCGAGGGCGTCGAGTCTGCGGAGGGGCGCACGTCCGGGCCTTCCGGGTGGGGTCCGCGCAGGTGGGGTCCCAGACACGATCGCGTCGTGAGACAGTCTGGACGGGCGGTTCGTCGCTTGTTCGGCCCACGGGGGCCCTGGCTGGGCCTCGTCGGGACCGTCAAAAAACGACTCGGGATGCAAAAAACAGTCCTGGGGAAAGGGTCCAGACTTCCAGGGACGCCGCACTTACAAATTCAGGACGTCGCATGTCTGGGGTCGGCCGGTGCACGGCCGATGCATCGGCGACACGGCGAGATCCTCCGACCCCATCTACTCGGACCCCATCTAAGAGGCCTCTAGTCTTCGGCGGGGCGCATGCGGCCATGCCTGCATCACGCTTCAGCAGCCCCGGGGATGATGGGCGCGCGATGTTTTTCAACATGCGGTGATACGCATCTGTGATCACTTGTCTCTGTCGTTGGCAGTAGGTATTTCTGGAGTTTCAGGTCTTGACTGACTTCTGGCGCCTTCCTACTTCAAGGACGGACATGCTCTTGCTCTGTGTTGCGCTATTCTCAGTGGTGGCCCGAACCCAGTTTACCTTAGTTACCCGCCTCCCCACTCCCAGGTTGATCCCTACCTCTTCCGACCGACGCATACGCGTCAGCGCTGGCCCGTGGGCTCGTCAGAAAGCCTGGCTAGAGCCTGAGCTCTCGCGCGACTCGGGCCGAAGCAGCTTGAGCCACCCTCGGGAGCGCAGCGGCACCGAGGGCGCGGCGGCGCCCCTGCCTTCCTTCCCCCCCCTCCATCGGGCAGCGCAGGCAGGGCGCGGCGTCGGAGGACGCGTACCCATCGGTCGTTGAAAGTGGGTACTCGTGGATTCCCAGATCCTAAGCTACTTCAGGCGCCTTCCTACTTCCATCAACGCGCGCGTTTCCCCCTTCCCTCAATCGTTAGGGGGGCGGGCGGGAACCCAATCTACTTCCAGCGCCTTCCTTTTTCATGTTTCTACCTACTTCTTCCGTCCGATGGGTAATGGGGGGGCGATACAGGGGAGGCTGTTGCCAGGGGGAAGCAGGGACAGGGTCGACCTCGCCGCGAGAGCCCCCCTCAGCTGGCCCCCCAAGGGGTGCCCAAGAGGGGGGGTCCGCAGCGGCCCAAGACGGCCCTGGAATGGCCAAAGAGGGCCTCACTGAGGTCCCCGTGTTCGCGCTTAGGATCGTATGTTTGGGCGGTTTGGTTCGATACATCTGCAGAAAATGGCCCCTGTCTCTAATGTTATTGGCCCTCCCTCACTCAGGTTCCTCAGGTTCCTTCCCAGAGGGTTAGGGCTTCTTTTTCGGTTCGCCATGGAGGCCCAGAAAGGGGCCCCTTCAGGGCCTGAGAAGGGCACCTCCGTCCCCTCCGCACTTGTCGCCCCCCGTGGATCCGTGCCCAAGCAGCGGCGCCTCGCGCCCGCGCCCCCCCCCCCCCCCCCCCGGACGGGCCGACCGAGGAGCGCGCGCCCAGCGCCTTCAACGAGCTGGAGGTGACGCCGCTCACCAAGATCGAGCGCGAGGCATCGGGGCGCGGGTCTGCAATCGGGCATGTCCCTCCAGAGGAGGAATATCCCAAACCAGTGAAATCATAGTCTGGGGACGGATTTCATATAATTTTCGGATTGCTCTTAAGATCAGTTCTGGACTACTTTTTAGTGTTCTTCCAAAATCCGCCGGTGTCCGACCTAACGCTGGTCGCGCGGGGGCTCGCCGAGGGCCGCCGAGTTCGAAGACGTCCGCGCAGGAGCGACCCTTCGCCGGAGCGACCTCTGGTGCAGGCCCACGGGGGGCCCGTCGACGCTGAACGCGATGGGACAGCAGCCCAGAGATCCAACGTATTGAAAAAAACACGACGGAGGTTTGTCGCCCTTTTCAGCCTCCAGGGTCCCTCGCCGGGCCCCAGGACCGTCAAAACACGACTCAGGATGAAAAACCGGTCCCGTGGAAGAGGTCGGGACCTCCAGGGACCCCGTATTGAAAAAGTCACGACAGCGGATCTCTGGGAGTGGCATGCGCGCTCGGGTGGGCCCCCCCCCGCGCCCCCCGAAAGCCGCGCACCAGAGATCACTCTTGCTCGTCGTCAGGGCCACTCTGGCGTGCAGCCGCCGCAGCCCGAGGTCCCGGCGCCGCACGTTTCTCGCGGCGCCGGAGCTCGGGGAGGGCTGCCCGTGGCCGCCGCAGGCGACGGCGGCGGCGTCCCCGACGCGCCCGCCTCGTGACAGTGACAGGAGGCACGACGGGCGGTCTGGGGCCACCCGGGGCCCCCGGGGGGGCCCCCTCTGGCGGGCTGGGCTCCGGGACGGAGAGCCGGAGGCCGGGTCAGGCGTCCAGGGGAATGCTCTCTGCGGGGCGGTCGCGAGGCCGGACGTCTGGGGGCCGTCTGAGGCGGCCGCCGCCGGCGGCGACGACGGCGATCGGGCGCGAGGATCGGCGCGCGCGCACAGGAGCCGTCGAGGGAGGTCAGGCAGGGCGGCGAGGCCACGTCGGTGCCGTTGTCTTGGTCGGCGTCGGGCCGACGTGTCGTCCCTTGCTTGCGGGGCTCCCTGGTCTTCTGGACCGTTCGTCTTGAAGCGTCGGAAAGCCAAAAAGGCGAGATGGCTAGAATCCTTCAAACACCCACGGAGAATACATGATTCGTGCCTCTTGGGGACCTCTTGGGAGGCCTCTTGGAGGCCTCTGGGGGCGTCTTGGCGACCTCTTGGGCCATTGTTAGGCCATCTTGGGCGTCTTGGGCCGTTGTTTGGGCGTCTCGGGGCCCTCCTTGGACCGTCTTGGAGGCCGCTTGTGGCCCTCGTGGTCCGTCTCGGGGCGCTTTCCGGCCAAGAAAAGTCTTGCGACAAGAATTTCCGGAACCGGGGGGGGGTGTGCGGGAAGCCCCAGTAGATTTGAGAATTGAGGGCCTGCTCCCCGAAGACTCCTGGACTGAGGACTGTGGCTGCAGGGAGTAGGTTGGCAAAGGACCTGAGGACACGCCCACTCTGTGGCCAGAGGCACGGTGGTGGATATGCGGTGCAATCTATGTGGTGCAACCCAGGTGGTGCCATCTATGTTGTGCAATATATGTCGTGCGATTCATGTTGGGCAATCTACGCGGTGCAATATATGCTTGACAGTCTTTGTGGAGTAATCTATGTGGTGCAATTATTTTCTGTTCGCGGTGAGTTGTCAACTCCACTGCTCGCGCAACCATCTCACCCACCCACCCGCAAGTTGGTTTGCACAAGCCCATGCGACGGCGATTGCGATGAGTGCTTGGAGCTGGCTGGTGCATCCCTGCGGCCGTGCTAGCCCGCGCATGCTCGCGCGCGGCCAGCTAGTTCGGCGCGATCGCCGCGGCCGCGGTGGCGCTCACCGCGGGGCAAGTTCCAGCGTGCACGACTTGGGCGGGCGTAGTATCATGGCAACGTCGACAACGGCTCAAGAATTGCACCCTTGGGAAGGCCCAAGGGCTTAGGGCTCAAGTCTGATTTGTTGCACCATGCCTCCCTGCCAGGTCTGCTTAAGTCATGGCGTCGCTGGCGAGGCGATCCCGGGCTCGGCCTTCTGCGCCGCGCACGGCCATCCTGGCGCCGCTGCTGTGGCGACTGGGCCGGCGCTGCCGCCAGGGCTTCCCGCTCCCAGGGATGGCTTTGCTGCGGCTGCCCCGCCGTCCGACCCAGGCCTGGGACTCAGCGACGATGGCACTGGCCTGACCCAGGACACCGTGCACCTCAGCCTGGACAATTCCGACATTGCCATGGGCGAGGCTGCTGGTGCACCAAACGCCGCCGCCCCAGTGGCCGCGTCTGCTGCTGCCGCTGCTGCCGCAGTATCCCCCCACCTGCCGTCAGGTCAACCGTCGGGCCAGCCAGCGGGGGCTGGGCAGGCCCCTCCGGAGGCTCCGGCGGTGATGCTGAACCTTCAGCTCTTGCAGGCGTTCGTGGAGGCCGAGATCGTCCAGCACTTCGCTCTGAGGCAGGCCGTTTCGACTACGACCTCCCCGACGACAGAGGTCGCCGTGGCTTTCCCGCGTAGCTGGGTGGAGCTGCAGGCCCTGCTGGGTCGCCTGGCCTACGACGTGCAGACGGTGGACCCGTGGCGGCGCCTGGGGTTGCCCATGTACGAGGGGCCGGAGCCCACGGCATCGATGATCGCTGCCCGCGCCCGCTCGGCGCGCTACTTAGGAGGCCTCGCTGCTGTGGCGGCATGGGCTCCTGCAGATCATCAGGCAGTAGCGGTCTTCGTGGCGGCGGTGGGGGAGGCAGAGCAGCGGTGCCTCGCCGAGCTGGACGCCCTCATCAAAGAGCGCCGCAAGTTGAAGGCTGGGCAACTGCCGCTCCACCGGGAGCTCGGGAGCGCTGCTGTGCAGCTCATCCGCGACAGCGCGGCCGCCTCAGGCGAGCAGATCCTCACCCAGTGGTCTGACATCCTAGGCACGGTCCGTGCCTCTGCGGCGACGCCGGCGCAGGCGATCAAGGAGACCAGGGACCTCGCCCAGCTGGCTGAGAAGGGGGATGCCAAGCTCTGGACCTCCCTCGCGGGCCGGGCCGCCGTCCTGTGGGCCCCCGAGGACAGCAACGCGCTCACGCGTATGCTGGCCTCGTTCCTGCGGTTGCCGTCTGGCCAGCGTCCAGCGTCCATCCGCCTGATCTCTCCGATCCCGCTCCTACCCGGCATGACTTCGGTACTTGGGGTGATGGATCTGTGGTGGCATCCGCTCTTGAGCGATAAGTGGGCGTCGGTGGTACGCGACTGCACGTTCACGACCTCCCCGGTTGAGCTCATTCTACCAGGAGTTGGTGGCCCCCGGCATGAGCGCACGGGACTGGCGGTGTTCACCCTCCGTCATGAGGGTGCCAGGCACGTGCCGCGGCTTCTACAACCCAGTGCCCCCCTGATCAGCGTGCCCGAGGTGCCGGTCCTGCTCATGGACGTCCCAGCACTGGCCCTACCGCAGGTGCTGCCTGCGGTGATGGCCCTGCCTGGCGCGATCTGCCGCGACCCGCGGCGCAGCGCTCTGAGCACCAAGGAGCGTCCGCGGGTCCGGTTGGAAATCCTCTTCCCGCCGTCCGTGCCGGAGCTGATGATCCTCATGCCCATCGACCAGCTGAGGCAAACGATGCTGCCCGGGGACGCCGTCTACGGCCTCTCATCCTTGTATGCCGCTGGGGACGCGCAGGTTCTGGAGACGTCGGGCGGTGCCAATCTGCACCATTACTGGGGTCTCTGCTCACAGATGGTGGTACTCGGCCGGACCAAGCTTCTGGTCTACTCGAGTGCGAGCGCGGCCACATGGACAAGCACCATGGACAACGTGCTGGCCGCCGACTCCACTGAGACCACGGCCCGGCTCAAGTGGAAGCCTTCGCGGCTGGGGGGGCGCACCATCGCCGCCCCGTCGGCCACGCCAGGTGCCATGGCGGCGGCCAGGCGTCGCGAGAGGCAGGTGGGCAGCCAGGTGGACCACATCACGGACGTCACTTTGCTCGGGGAGGTCGGTCGGGAGGACGGCTCGGTGATCCGGCTCCTCATGAACCACTTGGTCAACGTGACGGGCCTGAACTTGACGGAGACGGTCTACGCCCGCGACCCCAGGGCCGGTGAGTACGTGCACTTGGCGACCCAGGATGCGGCAGCACCCCCGGGGCGGGTTCGACTCCTTCTCAGCAGCGCTGCGGACGTCCGCCGGGTGTATGCCGCGCTGGACGGTCAGACCCTCCAGGTCGGTCAGGACCTCATCGGGATCGCGGTGGTCAACGACGCGGTGGAGGAGACGCGGCGGCCGGGAAACGGCCGTCGGGGGCAGCCGCAATAGCCGCCGCCCCCGGGAGGGAGGAGTCCATGCATGCCGGAATTCATTGCATCTTGGATGAGGGGGTTGCGTGTTGGATCGTGGAGGTCGCCCTGTTCTCACGCTCTGCACCCGCCGAGTCGAGCTACGTTGGCCGCCATCGTGCCCAGCCGTACGCCCCTGCTTCTCG
The DNA here is from genome assembly GCA_963575745.1 of Prorocentrum cordatum. NCBI lineage: Eukaryota > Dinophyceae > Prorocentrales > Prorocentraceae > Prorocentrum > Prorocentrum cordatum. The sequence continues at coordinate 264,221 of CAUYUJ010002136.1, forward strand.
CCTACATCCCGTTCCAGAGGGAATTGCTGACCGACTACTGCCAGAGTTACCACAACTGTTTTTTCGTGATTGCGATTTGGTTCCAAGGAGCTGGGCGACGGGGGGATTGGAGGTGCCGCTCAGCGTGTACCGTCATCGTCGGCTTCTTCGGGCGGTAGGGGCCATGCCTCCGTTACCGCTGCACTTGCCCGAGCTGTCGGTTCCGCCGCGTCGCCAGCTGGCCGGCGCTCCTGACGCGGCCGCTCGGCGTGCCCCTGCAGAGCCCTACCGGGGAGACTTCCCAGGAGTGCAAAATGACATTAAATATGTTATAAATCCTTGCCACCTTCAAAAACAACCATGATACATTTTTGACAAGAAAAAATGTAACAGAATGTGCGTTACATTTTTCACACTATATGTCTATGCTTGTTTGTTGTTTTAGTGTTTTTTGCTTCAGAAATCGGTGATGCCCATATGCCCGTATAGACATGATTTCAAAATCGTGCTCTCGCCGTCAGCGCCATCGCCCCCGTCCCCCCCTCCACTGCGCGCACGTGCGCCGAGAGCTTTATTTTTGCCCAAGGGCTTCCCCTCGCCCGCATTCGAGGCGCGAGTGCGCCCGTGAGGGCCGCGAGGGCCCTCCAGGGGCCATGTCGGAGGAGGATCTCGACGCGGCGGCGGCGCCGCCGCGCGGCAAAGGCGGGGGAAGAGGATGAAGGAAGGATCGGTCGTATGTCGTCGTCGGTCGTTCGTCGGTCGTTCGTCGTTCGTCGGTCGTTCGTCGGTCGTCGATCGTTGGTCGATCGTTCGTCTGTAGTCGATCGTTCGTCGGTCGTCATTCGTCGGTCGATCGTCGGTTCGTCGATCGTTCGCCGACGTCGCCGTGGACGTTCCGAAAGGAGGAGGGGGTCGACGACGGCGGCGAGGAGGGATTGTCGCCAGGCGACTCGATGATGTTGGCGACGGCCGTCCTCCCCATGCTCCAGCGGGCCGGGAAGCCGAGCTTCATATTATACGGGGAGGACGGCCGCAACTCGCCGCTGCAGATTGATAGGTTCACCGAGCCCGTCGTCCAGTTTTTCGGAGAAGTGATCAGGATTGCGCAGGGGGATGAAAATAGCAATTAGGCGAAATGAGTGAGGACAGGGTGAACATGAGATGAGGATGTTGATGATAAATGAGATGAGGCGGAGGCGGTAGCAGGGTGAGAAGGAGGATGACTATGAGGAGAAGGAGTCGATCAATGACGAGTGACGGGAACTTCGGGAGGGTGGGGGGGTAGCTCCCAGGAAGAAGCAGTGCAGCGTCTCCGACCTGAAGATTAATGACATTGAGATGCAGGGGGCGCTGCACCAGGGGGCGCTGGCAATCGGGTTCGGGTTCAGCGACAGAGACATGTCAGAGTGGAAGCGGACCATGAGCAAGCGGATTCGCACCATGGCGTGCCATATCAGGACAGAACGCGAGAGAGACGATGGCGGGAGAGGATGAGGAACGGATGGAGGAAGATTAAAGGAGAGCAGGTAGGGATTACGATGAGATGAGCAGGAGAGAGAGGGAGAAAGAGAGATAGAGAGATGGTAAACACACACTATATATACACACCAAAAGAGGGAGAGAGAGAGAGAGAGAGAGAGAGAGAGAGAGGAGAAACAGAGAGAAATAGATATTGAGAGAGCGAGCGAAAGAGAGAGAGAGAGAGAGAGAGAGAGAGAGAGAATGAGAAAGAGAGAGAGAGAGAGACAGATATGTAGAGAAAGGTATCATGATGGAGACCATTGTAGTGGGGACCTCGAGGGGACAGGATACGAATACAGACCGAATGTTAGAATAGATGCAGAAAAACAGGGGCACATATACACACATGTGCATACAGAGAGAGAGAGAGAGGGGGGGGGGGGAGAGAGCCCGCGCCCGCAGGAAGTACCAGGGCAAAGACTTCGTCCGCAGGATCCAGGAGGCATCCGAGGGGCACTGCGGCGAGGCGGCGTCGCCGAGGCCGTCGCCCAAGGTCGCGCTCAAGCGGCCTGCTGCTGCTGCCCCAGCGGCGCTGAAGCGCCCCGCCGCTACCCTGGACGATGGCGATGATGATGAGAACGGCGAGTCCAGGGGCAGTGAAGAAGATGATGATGATGAGGACGGCGAGTCCAGGGGCGGCGGTGAAGAAGATCCAGATGATGAGGACGGCGAGCCCAAGAACTACGTCGGGGGCAAGGACAGCGACAGCGACGGCCTCGGCGAGCCCAGCATGGAGGAGCGCATCGCGCACATGGTACATCAGGCTGTGGGGTGGTAGCGCGGTGGAGGGAGGGAGGGGATGAAAGCGAGGCGGGGGAACTAGAATGAGACGGGGGGGGGGGAGGTGGAGGCCAGGCTGAGAGAGGGGGTGTATGTATATATATATATATATATGAGAGAGAGAGAGAGAGAGAGAGAGAGAGAGAGAGATGGGGAGAGAGAGAGAGAGAGAGAGATGGAGAGAGGGAGGGGAGAGAGAGAGAGAGAGGTAGAGAACGAGATAGAGAGAGATGCGGAAACAAAAACCAACAACAGGAGGGAGGGAGAGGGAGGGATGGAGAGAGAGAGAGAGAGGTGGACAGGATATTGATGGGGGACGGGGAGGAGGAAAGGGAGAGGGATAAGGAGAATGAGGGAAGGAGGGATAGGGATGGAGGGAGGGACGGGAGAGAGAGTGTGTGAGAGAGAGGGGGAGCGAGACAACGAGAGAGATACAAACGATGCTATCTCTGATGGGGGGTCGAGCATGTTAAACAGTAGCGAGCGACCTAAGTTGGTGTTCAGCTACAGCGCTGAACACCAACTAAACACACAACAGCAACAACCATCATCGCAAAATCATCGCAAACTCATTGCAAAATCATTGCACAATCATTGCAACACTCGCCCAACATGCAGCATGACAAACCGTGTGACATTGTGATGTCATCGTCCCGCCCTAAGCCCAAGGCTGCTCGCCCCCTCCGTGCAGCTGCAGCGCGCCCTGGTGATGATCGTGCAGCTGCAGCGCCCCCTGGTGATGATCGTGCAGCTGCAGCGCCCCGTGGTGATGATCGCGCAGGGCCTCATGGTGATGATCGTGCGCCCCGTGGTGATGATCGTGCAGGGCCTCCTGGTGATGATCGCGCGCCCCCTGGTGATGATCGCGCAGCGCCTCCTGGTGATGATCGTGCAGAGCCTCCTGGTGATGATCGTGCGCCCCCTGGTGATGATAATGCAGCAGAGCCAGCGCCCCCTGGTGATGATCGTGAAGCAGCGCCCCCTGGTGATGATCATGACGCAGCGCCCCCTGGCGATGATCGCGTAGCAGCTCGGGGAGAGATGTACACGTACGGCTGGGACGAGATCGCGAAGCAGGCGTGGCGCTCGCTCGACGGACAGTCGGCAGTGCAAGCATGAGTATGAGAAGGCGAGGATAAGGATGATGATGACGGGACGTGGGGATTGATGAGGGGGAGGGGGCTTGGCGAGAGATCGAGAATGAAGATACGCACGAGGAAGAGTATGAGGCGGGTGATGATGAGGTGGAAGAGGTGGATGATGGGGGACAGGAGGCGGATCAGGAGGGAAGGAGAAGACGTGGGCTGAGGGGCACGAGGATAATTTTTGTTCGCTCGGATTCACAGGAGGGTACAAGGAGTGCGCCACGACGTGGGTCACGAGCGCCTCGGGCTTGCCCGACGAGGAGGCGCTCGCCTGGTGGCCCGACGGTGACGCCATGCCCGTGGGAGGCTGGCGGAACAAGGACACGTCCGAGCTCAATGCCGAGCTCGAGGCGAAGGGCAATGCCGATGCCGCCAAGGCCAAATCCAAGGCCAAGGCAAAAGCCAAGGCCCTGCTCAAACGGCCCGCCGCGGCGGCGCCCGCGGCGGCGGAGGGGGGGCTGGCACCCCCGCCGCCCAAGAAGGGGAAGCCTAGCCCCTCGCTCAAGAGGCCGCGGGCCAGGAAATAATTTGTCACCGCCCCAGGAGTTGCCCCTGAATAATACCACACTAACCACTAACATCACCAGGCGTGTTCCCGTGTAAGCCCCCCAATAAACTCGCGAGTGGAAGCCCCGTGCAAGCCCCCCAGTGTTCCCGTGTAAGCCCCCCCGTGGAAGCCAACGTGTATCAGACATTGGCCATCTAAATGCATCGAGACCCTGGATTGCTATCCGAACGATTGATCGTCAACCACGCAAGGGGGGGTGGGCACCGATCTTGCTTGCACTGGCCTAGCCCGATGAAGGTGGTCCGAGAGCGTCACGACGACCGTGAAGAACGACTGCCTCAAGAAAGACGGCACGCGGAAGAGGACGCGTTGCCTTGTTTCTCAGACAGGTGGTGACAGCGAGACGGAAGCGTAGGATGAGGACGTGGAGGAAAGGACGAGGATGACCACGTGGGTGAGGAGGACGATGGCGAGAGGGGAGCACACGATGAGGACGGGGGGGGCGATGCCCGTATCAAGCGAGACGACGAGGCGGACGAGCGCGAGGAGGACGGGACAGGGACTGGCGATGGCAAGGAGGTCGAGAACGGGCGGCTAATGAGGGATGACGAGGGGAGGGCATGGAGATACAGACGCAGGGCGAAGATGGGGAGGTAGAGGGATGGCGATGCGGGGCGATGATGCTGGCGAGACTGCCCTTAAATCAGCAGCCGCAGGATCGCTGTGATCAACGACCACGGCAAGCAGATCTGCCAACTGACAGTGGACGACACGGAGGGGCTGGGCACGTTCGCGGGATAGGGAGAGGCACGCACACATCTATACAAACATGTATAGGTATGCCCATGAGGAAAGAAAGGGATGCGGAGAGGGACAGGGAGGGCGACATAGAGAGAAGGGGGACACATATGGAGATACAGAGGGACGGATCTTTTGGGTACATGCATATGAGGAGATAGTGTGAGGTATAGAAGAGATACATATACATGTATATCTACATCTACTTATATTCAAATATGGGGGGGTAAGCATCGATAACACGACTCATAAAGGCGTGAAGGCAGGATTCAAGCGTATGCTTCTACCAATACATATAAACATATATGCATACACACGCATATATGTAAACCTATTTATATGTATATGTAGGTGTACGCGCATCGGCGGAGAGTGAGAGAGGGTGACCACGAGAGGGCGATGTAGAGAGCGAGATAGAGAGAGGGAGAGAGAGCGAGAGGGATGACGAGCGGGTGAGCGAGAGAGAGAGAGAGAGAAAACGAGAACTATAGAGGGAGAGAGAGGGCGGGAGAGAGAGAGAGAGAGAGAGAGAGAGAGAGAGAGCGAGAGCGGGAGACATGGCGGTCTGGATAGAGAGCGGGCCAGGCGTATGCAGGCGTGGCTTGACGACGCGCAGAGATCGAGAGATAGAGATAGAGATAGAGAGTGTACGAGCGTTGGGAGAGCGACGCATGCTTGAAGTAATGAGCGCATGCTCTGTCACGGCTCTAGCATTGCTTCGCTGACAGGAGGGCGCATCGTCCATATCATGTGTTCAATGCTTCTACTCTGAGTTGGCAGTGCACGTTCGCTTACCCTTGCTGTGTTCTAGCTTCGCCAGAGCGGTGGCTAATGCTGCCGCGTGTGGTATATATGTATATATATGTATTTGGATGTGCAGGTGTGTGTATAAAATAAAAAACGGGCATGGCAGATCGACGAGCCCAACGCCCTGGGGATCATGGGGGAGATCGCGCAGGCCTACGTCGCTGGGGAGGTGTCGAAGGACTGGCGCCGCAGCTTGCAGGAGGAATAGGAAGAACAGGATGGTGATGATGCTAATGCTGATGTTGATGATGATGGTGCTGCTGATGGTGATGCTGATGCTGATGCTGTTGATGATGGTGATGATGATGCTGATGATGATGATGATGATGATGATGATGGCACTGATGATGAGGATTAGGAGGAGGGGAAGGTGGAGGAGGATACGAGAAGCAGGACGTGGGTGCAACATGCATGGGGGAGGAAGGGTCGAGGAGGGCGGCGCGCAGGAGGAGGCGGAGGGGGAAGATGATGAGGAGGTGGATGAGGTTGAGGATGAATTGTACTGGGGTAAGAAATATGTGAGACAAAAACACATGCAAGCGGAAACAACCGCGGGTGATGGGCCGTGTTGAACATGGAGAATCCTGCGAAAAAAAACGAAGGGAGGCGGAAAAACGGATGGAGACTCGACCTCAGGGTACAGAGTGGCCAGACCATGGGAGTAGGAGGCGTGAGGAGAGAGGAGAAATACGTTTCCCATCTTCGTCCAATCACCTCCTGTCCTATTCCTCCTGTCACCTCCTGTCCTCTTCCATCCACCGCAAGCACATAACAACAGCATGGCACGCAAATCACTACGCGCCATCGCAGCATCATCACACCATCATCGCATCGACAAATCACCTGCAACAACAGCATGCGCCAGTCATCCGCTACAACATGTTGTTTGCAGCACGAGTTTTGCCTCGAGCGATCTTCTCAGGTGAAGGCATCGGTCAGGAGCGTCCCACCTGTCTCGGGACTCGAGGGCGGTCATGGCGCAGCCTGGGCAACCCGCGGAGCCTGGTCGCGTGATCAGTCGTGCCCAGCCCCTCCTCCCGAACGAGACCGAGCCCGAGGAGTACCATCGCTTTGGAGGTATCTGCGGGGTCAACTGGTCGTTTCCCGAGGGCAGCGGTAGCCTCTTGCGATCTCGATTTCTGGTTACGATTCCGATGACCGATTCCGACTTCCAGATTTCCGATGTCCGTATTCTAGCAGGCACTGGGCGCCGCCTGCACGAGCCGCAGCAGCACTTCCAGGGCTCCGCCTTCAGGATCGGCACCACGGGGAGTTCGCAGGTGAACGATGACGATGATGATGAGGATGATGATGGTGATGATGATGATGATGGTGATGGTGGTGATGATGATGATGATGGCGACGATGCTGAAACTGATGATGAGCATGATGATGATGGTGATGGTGCTGATGATGCTGATGATTATGATGCTGCTGATGATGATGATGCTGATGACGATGATGTTTATCGTGGTGATGCTGTCGCTGATGATGTTGATGGTGCTGTTGATGTTGATATTGTTGTTGGGGATGGTGATGTTGATGATGTTGGTGCTGACGATGAAGATGAGGATGAAGATGAAGATGACGATGCTGATAATGATAATGATGATGATGATGATGATGATGATGATGATGATGATGATGCTGATGATGATGCTGATGATGATGATGATGATGGTGGCCGTGGTGGTGATGAAGGCGATGCTGATGGGAGGAGGAGGAGAAGGATGATGAGACGAGACGGAATAGGAGGGGGGTAGGAGTGAGAAGAGAAAATACATGTGTAGGAGGCAAGTCGGAACACGGAATCGCACCCCAGGTGGCTGGCGCAGCCCCAGTCGTGGAGATCGAGAGCGACAGCGATGAGAAGCAGCCTGAGACGGTGTGTGAGCCCGACGCCGCGGGCGCCACGATGTGGGATACGCATGCGGGCTTTGAGACGCAGGTCTGCGCTGAGGCGCCGACGATGGCGTTGTCCGCGGCTGCGTCGGCGCCATTGGCGACTGCGGGCGGCGCCATGGACGGCCCCGTGGACGGCAACGCCAGTTCGCAGCCGCGCGAGTCCCAGCCTCGACAGACAGGGCATTGGACCGATGCATCTGACTCGTTGGTGCACGCGGCTGATGCGGGGGCGGGTGGGGAGATGCCGATGGACGTGGACTCAGAGGGGCCCGTGCAGGCGGAGGTCGGAAGCAACGAGCCTGTTGGCGGCGCGGAGGTGCAGGTCGACCGCGCACAGCCTCGGGACGAGCTCGACAGCGCCCCAGCACCGCCAGCAGCTGCGACACCCCCTGCCGCAAGCGCAGCAGCAGCAGCAGCCCCAGCAGCAGCCCCAGCAGCAGCCCCAGCAGCAGCCCCAGCAGCAGCCCCAGCAGCAGCAGCAGCCCAAGCAGGTTCACACCCGTCGGATTGGCATTCGGGTTCGCGGCAGCCCGACGAGACGCCCCAGGACACTCCACCAGCGGGGGCCCCTGCGGGGTTGCATGTCCCAAGGGCTCCGCAGACTCCACTGCAGCACTTCGGGTCTGGAGCGTCTTCGAGTGGCCTGCCGTTCACGCCTTCGCCAGTATCCAGGCCGACCCAGCCCTCCGTCGGCGATCAGGCCGCAGCGCTGAACCTCGGCATGTCCTTCGACTGCATTGGCCGTGCTGCTCAGGACACTTGGGGCGGTGAACGCTCAGACGCTGGCGATCGATTCGATAATGATGCGGTGCCCGCGAACGCCTTGATGCGTGTAAGAGTGCGCTGGGAAACCTGCGTACCCTTCTCATGTGTCGTGGTCAGATTCGCAGACCCCGTCATCGTGATCGGCGTTGTCATCGCCGCGTCTTGGGCGTGGATTGCCCCAGAGGAGGGGGCAGCAGCGCAGGTGAACGCAGCCGAGGCCGAGGTGCGCAGGGTCATCGGAGAGGTCATGGGTCATGAGTTGCCCACGGCTCCAGCAAGCTCTGACGGCTCGGGAGAGACCCAGGACACGCACGGGGGGCTGGAGCAGACCACCTACTTCGCGCTGCAGGCGCGCGTCAAGCAGGATGAGGCGTTCGACCTCAGGGGCATGCTCGGCCAGCAGTTCAATCGCTGGAAGAAGGTGGGGGGCACCTAAATAATCGACATCATCTCCACCATCAACATCATACTTGTGACCGTCATCGCCATCACCAACGTAGCCACGGAGGGAGGGAGGGAGGGAAGGCAGGAGGGGCGGGGGAGGGATGGGAAGGAGGGAGAGACGAGGCTGGAGGGAAGGAGGGAGGAGGGATATAAGGAATGTGTTTCTTTGTGTTCTCCCGTCTCTGGCCCTGATAAGTGCCGACTGAAACCGCCAAACAACATCCACGTCGCACTTCCCCCCCCAATCCCGCGCAGGCGAACAGGGCGGAGGGGGACAAGTACACCAACCTCCCGACGCGGCAGTCGAAGGCGGAGTTCAGGCTCAAGTGGGCGCAGGACAGGTTCGAGGCAGCCGAGCAGTCAAGGAAGAGGTCCACGCAGTACAGCGAGGAGAACACTGTGGAGGGTCGGTTCCTGTCGTTCGACCGCATCGTGACAGAGGAGGGCGGCGCGCAGAACCCAGCCAACATCATGGCCGTGGGGGGCTGTCGGAGGAAAATGGAGAAGGACGGTGAGGCGGGGGGGGGAGGAGGCAGATCGGGAGGAGGAGGATGAGGAGAAGGCCGGAACGATGAGGGCGAGGAAGGTGACGAGGAGGGGTGCCAGACGGCCAGCGAGAGGAAACTGAAGAGGGAGGAAGAGGAGGAGTACGAATATGATGATGCAGATGATGATGCTGCTACTGATGATGATGCGGATGCTGATTAAGCTGATGATGAAACATTGATGATGCAGATGCTGAATAAGATGATAAGGATGCTGATAATGCTGATGATGATGATGATGATGATGATGATGACGATGATGGCAATGATGATGATGATGATGAGGATGCTGATGATGCTGCTGCTGGTGATGATGATGATGATGAGGAGGAGGAGGAGGAGGAGGACGAGGATGAGCGGGGGAAGCCGCAGGCAGCAATGATCTACTGCGCCAGGGCCCATCGCATGCCAGGCTTCGTCCGCAAGTGCGAGATGACCGACCGCATCAAGTGGAAATACATCGAGTTCTCCGAGAGGCAGAGCAATCGTCAGCTGTGGTCGATCGACCGCGTGGAGCACCAGTCCAAGGCCCCGACCGCTGCCGCAGTGATGCCCCCTCCGCCGCCTCCCAGGGCGACGCGCAGGCTCGAGGGCGCGGATGCCGAGCCCGAGGCCCCCCCTAAGGCGAAGGCCAAGACCAGCGCGGCTGTCGCGCCGAGCGCTCCGCCAGGCCCGCCACCGCCCAAGGCTGTCGTGGCCGAGCCTGCCTTGCCTCCGCGGCAGAAGGCGAGCGCGGCAGCCGCAGCAGCATCAGCCGCAGCAGCAGCAGCAGCCGCAGCAGGTGCTACGACAACGAAGGCATCGACGGCAGCAGCTCCCGCTGTCGTGTCCGAGGTTGCCCCGACGGCGCCTGTCGCCCCGACGGCACCTGGCGTCGCGAAGGCGCCTGGCGTCGCGAAGGCGCCTGCCGTCGCGAAGGTGCCTGGTGCGAAGGCGCCTGGCGGGAAGGCGACTGGCGCGCCTGCGAAGGCGGTCACGCCCGAGCAGGCCTTCAAGAAGACGTGTGCCAAGTTCACGACGATATGCTTCAGCGCGGAGGCGTTGATTAAGACGATCGAGGACGACGGCGCTTGGGCATGGGCTAGGACTAAAGACGTGCTGGGCAAGCTCAAGGAGGCGCTGTCCGATGTCAAGGGCAACGTACCAGACCTGGTCATGCGCCACGTGGGCCAGGGTTTCAAGAGCGTGTCCACCATGTACGCGGCCGAGGAGTTGAACATGAGGCTGTGCGAGGCCACCAAGGCGTTCGAGCCTCTCTTGGACAAGCTGACGTCCAAGCTCACTAAAGCCACGAAGATGCACGAGCAGAACCTCATTGCCAACGACATTGAGTAGGTGTGTCACTGAGCTGCCAGAAGTATAGGCTGACATTCTGGACGGGAATGCAGATGAATGGAGTGGTGATGAGGAGGACGATGATGCTACAGCTGAGGAGGATGCATATGACGGCGAGGAGGATGCTGAGGATGACGATGGTGATGGTGAGCTTCAGGCGGCTTAGCATTTTCTTATCGTTCCTCGCACACCTTCCTCACCCATCCCGTCCGCTCATATTCTCCACTCAACTCGTCCTCCACAGATCTTGCATCCTCATCTCATCTCTTCTCCACTCAGCTGCTCCCAGCTCGTCGGCCTTATTCCTCATAGACCTCCTCTGCGCTAAGCTCAGCGTGCCCCCGTGCGTCTCATGGTGCTGTGTAAGCAGGGGCGGCAGCTCCTAGGCCGCACGCTACAGCGATATGTATATAGCATACCGAATGAGCGTCGCGCGCCATTATCGGCGTGCCGTGTGAGACTTCCCTGGCCGAGTCGCCAACTCCAATCGTCCCCGCTGTTTCGCCGTGTTCGCGCCCCCGCCGCTGCTCCCTCTGCCCCCGCTCTCGTGACCCTGACTCGCTGCGGTGTGCGCAACCTTCGCTATCACGGCCAATCGTGGCGATGGTTCGGGGAGCAGCGACTTGCCGCTGTGTAGCTAGCTCGACCAACGCCCCACCTCTCCCCAGCCCCAAACTGCGAGGACGAGAAAACCTTAATGGGTCTGATGACGGGGGCACGGCTGCATTATCCGATGGTGTGGGGGGGGGGGGGCGGCACATCTAGAAACGTTTATCCGCGATGGCCACGTGCGTAGGATGTGGAATTCAAACGCACTGCGCACGCCCCGCCGTCGCCGCTCGAATTTGGTCGCCTCCCAGCGAGGCTGGGCAGAGCTTTACTGGTGCGAGGCTATGTGGCATTGCCCTGATGGACGTGTGAGGGAAGAGATCGGGAGTGAGGAGGAGGGTGAGGGTGGGAGGACGAAGAGGAGGAAGCTTGTGCGTGTATGCTGCTTGAGCACCAACGCCCGTTTGGTAAGGTAAAAATGCACTGCTACCGATTGGATGCCCCTCGCTCAACCCGCAGAAGATTGCCGCGGGATGCCAGCGCAGCCTGGGTCCCAAACTGGACATCAACACTGATGGCGAAGCCCCACGTACACTTATCATAAGAACAATTGGACCGTTCAGCGCGTTCAAACTGAAACACAGGCTGCCCTTGCATCCCATGGCAACCGTTTGCATGCCACCCCTGGCGCTCGCTTTTTTTCCTAGCCTACCTGTGGTGGTGGGTCCTCGTTTTGAAGAGACGGTTCCCGCGTTCCTCTCCTCTCCTCCCCTCTCCTCTCATCCCCTCTCGTCCTCCTCCCCCTCCCCCCTCCTTCCCCGCGTCGCCCATGCCCTCCGCGTGTCTTTGTTGCCAACCATCCTGTGCACACCTGGTGGTGTGCCCCTC
>CAUYUJ010002136.1:281189-291189 GCA_963575745.1 Prorocentrum cordatum
GAGGGTGGCGGAGGCAATACGCATGCGGTAACCACATAATACAACATGCTGGCAGTTGCGGACAAGCGGACATCGACACTCTCGGCCTGAAACGCAACGACAGACTCGAACCATTCCCAGCGATGGATGACACAAGCATGGTGGACAAGTTCTTTGAGGGGGATCTTCCACGCATCCTTCTTTTTTGGAGGAAACACAACGACAGCCGCATGCACCATCGACACCCGCTGATCAGCAGGCACGGGCACCCACAAAACCGCACATGCGATTGTCCATCGCCCCCCCCCCCCCTCCCCCACACACGGGCGAATGCCGCGCCCAACTCGGCCCGCTCTGCGGGCCAGACTGAACAGATCCACCACGCAATGTGCTAAGCAAAAAAAATGGCACAGGCTCCTGGGGACCACCATCTTGAACTTGAACGCAGACGTCCTACACACGATCAACCTGGGCGCGATGAAACAGTGGATCGTAAAGGCAATTGCTGTTTTGATTGAGGTCGATGCCTACGGTACCAACGCTACGAACAAGCCTATGCGCATCGAGCTGACAATGTGTCGCATCATGTCCGAGCTTCGCGTGTTTTACGAAGAGGATGCCAAGCAGCCGCCTCATCGAGAGCTGACGCAGGACCGATTTTTGGCCGACTCACCAGTTGGGGTGTGAGGCAAGCAGTAGTGGTGGAGGGTAGCGACGGGACGTGAGATCAACGCCCGAGAGTGTGTGGGGGAGGGCACGTTGTTGATTCAAAACTGATGCCGCTATCTAGATCCAGAGCCTCACGTCCAAGATGGTCGGAGACTGGAACTCCACGACGTTGAAGGTCAAGGCTGGGGAGGTGGTTGGGTTGTTCGAGTATTTGCTGCAGGCCGTAGAGAAACACTTGCACGCCATATCCGACAAAGCTACGGACACAGACGCCGTGAGCTTGTTGCGATCTGGACAGCAGCTGAAAATGTTCACTGACATAACCAAGCTGAAACATCGGAAGCTAGAGCCAGATCAAGTCGCCGCGCTCAAGCAACATGCATTGGCGCACGTCCAGCTCGCGCAATCAGCAAACGTCCACATGGTGCCAAAACACCACATGATGCTCCACATGGCAGAAGAGGCACGCCACAAGGGGAATCCTAAGTTCTACGCAACGTGGACAGACGAGACGATCAACAGATTCGTAGGCAACGCCGCTGCCAGCTGTCACAGGCGCACCTTGGAGAGGAAGAGCCTGCAGAAGACAAGCGTGCTACTCGAACGAGGCAGCGCGTATTTGTTTGAGCCTTGAGCCAGCGCGCAGGAGGGCGATCATGAGGATAATGAGGGGGGCCAGGAGGATCCTGATACTGATGAGCACAGATAGCATCACGATGTGGAGGGTGGGGGTTGGGAATGAGACACGAGATGGAGGAGGAGGAGGAGGAGGAGGAGGAGGAGGAGGATGGGGGGAAGCAAACCAGACGATGGGGACGACGGGGTAAGGATGAGGAGGGATGCCTCAGGGGCCGGATGATGAGAACGAGGGCGGCGTAAGGGGGATCGACGCAGAGCGAGCGCAGGGATTGCCAGCGTCGCCGACGCCAGCTATTGCACATGCGCACGCCGTCCTCAATCGGAATCCCGTCGTTTGGCCAGGCGGGTTTGTTTCCAATCGATTCTGACTGCGATCGTGCATCGCACCCCGCGACGGGGAGAGAAGCTGTGGCGGAGGGGGACGGAGGAGGATGACGGGAGTGAACGGTGGGAAATGAGATGGAAGACGGGGAGCACTGGATTGAGGGGGCTGTGGAAAGGGGAAACGGGTGATGACGGGAATTATTGTAGTGCGATGGCAGCAGGGTGGAAATGCCCGCAGCCGCGCTCAAGGCCGCCGTGCCAAGCAACTTCGCGGCCTGCCAGATCACGGTGATCATAATTAGTGCCGGGCCGAGCATGGCCCCGAAGCGCAAGGGAGGATGCAAGGGGAACAAATGAGATAACTACGGTTTCCCCTTACCTTGTAAGTATTATTGTTCGCCTTATTCTTTCGTTCCCTCCCCCCTCCCTCCCTCCCTCCCTCCATCCCTCTCTCTCTTTCGTTATCTCTCCCTCTCTCTCTCTTTCTCTCTCTCTCTCTCTCTTTCCTCTGCCCTTCTCCCTCTCCTCCATTGGCCCTCGCTCTCTCGCTCTCTCTCTCTCTCGCTCTATCGCTCTCTCCCTCTACCTCTCATAATTCTTTCTCTCTCTCTCTCTTCTCCTTCTCCCCTCTCGCTGTCTCTATCTCCCCCTACCTTATCTCAATGTCTAAGGTGCGAATGGTTTCACACACACACATATATGTATATACATATATATACATCTAGATATGTATATCCAGCTCGCCCTCGCTATCCTTCTCCCCCGCAACCTATCCTTTATTCTATTCAGCGTTCATTCCTATATCGCTCTCCTCTGCTCCCTCATATCCCCCAGCCACCAGCCCAATCCCACCGTGTATTGCGTCGATGTGTATCCTTCGATTGTCACGGCTGGCACGTCTAAACAGGAGGGGGCAATGTCGGCGGCAATCGCAGGCGCGGGCGCGGGGCCCAGCCTGCGAGCAGTGCAGAGCCAGATATGTTTCTAATGCATGTGCCGCATCCAGTGCCTGTGTCACCTAATACTGACGAAGGCTTATCGTCGCGGGCCGTGCGACGTGCAGCTTCCATTTTTGACGAGATGGGCCTAACTGCAGAGTTGACGGCCCATGCGATTCTAGAGCACGCCATAGAGTTTGTGAAGACACTCCCTACCAACGGCTTGAACAGGGACCTCGACGCAATTGAGGTGTTTAGCGGCCAGGGTGAGTTGTCGAGAGCCTTGACTGGTAATGGTGTCAATGTCAAAACGTTTGACAAGAAAAACTCGGCCGCGGAAGACATCTTCACGCTCGCTGGGACGTTGCACCTGGCAGAGTTGGTTTATCGGATTCGTCCAGGTGTGCTCTGACAACCCTGGCAGTCGGAAAGTTGGTGCTACGATTTTAGAATACACGGTTTTTGAGTTGGCAGCGTTTTCCTGCGATTTGCGAAGCCCCCACACAAAACTCAATGCAACATTCTGGTTTCGGACGCCGTTCCCCCATCCGTCTGGATAGCCCCGACCCCGAGCTTAGATGATCGCAGGTGGATTGGCGTGGTTTGCTCCTACCTGCTGGACGTGGCTCCGATTTTTGACTGCTGGTACAACGGGCAGGAGGAGCGAGAGAGCCAGCAGGTCAGCGCCAAATATTTTCGGTGATGAAAGTGTCAAGGACGTTTATGAGTCCAACCAGCACGTCATCATAGTCGCGTGGTTGATGACGGTTGCTCACTTGCGCGGGGTGTACATAGCATTGGAGCAGCCTGGAGGGGCGGGGTATGTTATCGGCCCTGGGTGTCCATGACATTGGAACAACCTCGAGTGATGGCGCAGGCCATCTGGGTGATGTTGTAGCACCGTAGGCCCACGACCACTATCTCACATATATTGCTATATATAGACGCATCACATACAATCGCACGCCCTCCAACACACACCCTCCTCCGCCTCCGCACTACCTCTCCCGTCGCTGCAATCGCCCTCCCTGCTGCCACAACACCTGCCATCCAGATGAAACGTCGAGGGTGACATAGCTGCCTAGAACTAGCGACCTACCCACGGGATCTAACAGCGAACGCATGGAGATAGAGATGGCGAGTGATGTGGGAGATCAGATTGCGAGGGCAGGGGCAGGAGACAGTATCATGCTAGAGCACCCGAGCTTACAGATATTCATGACAATGTTCAGCACCTTCAACGTGCGAACGTTCATGGGTGCGTTCGATCTCCACATCCCGAAACCGACGATCATTATGACTACGTTTCCTGAGCGGGTTCACCATACCATCCACCGCCAGAAGAGGCACTGCACTTGCGGCGCCACTTCGAGCAGCAAAGTTACCAGGACACCGTTTGATGTGATCACGCTTGTCGTCGTAAGCGTTTGTCCCCGATGTCGTCGTCTGTCGTCGTCTGTCGTCCGTTGTCCCGTCGTCAACGTCGGCAACGACGTTGTTGGTCAATTGTCGTCGTGTAATCGTCGTCTCGCCGTCCCGTCGCCTCGCCGACTCGTAGACGTATTCACGCTATCTGTCATGCGACCGCGATCGAACTCAGCCGAAACAATGGCTCTTCAGGGGTGGATGGCTCGTGGGGTCCAGTGACTTGCGCGGTACTGAACATTATACGGCGGCCCGCCCCGTAGTATGCCACCCCGTTGCGGCCGTCATCCTCATCCTCCACATTCGCCTACTCATCCTCATCCCCCACCTCCTCATCCTCCCTCCCCCCTCCCCCCTCCTCCCTCCTCGCTCCTCACTCCTCACTCCTCACTCGCCCCTTCTCCCTTTTTCCCTCCCCCCTCCGAGCGAGCTGACACCATAACGCAAGAACGTCAAACTGATACCAAGCCAGCAAGCCATCGCAATTCATTGCAAACTCGTTGCAAAATCATTGAAAACGCATTGCGACATCGTGGCCGCACCGCGGCGAACATATTGCGGCATCAGCGTGCATGGACGTGCCGAGGAGAACGGGGGAGCAGGCGGAGGGGAACACGTGATGGCGTAGGAGTTATGAGAACAGGAGGGAGGAAGGAGGAGGTATGAGGAGATGAGGAAGGAATGAGAAGGAGGAGGAGGAGGAGGCAGGAGGAGGAGAAGCGGAGGAGGGAGTAGGACGGGGGAGGAAGAGAACAAGAGGATGAGGAGGGATGAGGAGGAGGCTGATGAGGAGGAGGAGGAGGAGGAGGCTGGAGGAGGAGGAAGGAAGGAGCATGAAAAAAAAAAAAAAAAAAAAAAAGAAAAAAAAAAAAAAAAAAAAAACAAAAAAAACCACGAACTTGGGTGTGATGCGATGAGGAAGGGGGGACTTATTCCCTCTTCACTAGGGAGTTTGCGCCGTTGCCGAGGCTTTCGGCCAGGCAGTCGCGTCGGCGCTGACCCTGCTGACGCCCAACCACACCCTGTTCCGCTTCCTCCGGCCGTCCCTCGGCACATCGCCGTCGATTCCAGGCGCGCAGTTTTTGTTGACCCTCATCCCTCATCCTCCTCTTAATCCTCCTCCTTCTCCTCCTGCTCCTCGTTCTCCTCCTCCTCCTCCTCCTCCTCCTCCTCGTCGTCAGCATAAGTATCAGCATCCGCATCAGCATTGCCATCAGCATTGCCATCAGCATTGCCATCATTATCAGCATCATCATCATCATCATCATCATCATCAACATCATCATTATCATCATCATCATCATCATCATCAGCAGCATCATCATCATCACCATCATCATCATCATCATCACCATCAGCGTCATCATGCTCATCCTCATCCTCGTCCTCATCCTCGTCCGCATCCTCATCCTCATCCTCATCACCCTCACCATCATCATCATGCGCAGCAGCCTCATCATCATTATCATCATCATCAGCATCAGCATCATCATCACCACCATCGTCATCAGCATCATCTTCATGATCAGCATCACCAGCATCATCATCAGCATCATCAGCATCATCATCATCATCATCATCATCATCATCACCATCGTCATCATCATCTCCATCTCCATCTCCATCGTCATCATCGTCATCAACATCATCACCATCAATCCTCCTCCTCCTCCTGCTCCTCCTCCTCCTCATCCTGCCCTTCTCCCCGTCGCATGCACTAGTTATAGTTTCAAGTGTGAGCGTAGAGGTGACATCGCATTAAAAAGCGGCACCAGCATCTCGTGGTGACGATTCTGACTAGGCTGGTTGCGGCGGCGGGCCCGACGCTTCCGTCGACGTCGTCAGCCAACATCCGTCGTCGCCATCGATCCGTCGGTCGCCAAAATCGTAATGGTCGTCCTCCTCCTCCTCACTCCTCCTCCTCGTCCCCTCACTCCCCCCCCTTCCCCTCCCCCTCCTTTTCCTCCTCCGCCGCCTGCATCCTCCTCCTTCCTCCTCCTCCTCCCCTCCCCTTCCTTCCTCCTCCTCCTTCCTCCTCCTCCTCTCCGTGCTCCTCCTCCTCTTCCTCCTCCTCCTCCTCCTCCCCGTCCTACTCTCTCCCCATCCCCACCTCCTCCTCCTCCTCCTCCTCCACCTCCCACTACTCCTCCCCCCGTTCCCACCCTCCTCCATCCTCAATCCGTCATCTCCCTCTTCCTCCCTCCTCTCCCGTCAGCCGCCAGTACGGGGCGCTCGCGCTCCCCCCCATCCTGCCGTCCTCCTACCCCCCTCTCCCCTCTATCCCTCCCCCTTCCTTGATTTCCTTCCCCCCCATCCTTCTCCTGTCGTCGTCGGCGTAGTCGCAGTCGTCGGCGTCGCCGTCGTCTTCGTCGTTGTCGTCGTCGTCGCGTCGACGTCGTCGGCGGCGCCGCCGTCGTGGTCGTCGTCGTCGGTGTCGTGTTGGCCTCGTCGTAGTCCGACTGCGCCAGGGGTAGTTGTCGTTACGTTTCTCTGGGGACGGCGGATGGGGAGGGGTCGGAGAAAGCGGGGGGGAGGGAGAACGATAGAGAGAGAGGGAGATATATGACCACAAAAAACGAGAGCGAGAGAAAGAAGAGAGATAGAGAGAGAGCGATAAAACGATGGACAGGGCAGGGGCAGAGGAGGAAGAGAGAGAGAGAGAGAGAGAGAGAGAGAGAGAGAGAGAGAGAGAGAGAGCGAGAGAGACCGCGAGAGCGAGCTAGAGAGAATGAGAGAGCGACTCGTAGCTGTATAAATATATGTTTATATATAACATAGAGGGATAGGGAGGGCTAGACACACCACGACATGTACATCATTATACGCGTATGTAATATTTCTATATGTGTGCATGTATATATTTACATGTACATATCAGCAAGAGAGATATGATTGCGTAAAGCTGTATAAAACGGGAAACATGTGCATGCTTACATATGGTACATATAGCGGCATCGCGAGAAGGGGGGTGACATAGATGGAGTGATAGGGATATCGGTAACGATGAAGGGAGGGATAGAGAGAGCGCGGTAACTACATATATCACTACCTGGAGAACGACAAGGGCAGCGTGTGAGCGAGCGAGCGAACACGACATACGAATTGAGGGGTGGATGTATGGATATGTAAATGCATGACATAGAGCTCCATATAGCTATGCAGATACGTATGCAGAGAAAGAGAGAGAGAGAGAGAGAGAGAGGGAGAGGATGGGAACACTGAGATGGCCTGGGGATGGGCACGCAGGAGGAACGGGGGATACCACCGTAGATGGACCAGGCGAGGGATAAGGGTCGGAGGTGAAAGAGGCAGAGGACAGGAGTCGCGTCGCAGTCGAATCACCGTGGTTGCGCCTGGGCCGCCAATGTTTCAAGCCGCGCTCTGTGCCGCCGTGTTTCTAAGGCGGAGCGGGAGACGGGGAAGAGAGGACGCGGGAACTGGAGGATGTCGGTCTGCCCTTGGTCCCAACCATCTAGTGGTGTCGGGTGCCCGTTTCGAAGAGACGGTCCCCGCGTTCCTCGCTTCTCCTATCATCTCCTCTTCCTCCCCCTCCTCCCTCCTTCCCCATCATCGCCTACCCTACGCCCGCCGCGTGCCTTTAGTTCCATCCATCCTGTGGTGTTGGGCCCTCGTTTTGAAAAGACAGCGCCCCGTGTTCATCCTCCTCTTCCCCCTGCTGCCCCCTCCCTCCCCTTCCCATCACCATCCCATCATCGTCATCACTCGTCTCGGCGCGCACATGGCACGCTTCGTGGCCCCATAGGGAACCCAACAACGCACCCCAATGGCAAGGCTCGCATGCTGTGCCCCGCCCATGTCGGCACACCCCTCATGGCATCATCGTGGCCCCCACCGAAGGCCCCACTGGCAGGGTTCGCATGCGGTTCCCCGCCCATTTCGGCACACCCCTCACACGTGTCGTGGCCCCATAAAGGGGGCACACCGAATGCCAGTGACATGGCTCGCATGCGATTCCCCGACACGTTCGGCACACATCTCACGCATTTCGTGGCCCTATAGGGGGCTCCGCCGACGGCGCCAGTGACAAGGTTCGCACGCGGTTCCCCGCTCATTTCGGCGCACCCCTCACACGTTCCATGGCCCCATAAAAGGGGCCCCATCGAAAGCCTCAAGGGTTCGCGCGCGGTTCCCAGACCTTTTTCGGCACAACCCTCCCTCACGCGCTTCGTGGCCCCATAAGGAGCTCCACCGAACACCACAATGGCAAGATTCGCGTGCGGTCCACCGCCCATGTCGGCGCACCCCTCACACGTTGCGTGGCGCCGTAGCGACCTCCACTGAAGGCCCCAGAGGCAAGGCTCGCATGCGGTCTCATGCCCATGTCGGCACACCCCTCGCACGCTTCGCGGCCCCATCGGGAGCTCCACCGAAGGCCCCAGTGGCAGGGATCGCACGCGGTTCCCCGACCATTTCGGCACACCCCTCACACGTTGAATTCGTGGCACCATCGGGACCTCCACTGAAGACCCCAGTGGCAGGGTTCGCATGCGGTTCCCCGCCCATTTCGGCACACCCCTCACGCGTTTCGTGGCCCCATCCACCGAAGGCCCCAATGGCAGGGATGGCACGCGGTTCCCCGCCCATTTCGGCACACCCATCGCACGTCTCGTGGCCCCATAGGGCGATCCACCGAAGGCCCCACTGGCAGTGTTCGCATGCTGTTCCCCGCCCATTTCGGCGCACCCCTCACACGTTTCATTACCCTATACGGAGGGGGGCTCCACCGAAGGCCCCAATGGCACGGTTCGCATGCGGTTCCCCGCCCATTTCGGCACACCCCTCACACGTTGCGTGGTCCCATACGGGGGCTCCACCGAAGGCGCCAGTGGCAGGGTTCGCATGCGGACCATTTCGGCACACCCCTCACACGTTTCGTAGCAACACGAGAACCTCATCCGACGGCCCCAGTGGCAGGATTCGCATGCGGTTCCCCGCTCATTTCGGCATACCTCTCAGACGTGTCGTGGCGCCACAGGGTCCTCCACCGAAGGCCCCAGTGGCAAGGCTCACATGCGGCTTCATGCCCATCTCGGCACATCCCTCACACATTTCGTGGCCCCATTAAGGGGCTACACCGAAGGCCCCAATGGCAGGGTTCGCGTGCGGTTCCCAGACCTTTTTCGGCACGCCCCTCACACGCTTCGTGGCCACATACGGGGGCCCGTCGAACGGTAAGCCCAGAATGCGGTATCCACAACTGCTTATGGTTGGGTCCTTCATCCAGGTATGTATTGTCACGGTTGCCCGTCATGGCACGAGCTCGTTCGCGCTCGTGGCATTGCTCTGTTTTTTCCTTGCGCGTGCGCAATTCGCACTCGCGGCATCATGCTGCACCCGTTTGCATCTCTCTCACAAGCTGTCGTGGAGAAACGCACGCCAGCTGGGCGCCGCTCACGCCCCGTCTACCTCCGCCCTGCAATCGTTTGCCAACCTCGCCAGTGACACTGGCAAGTTGCCCTGACAGTCGGTGCGCAATCGGGGAGGTCGACACCAGCAGTCACTGGTGCTGCAATAACTGCGAAACGGTGCGACGATGATGCAATGAGTTTGCAATGATTTTGCAATGATTTTTCGATGAGTTTGCAATGATTTTCGATGCGTCTGGCTGTTTGGCATCGCCTGGTGCGCCGAAGAAGCAGCCGATGATGCGAGGGCGGATCCGGTAGCTATGGCTCTCGAGCGTGCGCGAACCACGGCTGGAGCTGGCGCGGGCCCTTCCGCTCAGGCCTTGAGTTTATCCCGCTCATCCTCACTCTTCCAAGTCTCCTTATCCTCCCAATGGCCCTGATCGTTCTCCCTCTCCTCCTCCTCCTCCTCCTCCTCATCCGTATCGCCCTTCCCCGTCTCATATGAAACCCCCTTGCTTCCGTCCTCCCCTCTGTCATCCTCGTCACCATCGAATCCTCATCCTTGCCCAGCCCTCATCCTTCTGCTGTTGCTGCTCATCATCACGCCTCCCCCATCTTCCCACTCCCCCTCCTCGCCCCCACCCCCTCCTCCTCAAC
>CAUYUJ010002136.1:293689-421189 GCA_963575745.1 Prorocentrum cordatum
TTGCGGCTTGTCGTGGACCGTGGATTCGGCAATTCTCAGTTGCTTCGAACACATTGGAAGCAGCTTCCTTCTGCCATCAGGTCTTGGCTCCCGAGGCGCAGGAGGAAGGCGCGTCTGGATCATCGGGATGGGCGGGGAGGGGGATCGCCCAAAGGTTTCTCTGCCGCGCCAGCCAACCTGAACATAAGAAGTCGAGCACCAGTTTAGCAGCGATCCAGTAAGACAGCGGCGCCACGCACTTCCGCCAAATAGAACAGCCTGCGCGAACTGTGCTAGCCTCGCAATGAACGTGCTGCTTCGCTCGACGCTTGCATCGGCAGAGCTGCCATCGGGGAGTGCACGCGCCACCCCCGACGGGGGCGCTTGCGTCATTGCCATGGGAAGAACCAGGGGCGCGCGGAGTGGCGTTCGGGACCGGTGGGAAGGATGTGCCTTGCTGGCGCCTGCACATCCAATGATTCGCGCCCTCGTGGCCCTCTCTGAATTGCTGTGCCT
Source organism: Prorocentrum cordatum (assembly GCA_963575745.1). Classification (NCBI taxonomy): domain Eukaryota; class Dinophyceae; order Prorocentrales; family Prorocentraceae; genus Prorocentrum; species Prorocentrum cordatum. The sequence goes on from CAUYUJ010002136.1 coordinate 294,185, forward strand.
CCTCGCGCCTCCTGCTCCGCCTAGCATGCACTCAGGTGCCTCAATGGCAGGTTTGCTTCTTTCGACGCAACGAGCTCGTTCTCCACGCCTGGCCAACGCCCGAAAAGAAAAAGGGGGGGCGGGGGGGGGGGATAAGGGGGAGGAAGAGGAGGAGGAGATGGAGGAAGGGGAGGGGGGGGGGGGGGAGGACAGGAGGAGGAGGAGGAGGAGGGGGGAGGAGAGGAGGAGGAGGAGGAGGAGGAGGAGGAAGAGGGGGAGGAGGACAAGGAGGAGGAGGAGGCGGAGGAGAAGGAGGAGGAGTAGGAGTAGGAGAAGGAGTAGGAGGCAGAAGAGGAGGAGGAGGAGGAGGAGGAGGAGGAGGAGGAGGCGGGAGAGGAGGAGGAGGGAGGTTGACGGCCCAGAAGGCAGAACAAAAACGCGGCGCTCATCAAAGCGCGGGCCAACGTGCCCAAACCAAGGGCGCACGCGCAAAAAGGGGGAACACGGACACAAGCTGGGACCTGACCTCCGGCCTCCTTTCCTTGACTAACTCCCAATAGCGCCAGACCAGAAACGCTGTGCCTTAGGGGGGAATTCAAGGAAAAGAAAGCAAACCAAGGACCGCCCTACACCCCGCGCCAAAATGGCGCACGGGGGCTCGGGATCGGCGCCCGAGGGACAATACACGGAGCGTTGCTCAGCGCCCGCACCCTCGCAAGCACGGCAACAGTGCGCCCGCGGCAAAGAGCACTGCAACCAAGAGGTTACAGGCGGGAAGCCGCGGGCCCCGCCTCCGCAATCGTCAAACGGCGGTACACCTCAGACCAGGAGGCGCCGCTGGGGTCTCCCCGCGCCCAGGCCGCACCTCTTGGCCGCGGTGGCAGGGCACTAAAAGCCCTGGCCTGACAGCTGCAACGGCAACAGCAGCGGCAGCAGAGAGGGGGGGGGGAGGGGGCCACTCTCCGGCCCAGGAGCGCAAACAACGTCCACCCTGGAACCTAATCCAGGGCCGTGTCGCAACTCCCAAAGAGGAAAAGGGCGACGGACACGACGACGAAACGAGACACGAAGGACGACAACGAACGACCACGAACCTCCCAGCGGGAAGTGCCGCCCTCCGCCCGATCCATATCGCACCCGGAACGCGGGCGGGATAAAGAGCTGACATCATCGGACCCACACCGCATTCAGGTGGTGACACACGGAACCCAGGCTGCACCGCTTATCCGCGGTGGCGAGGCATTTGAAAATTGCCTCGGCCTGACGGCAGGAAGAGGAGGGGGAAGAGGAGGAGGGGGAGGAGATGGAGGGGGAGGAGGGAGCGGAGGAGGATGAGGAGGATGAGGAGGGGGGGAGGAGGAGGAGGAGGAGGGGGGGGAGGATAGCAAGGCAGCTGCTCATGGGCGGCATGGGAACCCAGGAAAACTAGGAGCTGCGAGATAAGCGGAAAATCTGTCTCCGCCGCATAATTGCACAGAAACTGCTCGCTGGATTGGCGCAGTGGCACGCGGCACGCGCGAAACGCAACTGCGCGCCTTCGCCCGGGGGCGTTCCACCCCAGACAACTCGAACGTCTCGCTTGCGAGTCTGCAGATCTCCGAATCTGCCGATCCTGCACATGTCCGACGCCGCATCTGCGGCGGAAGCGGCGGCGCCGACACGGCGGAAGGCAGACAAGGGGGCAGTGGCAGCAGCGCAGCCGCTGACAGGAACGACGGCGCCAAGAAAACGACGACGGGACCGATGGAACCCGCGCGCGAGGAAAAGGGGAGGGGGCGGGCGCGCGACGTCGCCCGGAAAAAAATTCTGGGCGAAGAGGGGGCGCAGAAGACGGGGCGGAGGGCGACTGGAACTTGAATGGGGGCAGCGGCTAGAACAGCCTCGATGGGGCCGCTGAGAGCGGGCCCTCGGAGCGATGGGGGACATGGCGATGAGGCGGGGAAAAGTCAGCGGAGGCGGGCCCGGGCCGCGCGAAGCTACAGGCCGACTCGTCACTGCCAAGGGCCGGGGGCCACCCAACATTCTTGCGATTGAAACTCTCATATGGCCACTGTACCATCATATGCCGATGGCAAAGCGTCCTGAGTGCCCCCGCGCACAGATGACGTCAAGGGCGCGCCGCCGCGGCCAGCTCCGCTGCCGCCGCTGCGACTTGCGAGTAAGCCAGCAAGAACGCCCCCCAGACTGCCGCCGACAACGTGGACCTCCCTGTCCCTTGCCTCTTCCCCCCACCCCCATCCCTCCCTAACCCCCCCTCCCCCTCCGATCGCCCCCCCCCCCCGCGCCCCCGCCCCCTCGCGCGCTCTTCATCCTGCCCACCGCCCTTTCAAATCAACATCCTCGCCCCCCCTGGCCGTCTGCGCCGCGCCCCCCCGCAGCGACCCCGATCCACGGCGCCGCTCGCATCCAGCCCAGCCCGCGCCAATTGCGCCGGCGCCTCGGCCAGCAAATTCGAAGGCCCCCAGGGCGGCGAAAGATACCCCCAGGCTCCGCGCCAGACGCCGGCACAATCGCCGCGGGGCCTCGATCGGCGCGGCCCCCGGGCGGCCGCCATTTGTCTGGGCGCGCTCGAGGTGCCCCAATCGAAACACACAAAAAAAGGCCCAAAAGGGCCCGAATTGTAATCTCCGGGGGAATTCGGTGCGCCGGTTTGAAATAAGTTGTAATATTAGGCGGCCGAAATAAGCGAGGCGCCCTCCGACTCCACGCGGGCGTTTTTTTTTGTTTTTTATGTATCGTTAAGTATCGCATGTGTTTGTATTTGTTTGGGTATGCGCAAGAGATGTAATTAAAATACGCGGCCGGGGAAGCGCCGATGAGCTTGTCACCAAAAACGCAAATTACATGTGCGAAAAAGAATCCCGCCCCGATCGGTGAAAATACAAGAAGCATAAATGCGAGATGACTTGCTCCCCGGGGCAACCGGCGGAGGCGAAGTGGAATGGCGCGACGTCTCCGGGAGGCCCGCGACGGAATGCGGCTGCCCCATGGGGCCTTGCCTCCCCCCTGCCCCACGCACGCTCGGGATGAAAGCCCGGGCGCCTCCCAGCGCCAGGCGGGCGGGGGGGCGGGCGGGGGCGCGACGCCAGGCGAGGGGCGCAGCCGCGCGGCTCAGCAGATGACGTCTGCGCCGCGCCCCCCCCCCCGCGGCAATGTGCCCGAGAAAATTTCGCCGACGTGGGGAGGTGCCTCAAGGGTAATGACCCGACGGAAAAATGCCGTGGCCACGAAGGGGGTCCCAGCCGTCGCCCCTGATGGGGGGCCCACCGTAGCCCCCAACGGCGGCGGCCGCACGCGGTGCTCGCAGGCCCCTGCAAGCATTTGCCCAACCGAACGCCGCAATGGCAGAGGCTGCGCACCCTACTTGCACATCCTTCGCACGCTTCGTGGCCCCACAGGTGACTCCGTCGGAGCCGCGGTAGCAGCGGCCGCGCGCGGCACTTGCGCTCCCCAGGCTCCATCAAAGGCCCCAGCGGCATCAGCCGCGCGCGGCACGTTCGCATCCCTCGCGCGTTCGATGGCCCGAATCAGGAAACCCGCCAGAGGTCCCAGCGGCAGCGGCCGCGCGCCTACTTGGGCACCGCTCGCGCGCGTCGTGGCCCCATGGGGACCTCCACCGAAGGCCCCAGAGGCGGCGGCCGCGCGCGGCACCTGCAGAATCCTCAAGCAGTTCGCGGTTCGACGGGGGACCCCGCCGAAGGCCCTGGCGGCAGCGGCTGGGCGCGGCATATTTGCGCAACTGTCACGCGTGCCGTGGCCCCGCAGGAAACTCCGCTGAAAGCCCCGACCCCGCAGGCACCGCTCGCGCGGCGGCCCTAGTTCATGTCGGCACGCCCCTGTCACGCGGCCCCTGGCCCCCAAAGAAACACCAGAAACTGTGATGCGAACTGCGGATGGGCCCTTCGCCAGTAACTTGTTGGACGCGCGCGGGCGACGCCAGGCCCCGCGCCGCGCCAATTCATGGCGCGCTCCCGCGGCGAGAGACACCGAAACCGAACCATGGAAGCCGATCCCGCGCGCCGCTGCAGGACGCATGATCGCCCTGAGCTGCAATGATAATCGGCTTTCCCAACAAGGCACCCGCTGCGCGCCGCAAGCACCGCTTGCGCTTGGGCGCTTACACCTTGTAGCATCATGTAATTTAACTTACACGTGTCGAATACGTGGTTGTTAACATATTTCCGTAACCTGTTTTACGGCCACTTTGAAACTATTCAACATACCAGAACCTGTCCGAATTACTTTCCTTCTAACAGGGGGAGGAGGAGGAGGAGGAGGAGGAGGAGGAGGAGGAGGAGGAGGAGGAGGAGGAGGAGGAGGAGGAGGAGAGGAGGAGTAGGAGGACGATAATCCCAAACCTCGACTTAGTGCTGGGCCACCTCAGATCCCCAAACCAACTGCAGATCAAAGGCCCCGCCTTTCGCGCCGCACCGCCGCCGGGCGCCCCCGTCGGCCGAGAGGCTATGGCCCGCCGGATGGCCGTTCGGCACTGCGGGGGAAAAAGGCAGATCGGCTTGGGCGAGGCAGAGCTGCGGCAGCCCGCCGCCCACGTTGCCGCGCTGGCCGGCACTCTCCGCTCGGGGCCTCCGGCGGGCTGTGACCAGCATGTGGGTCTGCGCGCGAGCGGGGGAGGGCCCCAGACATGCAGCGCCCTGAAAACATCCCAGACACGATCGCGTCGTAACAAAAATCCGGACGGGAGGTTTTTGGCTGATGTCGGTCTCGTCGGGCCCTCGCCGGGCATCGAGACCGTCAAAACCCGATTCAAGACGAAACACTGGTCCTAGGGAAAGGGTCGGGACTTCCAAGGGCCCCACACTGAAAAAATCAGGGCGTCGCATGTCTGGGATCGGGACGGAAAGGTGATCCTCCAATATTGGCGTCAAGGGGACCCCCCAAGCCCCAGGACTGACAAACAGCTAACCAGGGTGAAGAACGGGCCTTGAGGGAAGGGTCGGGACTTCTGGGGACCGCGGCTGGAAACACTCAAGAAATCACACATCTGGGACCCGAAATCCAGGTCGCCATTGACCAAGAAAGAATGTCAACCCCGCCGCCACATCCTGCCATCCTGTTGCCACGGGGACCACTCGGTCCAACCTCCCTCGACAAGAACACCAAATATGCGAGACCCTCTGTGCCCAGGCACCCCAGGCCCGTAGAATTGATCCGAGGCCTCCCAGATGGGGTCGGAGTAGATCGGGTCGGAGGATCGCGCTGCATCGCCGATGCGAGGCCTGGAGCCGTCGCGTGGCGGCTCAAGCGCAGCGGCAGTGATGGCAGTGAGGGCGGTGCTTCTTTTCCCGCCCTATGTCGCGAGGCCAGGCCGGGATCCGAAACTCTTTGCTTGGAGCAGGGCACCTCGAGACAGCGGCGGGCCTCCCTGGCGCCCCCCGTCCCTCTCAGGGCCTTCCGGGGGACCTCTCGTCGCCACGGCTGGATCCGCCTCGCGCAGCGGGTCAGGATTGCCCCGGGGAGCTCCTCCTCCTCCGCCGCCTCATCATCCGCCTCCTCCTCCTCCGCATTATCCTCCTCCGCCTCTTCCTTCTCCGCCTCCGCCTCCGCCTCCGCCTCCTCCTCCTCCTCCACCTCCTCCTCCTCCTCCTCCTCCCTCCTCATTCTCATCCTTCCCATTCTCATCCTCATCCTCTCCCTCCTCCTTCCTCGCATTATCCTCCGCATCCTCCTCCTCCTCCGCCTCCTCCTCCACCTCATCATTCTCCCTATCCTCCTTCTCCCCCCTTCCCCATCCTTCTCCTCCCCCTCTTTTCCTACTTCTCCTCCTCCTGTATTATGTTCCCTTGCCTCCTCCTCCCCTCCTCCCCCCTCTCCTCCTTCCTTTCCTCCTTTTCCTCCTCCTCCTCCCTCCTCCTCCTGCGCCTTGTCCTCCTCCTCCTCGTCCTCCTCCGCAGTATCCTCCTCCTCCTCCTCCTCCTGCTCCTCCTCCTCCTCCTCTCATCTGACGGCTGCCGCCGTCGCAAGAAAGCTGAAAGTCTTGTCTGCCCGAATGCTCAAGAGCTCTGAAACCGAAACGGTTGCGGTCGAATCGGCGTCGGCGTGAGAGGGGCATCTCGGGGGGCCAGGGAGACAGTGTCCATTCCAACGCCCGTCCTCGCTGTCATACTGGCCCGAAACTCGAAATCCCGAGCATAGCTTCATTGATACGGAAGCGGCCCAGCTGGGCCAAATATGAAAGGCGATCTAGGTAGATCGCAAGGCCACGCGGGGCTGGCCCCCGCGCGGGGCACGCATCGCACAGGACAAGCTCTCGCGCACAGATGCAACGGGCTGGGTCCTGCGCTCATCAGCACGGCGCCGCCATGCAGCACGGATGGCCTCCTTCGTGGCCGCCGCCTCGGAGGAAACAGTCGTCGTCACGTAGCCGTCGCGCATGGCGTTCGTCAGGTAGCTCCTGTCCGCTTCGAGCTTCGTCAGCGCATCCGCGAGCTGCACACTGGTGTCGCACCACTCCAGGTCGACTCCACCTTGGCTTAGAAGCTCTCGAAGCGAGGCCACCACCACACGAACCCGACGATCGGCAACATGACCAGCGTCCGCCAACAAGTGGCTCACCAGGCTGTTAGCGTCGTCGAACCACTTGGCGGGCATCAACGTCGCACTGTCGTGAACCAACTCTGCGATCGGCTGGTTCGGCTTGTCCATCTCGTAGTGCAGTGCCCTGACCCACTCCAGCGCCTCCGCGCCTTCGGTCAAGCCGTGGGCCTCTGCCGCCATCGATGCCCGGCAGACTCTCCGAATCTTGGAGCTGCCCCAGTCCAAGAAGTGAGCAGTTCCACCGCCTTCCTTGTACAGGCCGTCGTCGCACAACAGACACACAAAACCGCACTGCGACCTCACCTTCTCGCCCAGCGCCCCGAACTTCTTCTCGTCGATATTGCTGAGGCTGCTGTCGGCGAACACGCACCCACGAAGGTCGGTGTCGTCCTTGATGAAGCCGCTACGGAAGTGTAGGCACACGTCCTTCGTCTCATGGCAGTACCGCGCCAGCTTGTTCATCTCCAGTAGGTCCTGCACCGTCATGGTGTTCTTCTGCTGTGCAAGCCGACTGTAGCCGAAAGAAACGTCCATCCGCAGCTGTCGCGAGAGCCATCCCAGTGAACCAATCACCGACTCCGCAAATATCTTCTCCTCGTCCGTAGCCAGCGCCTTGATCTGCTTCCGCCTTGCCGGTAGCATCGGCAACTCCTCCATCTGCTCCACAAAGTGCTGCATCGAGACCCTGATCGAGAAGTCCCCTGCCTGCTCCACGTCCTTGCCGCAGTACCTGAAGGGTGGCTTCTCTTACGTCAAGAGTAGTACCTTCTTGAGCTCGTCCATCGTGTCGTTGTAGAGCTTGCTGTTCGGATCTCCGGTCGCGAACAGGTCGTCCACGTATGCGCCGATAAGGCCAACGAGGATGTCACCCTCGAAGAGCATGAAGAAGGCTCTCTCCAAGCGGCTCTCCTGCCACAAGTTGCCGCGCAGCGTCCTTCGTAGCTTACCCCGCCACTTCCGTCCAGCGTCCTTAGTACCATAGATCGCTCCGTGGCACACGAACAGGGAACCAGGTGGCACTCCAGGAGGTAGTGGTGAGGGCGGTCGTAGCACCAGCATGCGGTCAACATCATCTCCTTATAGGTAAGCGCTCGTCGCGTCGAGCTTCGATAGTAGCCAGTGCTTCCTAGCCGCCGCGCTGCAGATCAAGTGGAACACCAGCAGGGAAGATGTGGGCGAATCCGTCCGGACATGCACCGACTCGTAGCAGCCAACCGCCACCAGCCTCGACTTCGCCTTGAGCGGTAGCTTGGGGTCGTACTCGTTCTTGTTGGTGTGAACCCACCTCGACGGAATAGGCTTCGCCCTCTTCAGCAGCTCCTTCGCATCGTCTCCGATGACCACGGTCACCGCCCTGAAGGTACGCCAGATCTCCCACTCCTTGGCCATGCTCGCGTCGAACTCCTTCCGCTCGGCCGTGGCCAGGTCCGTCAGGTTGATCTCCTTCCCGCGGGAGCGTCCCGTTAACCACGCATAGGCTATCCAGCCGTGGTGCACCTCGTCCGAGTCGTACTCAGCAAGGTACGCCCCACCGGCCATGGGGCCGCCACCACGATGTAGTCGAGCGCGGGTCCGCTGGGGCCCGTATCCAGGAAGCCGTTCAGGTAACTCAGGTGGTTCGGGAAGTCTTGGAAGATCTGGGAGTTCGGAAGGTTCGGGAAGTTCAGGAGGAGGTGGAGTCGCCGTCGCGTCGTTATCCTCGTTCATCTCCTCCACTTCTCCCTCTCCAGCGTCGCCAGATCCTGGATCAAGTCCGGCAGGTGCTGGGTCGCGTCCCTGGCGTAGTACTGGCTCAGGTAGCTCAGCTGCTGGCTGATGCTCTGGAACTCCGGGAGCGAGATCCTCCCCAGGTCGCGGATCATCTTGAGCTGCGTCGCGCCCTTGTAGTGGTGAGCTCGCCGCGCCAGCTCCCTCGGCAGGCTGTGCACTGCCCGGCGGTGCCTCCGTAGTTCTCGACGCTGGAGGCTCCGGGCGCGGACCAGTCGCGGCAGTAATTAGCCGCCGTAGGTTCCCTGCCTGGTAGCGCAGCAGCTTCGGGATCTTCAGGTGCTCCGTCGTCGAGACCTTCTCGACGATCGTCCAGGAATCCTCGAGGCCCTCGTGGAAGTGCCGCTCCACGCTGATCAGCAGGCATCCGATCCCAGGTGATCAACTCGTCCTCCGTCGCGAACCGAAGCTGCTCCGGCCCTGCCAAGACCGCGCCGCCGCCATGCCGCAGCCAAATCGCGTGAGGGCCCCCCTGCACGGCCGCAGGTCGGAGCGTGGACTCGATGCCGTCCGCCATCTTCTCGGGGTCGCGGTAGTCGTGGCCGATGACACGCGCAACACCGAACCAACGATGATACAGGGCAGGAGGCTCACCCGGCCTGACATGGGTGCGCCTGAAGTAGACGTAGGCGCCCACAGGGAACGGCCCTCTCGTCGGTGTCGATCTCGCCAGCTTGGCCCTCCTCACGCGACTGCCGTTCTCCATCTTCACGAAGGCGACCTTGGCGCACTCGCGCCACAACAGGTTGGATGCCATGGCAGACTCCGGGTCGAGCGCCGCCTCCTGCACCTGGAGCTTCTCGGCCTCCGAGTCCTGAAGCATCGAGCCTGGTACCCGCAGGCCGCGAGTACCTAGCACCCAGTTGGCGGGTGCGTAGCCGTCGTAGATCACCGTCTCGTTGCGCACCTGGTTGACGACGCCGCACACGCTCCTCAGGTCCTTCTCCTTCGTGATCTGCGCGTCCTGCACCACTTGATGCCACACCTCCTTCCAGACGCCACCTAACTTCTCGATCCTGCCGAGCTGCTCGTGCGCCTCCAGGGCCGCATTCTGGATCTCCAGGCCGTTCTCATGCATGTGGGCCAGGAACTCCTCAGCGAACTCCTTGCCACGGCCCACGAAGATGGACTGGGGCAGTCCAGCCCAGCAAGTCCACACTGGCAGGAACGTGTCTAACGCGACCTTGGCAGAGGGCGCGTGCGTACCCTTGTGGAGGTACCAAACAACCTGGAACCTCGTACCGTCGCAGACTATGTTCAGGAAGGCGCGGGTGTTACCCTCGGCGTCGTGTGCGAGAAGCGTGTCCAACATCACGTGCAAATTGAACTGGTAGCGACCCGGCATGCGTACCGGGCGCACGTGCTTCGTCCTGATCATGTCGCCACAGGCGTCACACCTGAAATCCCACACGCAGTCCAGGAACTCCTTCTTGGCACCACACCTCCTCAAACACCTCACCAGAGTCACGTTGGTCGGGTGGCCGAAATTAACGTGCAGATTCCTGATGTCGCGCCTGACCGCGGGGTCGCAGGTGAGCCACCTCGCTCTGCGCTCCTGCTCCTCCTTGGAGAGCACTGGCTCGAGGCCTGCGGCTTGCTCAGCACGAGCTCCGTCAGGATCCGTAGCAGGCCCGTCCTCAGGTGGATGTCCGGGTTCGCGGAAGCCCTGACTCCCGTCCTCAGCTGGAGGACGCTTCGGGGGTTGCTTGCCACGCAACCTTCTCTTCTTGGCATCAGGCTGGCTCTCGCCTGGGAAACTGTCAAGTACACCGAGACCTTGGGACAAGTGCGTGTCGACGTCGAGGTCGATCTGCTGCTCGATGGCGTGTAGCACCAGCCTGTCCAGCTTGTCGGGCCACTTCGCCGCCGCTCTCGTCTTCTTGTGGTTATCCAACGGCAGGTGGTAGTGGTCCCTCGTGCACTTCTCGCCCTGCAAGGCTTCATAGATCGCCACGCTGGTGGTCAAGAACCTCATCGGCTTGTAGTGCGCGTCCTTGGTCTCTTCATCGGCGTAGCCGAGCTGGCGCCCGTGCGGAGTGCACTCCAGTAGCAGGCCCTTCTTCACCAACTCCTGCGTCTTCGCCATCTCGGGCTCGAAGTAGGCACTCGACCCGAGGGGCTGCTCCATCAAGACGCGCATCCCGCGCTTCACCCGTTCGGCGACGATCTGGTCCGAGAGCATGAGCAGTGGCCTCGTCGCTTCCCAAGCTTCTTGAACAGTAGCTGCTGCAGCGCCGCCCTTGGACAAGTTGCATCGACCCCGCTCCCCCCACGGGCCACAGGGCATGGTGATGACCGTCACGTAGGGGTCCTCCTCCAGCAGTTGCCTCCGCGCCGCTTGGCGCCCCTTCCTGGTAGCGCCGCCCCAGCCGCCCTCGATATCGAGCGGCTGGCCGCAGTTGTAGCCGAAGGTGGTGGAGGCCAGAACGGCGAGGCCGAACTGGCCGCAAAAGAGCTGCTTCAGCAAGGTGTTGCCCCTAGGTAGCCTCCGCTTCCTGTCGATGCTGCCCGTCATGATGTCGAGCGTCCTGGACTCGATGGTGTACTAGTCGTCATGCATGGCCTTCGTCTTCTTAGCGCGCCTGGAGCTGGCCATCCTGATGGACTTGTCGCCGTCCCAGTCGATCTCGTCGGGGTTCTCGGAGACCGTCTCCGTCGCCATCACCTCCGCGGTCGGGATCGCGATCTCCGCCTCCGGGTACTCCACCATGTCGAAGCCGCCGCCGAGCCCGTCCTCGGCGACGTGGGCCTAGAACTCGGGGCCGAAGACCCCGGGATCCGGGAAGTCCAGCAAGCTGACGCCCAGGTGGCCGCCGCTGGTCTTGAATAGGGGCACGTTGTAGGCGCCGATCTCGGTGAAGTCGGCGACCGCGTTCGCCACGTCGATCACCGTCCCTAGCTTCGACTGGGTGTCCTTGGAGATTAGCAGGGGGGCGTCCTGGTCGAGCTCCACCGACTCGATCGCGAACGGGTCGTTGGCGATGCCAGCCGGCATGTTGTAGACCGTGTCGCTGTACGCGTCGCCGCCGACCCCTCGGAATTTGGTCTGCTGGGACCTGGGAATCGGATTGAGCTTCCGGTCGAGTAGCTCCTTCTCGTAACTGATCCTCCAGGGCGTGCCGTGCATGGTCATCTGGCAGGCTGTGTCAAGCACGGCGGTGCAAGGCGGGCCCCTGAAACTGGAGCCGTAGACCTCGACGTCGTCCTTGGAGCCGTTGACCATCAGCACCTGGAACGACCCGTCCTCATGCTGAGAGGGGGGGTCCCGCTCGCCCAGCGCCATCAGGTAGATAAGGAACCAAGCCAAGCGGTACTGGTCGACGGTGAGCCGAGTCAAGTCGCTGGACATCGCGTGCCTGATGAGAGCGTTGCCATACGCGCGTGCAGCGTCACCACCGTCCACGAACTCGGAGAACGTGTAGCCCCTGTACTTGCCGGCCATGATCTTCTCACCGCCGAGTGGTACCTGCTCGGTATCGAGGCCCTTGACGTCCTGGTCGAAGTCCGCGGGGTACGCCACGTGCACGTTGTCCTCCGCCTCAGGCCTGTCCAGCTCGTGCGGGTAGTCCTCGGCCCTCGGAATGCGCTCAAGCTCCTCGTCGTCAGACGGAACCTTCATCTCCATCGCGCGCTTGGTCATCAGCTCTGGCGCCAGCTCCTTGGACTTAGGGATGCTCTGGTACACCTTGAAGACTCTCTCGGCTGGCTTCGTCTTCGCAGGGGTCGTGCGCGAGTAGATGGCCCTGCCCTTCGGGGTGAACAGCAGGGAGGCCATGAGGTACTTCCAGAGCTCCTCGCCGCTAGACCTGTGGGCCATGGCCGCGTGGATGCCGATCCGGTTGGGCAGGCACTTGTGGCAAGTGAGGTACCTGTGCGCCCCGTTCGCGCCCTTGAACAGTATAGGGTCCGCCGCCAGCGCGTGCTCGCAGGGCTCCGCCATGATTGGAAGTGACTGGCCTCGCCTCCTCGGGAGTCCTGCAGCTCCGTCGTCCGCGCTGGCCTTGAGGGTCCCGACACCTTCCTTACCTCCTTGAGGGTTGCCGCGTGATCTTGCCTTGGGCTTAGGGCGGGCGCCGAGCCCGGTAGGTGAGGGCGAAGCCGCCGACGCCACGAACACCTCCGCGATCCTGACCTCGCTGGTCTTGGAGTGGGTAGGTGCGTCGACGCCCCAGGGGCGAAGCCACTTCCGAGCGCCGATCGAGCTCAGGAGCGCCACTTCCTGAGCTCCTCCTCCTCCTCCTCCGTGCGCCGCTCGGGATCCTGAAGCTCCTCCTCCTTCTCTTCCTTGTCTTCCTGAGCTCATTCTCCCTCCTCATGAGTTCCTTTTCTTCATCCTCGCCTCGTCCTCGTCCCCCTCCATATCCTGTGACATTAGTTTCGCTGTTTTTCAGCTCTTGTGAAAAGGCAGAGTGCAAGGTTTACTAATTTCGGGAAACTAAGATTTCAGATTTTCCAGAACCACGAACGTGCAATACATTGGACTGCGTGAGGTAGAGATGTTTGGAAGTCTACGGCTTTGCATGTGTAGAAACACGTGGTTCTGCACATGTGGATGAGCGCTGTTTGAACAGAGGCACGCCTTGTTTGCCGAGTTCCCGCTCCCTGCTGCCCCTCCTCGTGCGATTTCAGTGCAAAGCCATTTTGGCTGCAGCCCTTTAGCTTGTGGCGCAACGTCACGGACCGCATGAATTCGTTTGTGTCGCCCTACATTCAGCAGCGCGTATTCATTTATGCTACTGCGTTCACGTGGGTGACATCCGATGGGGCAATAGTTCTGCGGCATAGCAGCTTGGAGACGTGGGCGCACCAATTCAGAGATATGTCGCCGAGGCGCAGTCTCCGCACTGTGCTTCAGAGAGTGCCAGTGCGTTCGTTCCAGCGCGGGGCAGACGAATACGAGTTTGATGTGTTGCGCAGCGCTTTCGAAGAGGCTGGCATCTGCCTCGATTGGAGATTACTCGTTTCTCGGGTCCGAAGGCACCATGGGCTACCTCCATTGGCTGAACCTGCAACCGAAGATCGTGCCCTAGTCCCATGCGATGGCACCCCAGAGTCTGCTGAGTCATATGTCTCTCGCGGCGCTGCCTCCTCAGCTTCCTCTGCCACGCGTGCCAGCCTCCACGACCAGTCCAAGGAGGATCTTCTCTCGATCAATGCGGAGCTTGAGAGACAGATCAGATCACTGCAAAGGAAGATTGATCGACTGAACCGCAAGGTGCGCACAGGAGCGCAGAAGGCTCGGCGGCGTGCCAAGCAGCCTTCGGTCCCTCGCTCACGTGGGGGCACTTCGCAAAGTTTAACCCTTGCGCTGCCCACGGGTGGGCCGACGAGGCGGAGAGCAACTGCCCCTGACCAGGGCGTAGATATCTGGCATGCGCCCATTAAGAGAGGCAAGCGGTGTGGAGAAAGATATCTTAGCTGGACTGGCGGCTTCTCCCTATGCATCCGCAGGTGCATGTCGAACGTGGCAGCTCACGCGCTCGGTTTATGCCTTGGGATGGACATTCACAGGACAACCGTTTGCAGGTGGGAAGTGTGGTTGCGAGCCGCTCTCGTTGCGTCGGCCAAACACTTCCACGCTTCTTGCCGAGCAGAGATGGCTCTCTCTACTAGTGGGCTTCACGTTCAGCTTCATTGTCTCCGTGGTGACGCAACTAACTAACGCCTGCATCTGGAACAGGCAAAAACTTAGATGTGCAGAGCTTTCGTCGTATTACGTGTTGGGCGGCGTGTATCCGGACACTGATTGGGATGCGTTTAAGTCGTGCATATCTCACAGAACAATATTGGGCGATCTCCAAGTTGTTAAGGGAGGCGGTGGTGAGTATACCCATTCAATTGTTACAAAACAGATGGACTCCGTGGGGTTTCACGACTGGGGGTCATGCGGGTCTCAGTTTTACTGCATCGAAGATTCGCGCGATCGACTTCCACTGCCGCTATCAGATGAGCCTGGCGAGCCTGGCGGGCCTGAGCCCGCCGTTGACGGCGGCGCGGGCGCCGCCGCTGGCTCCGTTGACCTGGCCCCCTTCGCTGACGTCGCCGCGGCGCCCGTGGACTCCGTGGACGTCGACGAGGGCGTGCTCACGATCCTCGTTCTCGGCTCCGACGCCGGCGGGGACGAGAAGAAGAGCAGGCGCCAAGTGCACACCGACACGCGCGAGCAGCCCCGCACTCTGGTGCCGCGGGGGTTGAAAATTCAGTGGGCTTTCGCCTCTCCGACGACCTGCTGTTTGCTTACTCCAGCATGTCCTGAGGGGAGGTGGCAGATAATAGTAGCAGCGTGGCCGCGACCCCAGCTGCCCCCCCCAATGACGCGCGCGCGTTTCGCCTGCCTGCCCGCAGGTGTTCGATGGCGACTGCTTGGCCCACCAGTACCACTTGATCGTGCAATCCGAGCAGGCGCTGATGAACGATTTTATGCAGGAGCGCGTTGGCATGAAGCGCCCTCCTCCGCTTCTTCTTCCTCCTCCTCCTCATTATTTTTCTTCCCTTGCTCACCTCCTCGTCCTCGACTCGTCCTCCCTCTCCCTTCTCATCTTTTTCCCTTGCCCACCTCCTCGCCCTCCCGTGCTTTTTCTTCACTGGCCCACCTCCTCGCCCTCCTCATCCTCATTTCTTTTTTTCCCTTGCCCACCTCCTCTTCTTCCTCCCCCCTTTCTTTTCCGCCTCCTACTCCTCCCTCTCCTGGATCTCTCCATCTCCCTTCCTGTCCATCCTCAGTCTTCTCTCCCTCCTCATTCGCTGATTCGATGCTACTGTCTACTGATCCCAAGGTACCTCCCGAGCCTGACTAAACTGCTGCTGTGCTGGAGGGGCCGCGCTGTGAAGGTGTGGGAGACTTGGGCAGCTGTGTACTCCCATTCCGACGCTTCTGTTTGCAAGTGCATCCCTCCGCAGATCATCTCGGGGCGATGGGGCAACGCGAGCCGTTGCGAAGCCTACGTGCTACAGGCGCTGAGCAGCGGCCCTCAGCAGATCAGGAGGGTGCTGCCGATCGCCTTCAAGAGGACGCCTTCCAAGAATTCCAAGAAGGCGCCTGCGGGGTGGGCAGGGGGATCGCGTTAGGGCGTTAGGCCTTGGAGGGCCCCTCGTCTCTGTCCCCCTCCTGCCTCTCTCTTTCTTCGTCTTCTTCTTTTTCTTCTATCCCCGCTTCCGTCTGTGCCCTTCCTCTTTCCCCCCCCCATCCTCTCCTCGCCCTCCTCGTCCTCATTCCCCTTCCTCGCTCGCGCCTCCGCCTCTGACCAGGAAGCCCGCGCATGCCCGCTCCTCGGTTTCTGCCTGGCCCTTGCATCTGACTCCTGCTCCTCATCTTAGTCTTCCTGTCCTGTCTTCTGGCCCCCGCCGCCGCCGCCCTGCCGTTGCCGGGCCGGCGCCCCCCCGCCCTCCCGCCGCCTGGGAGGCCAGCGCTGGTCTCGAGGAGGCCCGGGCGGAGGTCGCCGCCAGCCACGAGGAGCAGTACTCGAAGTGGACCTCCCAGGCAGCGGCGGAGAGAAGGGGGGGGGGGGCTCGAGAGGAGAGAGAGAGAGAGAGAGAGAGAGAGACATCACAATAAAGACGGATAGAGAGAGAGAGAGAGAGAGAAACAAAGAGAGAGAGAGAGACTGAGAGACTGAGAGAGAGAGAGAGAGAGACTGAGAGAGAGGAGAGAGAGAGATATAGAGAGAGAGGGAGAGAGAGAGAGAGAGAGAGGCAGAGAGAGAGAGAGACAGGCAGGCAGGCAGGCAGACAGACAGACAAACATACAGACAGACAGGCAGACAGCGAGACAAATACAGAGAGAAAAAGAGATAGACACAGAGAAAGAGAGAGAGAGAGAGAGAGGGAAAGAGAGAGAGAGAGAGAGAGAGAGAGAGAGAGAGAGAGAGCGAGAGAGAGAGAGAGAGAGTGAGAGAGAGAGAGGTAAAAGAGAGAGAGAGAGAGAGAGCTAGGTGAGCGGCCTGGGTCATGAGTCATGGTGCGTTCAGAAAGCCTCGAGGATATGGCATGTTTCTAATTCCCCATCCGCTGTCGCCCGCAATTGTTTGTTTTGGGGGGGGAGGAGGAGGAGGAGGAGGAGGAGAAGGAAGAGGGGGAGGAAGAGGAGGGTGAGGATGAGGAGAGGGAGGAGGACACGGAGAAGGAGGAGGAGGAGCCAGAAACGCTGCATCTTCGAAGCGCCCCGTGGCCGCTGTGATATTTTGGAGGCGCGGAGGAAAGGGGGAGGAGGAGGGGGGTGGGTGAAGGAGGAAGAGGCGGAGGTGTGGAGGCGGAGGAGGAGGAGGAGGGGGGCGAGGGGGGGGCAGGGGATGCACGCGCCACGTCAGTTTTTCTTCTCTCTCTCTCTCTCTCTCCGCAGGCGTTGGACGCCTTGAACCTTGATCTGTTCCTGCTCCTGATCAAGATCGGGCACCGCAGCAGGGCGCCGTTGGATCACCATTACTTTTACTTGCTCGGCGCTAGGGATCACCTGGAGCCGACCGCGTTGGCTGGGCTTGTCTGGCACAAGGCTGACGAGTTGCACCGCGATCTCCTGGACCTCGCCGATCTTGACGGCGGCGCATGGGCTGACATCTGGCAGGAGGCGTCGGCTTTGTCAGGCGTTGACCAGATGCGCCTCAGATCGTTCGTCCATCGTTTAACGTGCTCTCACGCTGCTGACTATGGCATGCGGGTCGCCCAACTCTGTCGGGAAGACCCGTACCGCCTCCTGTGGTTCGCGAAAGAGCTGCCCGGCACAGCGTGCAATCGCCGCCGCGCAGTGGCAGCAGACATCCTTGCGAAGCCGCTTGACCAGCTCCACGCCACCGCCAGGAAGATCAGGTTGTTGTTCCCTGCTTCCTTGTCTCAGTGCAGGGCGCATGGGACAGTGCAGCTGGCCATGTGGAATGTCATGCGGCTGGTGAGCGTCACGTGGCGCGCTGACACCCAGGAGATGGAGGGCGTCAACAGCCTGCTTCAAGCTGTATGTGCCAGGAGCCCTCGCGTCTCATTGCCCCTGGTAGACGCTCGCGTGGCAACGCGGAAATACATTGGTCTCGGCAACAGGGCTGCCCACGACCGCAAGTGGTCATCCATCGCGCCTTACGCGGAGACCGTGCTGAGGGACGCCTTGGACAGCGTCGACGGCATCCAGCGCGTCCTGCAGAACATGCGTCGTTTTCACCCCCCAGAGCCGTTGAATCACTTCAGGCCGATGGCCCACCAGGTGATCGCTGGCAAGATGATGCCTCGAGCAGAACTGCACTGGGTCGCTGGCTACGCGGCGGTCATCAATCGGGAAGTGAGGGACCGCACGAAGGAGAACCCTTGGATAACGCCGATCGTGACGATCGACGGGTCGCTGTGGGTCTGGGGGCGAACGTGACCCTTGTGCTTCCTTATCTTTTCTTGCAGCCTCAACCCATCGTCGTTGCATTCCTCCTTGCTTCTCCACTGCCCTCTCCACCTCCTCTTCCCCAATTCCTCGTCCCTCCTGCTGCTTCTGCTGTTGCTGCTCATCGTTATGTTACCACCTCTTCCTCCACCCCCTCCTCCTCCTCCTACTCCTCCTCCTCCTCCTCCTCCTCCTCCTCCTCCTCCTCCTCCTCCTCATCACTCCTCATCCTCCCCCCCTCCTCCTCCTTGCCCGTGTCTGAACGCGGGGTTCAAGTGCGGCGCTGCCCCCGCTTGTTCTCGCAAGGTTTCGGTTTGAGTTCGGCAATTTGGCTCGCGGTGTCTTGTTTGTTCCAGCGAGGTCCCAGGGCCCAAGCGCAGGGTTTGGCGCGGCCTCTTCGGGCCCGGGTTCCGCGTCCCACGCCCCCTTCTCCCCTTCTCCCTCCTAGTCGCCATCCCTCCGTCCACCGCAGGTACGGCGTGGTGCCGTACTTCCTGGAGGGGAGCATGGATGGCGGGCGCTTGCGCATCGCCCGATTCGCATCCACTTCTACGCCCACGACCTCTATGACGGCGGCGTCGATACTGCAGCAGTACCACGACCTCTGCGCCACACAAGGTATGACGATTTCGATGTCGATTGCCTCCGTGGACACGTCCACATCCAGGGACGCCCCGCTCGTGCTCGAGTTCGAGCGAAAGATTGCAGTTACGAACGTCGCCCCCCGCATCCCTGCAGCCAGCAGGAAGCAACTGGAACCCATGTGCTTGGAGAACGCTGGCATCGCAGACGCATTCGCTGGCGGCGGCGAGCCCGAGGAGGTGCCCGACGGAGTGCACGAGGGCCCCGAGGGTGGGGGAGATGATGATCTGTGCGGCGACGACGGCGACGACATATATCACGCTTTGGTTGAAGAGCTTGCGGGAGAGGTCCAGGGCGATGACCACGTCCCAGGCGTCTTAGACAAGGCCGAGGAAGATGGGGTGGAGAGGGTCGCCAAGGGCGACGTCTTGAAGACTGCCGCCGCGACCTCTAAGTTGTCACCGGCAGAGCTCGAGAAGAGGATCGATGAGTGTTTCAAGGACCAGGGGAAAGGGCCCAGGGGCCCGGGGGGGGGGAAGGAGGAGGAGGGGGAGGGGATGATGAAGGGGGGGACGGGGGGAAGGAGGGGGAGGGAGGATGAGGTGGGAGGGGGCGAGGGAGGAGGAGGTCCATCCTCCTCCGGACTGCACCTCCGCCTCCCCCTGCCCCATTCCCCCCTCCCCCCTCCACCCCCCCTCCTCCCCCCTCCCCTCCCCCGCGAGAAGGAGGACCCCACCCCTGCTTTTCCCACGCGCTCCCCCCCCACTTCCCTGCCCGCCCCGCCGCGCACCGGCAGGAGACGTACGGCGGCGAGGAGATCAGCGAGGACCAGCAGCTGCGGGACACCCATCTCGTCCTGGCCCTCAGCGAGGCTGTGACGGCGGCCACCCCCGCGTCCTCGAGCTCCTCTTCTGGCGCCGCCGCTCCCCCGCCCCCTGCCGCTGATCCGCCGCTCGCCGCGGGCGCAGCCCGAGCTGACGATGGAGCTGGCGCCGCGGGGGGGGTGGGGGGGGGGTCGCGGAGGGGGGCCCCCCTCCCCGGCCGCCCCCTGGAGCCTTCGTCGTCGTCGTCCTCCTCCTCCTCCTCCTCCCCCCCCTCCTCTTCCTCCTCCTCCTCCCCCTCCCCTCTCCTCCTCCTCGATTCGACTCGTGATTAAGGGGCGGGGCGTGATGGAATGGCTTCAACAGAGCCCACTGCAACGCATAAGGCGAAAACGACGTGGTCTAAGACGGCCCCTTGGGGCCCTTGGGGGCTCTGAGGGCAGATCTCAAACCTGGAGTGCACGCAGCATTCGCCGCCAAGTTCCCTCTGGTTTCAATGCAGTTGTCAGGTTCGGCTAGAAAAGTTGCGTCCGCCACGTTTCCATTGGTTTCCGTGCATTTTGCACGTCGTGAGACTCGAGAGCCCGTGAGAGCATGCAGATGGGGGGGGATTACGCGTCGGATGTCGACCTCCAGGGGCCAAGGCCGCCTTGCCACCCACCTCCCACGATGCATCGCGCTGCTACTCGGGCCCTCTTGGAGTCCAAGAGGGCCCGAGTGGCAGCGCGATGCATCTTGGACCCCACCCCCTCCGGGGCGCTCCTTTGCGAGGCCTCGCAGAAGCGCGCGCTGCGCTGCTTTGTTGGGGCAACGCTGTCGGGAAATCAGTGGCTGCGCTGCGATGTCGAGCGGCTTCCCTCGCTGGCGCAGTGGGGGGGGCGAGCTGGGAGGTGCGGCCAGGGACTTGGCAGCGACGCATGTCATTGGTTCAGGTGTTTGACCCCGTGGCCCGTCGTTCTACAGCTCAGCTAGTGCATTGGACGAACGTCTCGGAACGCCTGGGGTTGCGCGTCAGAGTGGACAACTCGACGAATAAACCTGTGTACGCTGTGAAGGGGCCCATGGGGGGCCCAGTGGGGGGGCTAACGACGCCCGAAGAGTCTTTCAGCGACTGCCTCATCATCCACAACGATGTCGGCGTGGCGATGCAGAAGCTCAAAGTTGACAGAGACCCCCTTCCGGATACAGTTCTGCATCTTCGCGACATGTGGAATGCAGCCCTCCACGCGGCAGCTCCAGGCCATGATCCCGGAGTGGGGGGAGCGCTTGGCGTGTGTTTCATTTGTGAACGCTCTAGCGTCGCCGACAACGGCGTGCACCAGTGCATTTGCTGCCGCCAATCGTTTCACAGGGGGTGCTGGCGTGAAGTGGCCAGCCGGGCAGACTGGGCCGCAGCGCCTTCGTTTTCCCCCCTTCCAGCTTTGCCCCAAGTATTTCACATCCCAGAGGCCATCTGCCCCGCTTGCTCTCGCGCCTGGAGCGTCGAGACCACCGTCGGCGGACTCGCCTAGCTGGGGGTGGGGGGGAGATAAAGAGCGAGGACGGCAGGGGGATGGGTTTGAAGGCCCCCGCCGATTCAACTTCTTGCGGTGCCTGCGGTTGAACTGAATTAGAGCGCGCGAGGTGCGCTCTTGTGGCGCGCGTCGCGCGGGGGGCTGGCGGCGGCGGGGGCGCCTGCCAGACTGCTCGTGCGCAAGTGAGCTCGACAGTTAGATCAGAGGGTCAGAGGGGGGCCATCCTCTAGCCAGATCCTGCCTTCGATTCCCCCCCCGCCCCCTGCCCGCGACGGTGCTCCCCCTTCTTCTTCTCCTCCTCCTCCTGCGCCCCCCCCCCCGCCCCCCACTCCTCGTTCCCTCCCCCCTCCTCCCATCTCTGCCGGCATCAACTTGAGACACGCCACTGGGTTCAACCGAAGACTGGCCGCTGGAATCAACGTGAGACTTGCAGCTGCATCCGCCGAGCTTGGGCACCGAGGACGAGGAGGTGGATGAGGAGGAAGAGGAGGTTCCTTGACGAGGAGGCGGGGTGGCTTCGCGCGCCCCACCCAGCCCAACCTGAACTTGAGCTAATCAGGGAAGCGGGGGAGCATGCAAGCACATAAGGTAACCAGGTAACAGGTAACCGCACGGCCTCCGCAGGAGTCTCCACGAGCCTCCCCAACCAACCTCCCCCCCCCAGATGGATTGACAAGTCCTGCTTCATGGAAGCCCCGCCTGATTGGCAAAAACCACACCCCATACCTCTTGGGACACCTCTCGCCTGGGAGGGGGTGCCCAAATCTTTCTCTGGAGCGAGACGCCAACCTCCAGGAGCGCATTTTCTAAAACCCCTATCGCACCACGCGTGTCCCAAGAGGTGTGGGGGTTGTTTTTTCCCATGCTAATGGCTTTCTCTTCCTCGACCACCTCCTCCTGGCTGCCCCGCCCCCCCAGGCGCATCGCTCCGACTTGCTCTCGGGCTGCTGCCGGGGGGGGGGGGGCTGCCGGAGAGCATGGCGCGGCCGCGCCGTACTCCCGGGCAGCTTATGGCGCATTCTTTGGGGCCCTCTTGGGGGTCCACTTGGCGCCCTTTCGAAGCCTTCTCGGGGGCGCCAGGCGGGCACCGCAGCTGCCCGAGAGCAATCCAACATAGTCTCGGGAGGGTTCCAAGAGATGCCCAAGAGCATGGCACGGCAGTGAAATACTCTTGGGCCCGCCATTGGGGTCCTTGTCTCACCCTCTTGGGCCCTCTCGGGACCCTCTCGAAGCCTTGCTGGGGGCCCTAGGCGGGCCCGACAGCGGCCCGAGACCGACGCGAATGAGCCTCGGGAGGGCTCCGAGAGAGGCCCAAGGGCATGACGCGGCCGTGCCGTGCTCGTGGGCCCGCCATCGGTGCCTTCTTGGAGCACTCTCGGGTCCGCTCGGGGCCCTCTCGAGGCCTTCTCGGCCCCCCCAGGCGGGCCCCGCAGCGGCCCAAGAGCGACCCGAAAGAGCATCGGGGGTGCTCCAGGAGAGGCGCAAGAGTATGACAACGCCGCGCCATACTCTTGGGCCCGCCATTGGGGCCGTTTTGGAGCCCTATGTGGCCCGCTCGGGGCCCTCTCGAAGCATTCTCGGGGGCACCAGGCGGGCCCAACAGCGACCCGACAACGACGCGCAAGATGAAGGGCCTCAGGGGGGCACCGCCGGGAGAGGCCCATATGACATTATGACATGTACCGCGTCGTCGGATTGTGGAACGCAGATCAAAAAGGCGCGGTGACTCATTTGGATGTATATAGCATTTGACTCATCTGACTTGATGATATATTCAAATATCACGAAAGTTCAGGCGACCCCGCTGGTGGTATGTTCGACCACCAGGGAGAACATTGGAGAGAGAACGTGCGCGTAGCTCTCTCTGGCACGTGCGATCTCAGCCCGATTCAACCCTATCCCCCACTCACCCGCTACTCTTGTCCTGTCTTCCCCACATCCATGGATGCGAATCCAGAGGGCTTGGTGGGTTCGGACATTGGCTCCCGAAAACTACCTTCGAAGCTCCGATGAGCTTGGGCTCAGTATATCTGACACATCGGGCGGTGGCGACATGACTGGCGAGCTAGGGACTTAACTACTGAGCGGCAGGTGTGCGCCTCCTGAGCCCAGGAGCTAGGTTCCGAGCTCCTCGCCATCGAGGGCTTTAGCCCAGGACCTGGCTCCCGAGCGGAGGCGGTGCGCCCTGTGACCTCGGGAGTGGAGTTCCGACCAGCTCTCCGTCGCTGGCTGGAGCTCAGGGCCTGCCTCCAGCGCGATCTATGAGGCACTGCCAAGCTCAGTAACTGGGTCCCGAGCTGCGCCACCTCTCGGACTGGAGTTCAGGACTTGGCTTCCGAACGGCGGGGGGATGCCCACGCGAGCTCAGGACCTGGTTCCCGAGCGGCACGCGGCGCCCCAGTGAGCTCAGGAGCTGGCGCTCGAGCGAACGCTGGGGTCACCGCGAGCTCAGGAGCTGGGTCCTGAGCACCCCTACACCCCCCCCCCCCCGCGGGCTGGAGCTCGGAACCTGGCTCCCGAGCGGCAGTGGGCGCCCTGGTGAGCTCAGGAGCTGGGTCCTGAGCTCCCCACATCACCCCCCCCAGGGGTGGGGTGGGGCGGGGGAGCTCAGGAGCTGGGTCCTGAGCTCCACCCGCCGCGGGCTGGAGCTCAGGACCTGGCTCCCGAGCAGCCCGGGGCGCACCGTCGAGCTCAGGAGCTGGGTCCTGAGCTCCATGCGCCCTCTGGCTGGAGCTCAGGAGCTGGCTCCCGAGCGGCAGGGGGGGGGAGCTCAGGAGCTGGGTCCTGAGCTCCCCCCACCCCCCACCCACGGGCTCGAGCTCAGGACCTGGCTCCCGAGCGGCGGGGGAGGGGGGGGGGAGCTCAGGGGCTGGGTCCTGAGCACCTCCACCGCCGCTGGCCGGAGCACAGGGCCTGGCTCCCGAACGGCAGCCCACCCCCGCCGCGAGCTCAGGAGCTGGGTCCTGAACTCCACCCTCTGGCTGGACTTCAGGACCTAGCTCATGCGCGGCTGCGGGGTGTTCCTGCGAGCTCAGGAGCTGGGTCCCGAGCTCTCGTCGCTCCCCTCCAGCTGAAGCTCATGACCTGGCTCCCGAACTGCATGACTGGCCGCAGCGAGCTCTGGTGCTGGGTCCTGAACTCACTCCGCCGTTAATTGGCTGGAGCTCAGGCCCTAGCCCCTGATCGGCTGGGTCGGTCCCGGCGAGCTCGGAAGCTGGGTTTCGA
Source organism: Prorocentrum cordatum (assembly GCA_963575745.1). Lineage (NCBI taxonomy): Eukaryota > Dinophyceae > Prorocentrales > Prorocentraceae > Prorocentrum > Prorocentrum cordatum. Next base: position 317,983 of record CAUYUJ010002136.1, read on the forward strand.
GCTACCACCACCTGAGGGTACCTTTCGAGCTGCATTAAGGTCCAGGCGCGAGATCGTAGATCGCCACCGCCTGGTCACCATTCGCGATGGCGATGTGCATCGCGATGTCCTGGTCGGTTGTACAACTTCCGCTTATCCGTAACACATTTGTTGGCTCAGACACGCTTGCAATTGTGCACTCCACATGACACGCTCGCTCTGCATTTCAACTGCTGTTTGACTTAGTTGCTGCTGGGGATACGCTGCATGCCGCCATGTCCAGAGTTTGTTCGAACGAGCGCAAACCTTGTTGATGCGAACAGGTGGGCAGAGCATCAACTTACATGTGCACTTAGTTATCTCAAATCGCAAGCTCCAGATAAAGATATCAACACGCTTCGACAGGGAATCGACGGCCTCACATTATCATCTTCGTTTTCTGGTGTGGGGGGCGGTGAAAACACAACCCATGCGATTCAGAAGTGCATGGAACATTTCACTGCATCTGACATCGATGTACGTACGCTGTGGGCGCTAGATTGGGATACTGAATGCAGAATGGAATTGATGTGTCTGCCGTCGCCACCTGCCCATATCTTTTCCGATCAACGAGACTGCATACACCCTCGAATTCGCGAAGAACTCAAAGCCCATGGCCATCTCATGTATTATGAAGATATCGAGAGAATATTCCGCACACCCTCATCTGTTGTCAGATGTATGCAGTGTGCGCTGCATGCAGGGTGCACATGTACAACTGACGTCGCCGAACTTCACATAGCTGGCACGGAATGCGATGCATGGAGTGCCCAAGGCAGCCGCTGCGGCGCCACGGGTTCCAAGGTCTCACGGTTTGCAAATGGGGTTCTGCGCTGGGAGAGGCCAGATGGGCCAGGAGTATCCCGAGAACGTCCTGAGACTGGCCCGTTGCGGCGTTGGGTATGTTCCAAACCAAGGCCGTCTCAAGGCGTTCACGGGATGCCCCTGCGCCTGTCTCGGCCTATTCGAGGGGCGTCGTTTGAAACGTTGTGTGGCGCTCGCCTTACACGCCCGCGTTGAATTGTTAGTTGTGGTCCTGAAACAGTGAGAGTCCCCCGCTTGCGAAACTGATCGGTGAAGGTTGTTGCGTGGGTATCTTGGGTTTCCCAAAGACTGCTGCTGAAAGAGCCGATGATATTGCACGAGAACGTTGGCGAATTTCCTTTCAAATTTCTGCAGAGCAGCCTCGCCAGCCAATATGTGCTCGATGAGCGCAATTCTGTTGTGATAGATTCACGTGATCACGGACAAGCTTATGAACGAGTACGGAGGCTGAGCATATTGTTGCACAAGTCGCAGATAAAACTTGATGTAGGTTTCCCTATCAGCTTGAAAGCGTGGGAGGTCACTTGCCGCCGCGACTGCAAGTTTTCGTGGCGCTCGTATTTTTGGGCATCAGAGGATGAATTCAAAGAGGAAATTAAGTGGGCATCTGGGCGCCCAGCAAGCATGGCAGGGGGGCCCATGCCAGTTGAGTCCCTGGTGCCGCTTCAGCGGCGTGACTTCTATGATACCCTGACAGAGGCTGAGAGAAACTTCCATGCAATATACAGCGGCTTGGCGCCGAGTGGTTGCGCCTTTTTGGGGAAGTCGCCCGATAAGCGCAGATCTCATAATGAGGGGAAGGCCGAACTGATGACTATGACAGAACATCCTGATTTAGCATGGTCGTTTGAACACTCCCGCTGGCTTACTCCCAGGGAGATGCAGCTCGTTCACAACTACCCAATGAGAGCCGACTGCCAGAATTTCAACGCGCTCACAAGTTTCAATGTGAGCAGGGAGAGCAAGGGTTTACCTGCAAGAAAACGTAACGCAGTAAAAAAGCAAGTGGGCAATGGTATGTCATTGTGTTGCATCGGGGTGGCCCTTCATTGGGCTATAATGTATAGGTCTTTCCGTGCAGAAAGATTCCGATTATGTCGCCGCACCAGCAGCGCCCTGGCATCGCTTGCACGCTTGCCGGTGCGCAAGACCATAGGGAAAGATATTCAAGTCACATCGTCTGCATCTCGTCATCCGCGTGATCGCCACACATTTACAGCAGTTGCACTGATCGAGGGGTCTGTTATTCAAGCTGGCTGTCTCGCCTTAGCGCTGCGCACATTCGTGGGCACGATCGCCACAATGGCCGCAGAGTGTCACTCAATCTCAGGCATCACGCATTGACAGTTACCATCATCGTGTCATCATCACCACCATTTCACATCCATGCACGTTTTTGCGCAAGCTTTTCTGCTGCCAATTTTTTGGGCCCCTTCACCCCTCTCGCCACCTTCTCTTCAGCCTGAGGCCTCAGTCTTCCCGCAATGGCCCAGCGTCAGCGCCCTCGCTCTCGCTCCCCTGCTGAGAGCCCTCTGTGGTCTGGCAGGCTCTATGGCTTTCCACGTGCGCGCGATGTGCACCTCTCGCATCGGCTCCGGACCTACAAGACAGTCATGTTCTGCATCGACTGCGGCGCCTGGACGAAGCACGGCATGCCTCGCAAGTTGAAGGCAGAGTGCCCACGCATGTTCAAGAACTACTACGCAAGACGCTGCGTGAGGCGCTTGGCCAGGGGCCTGTACCCCGTTCCTGGCCGCGACGACCCCATCAACTTCCAGCTGATCGACGGTCGAATCTACGGCGGTCGCCTCGCTTGTCAGCCTTGGCTGCTGCCCCTGCAGCAGCAGCAGCAGGCTCTTCTAGCGATTGAGGACGGCCATCCGGGCGGCGGCCATCCGCGCCCGGGCCTGGAGCCCGTCCTCCTGGCGATTCAGGACGGAGAAGCGTGAGCCTCGAGCGTAAGGCTTAAGGCATCTTCGCAGGCTCGCTGGCACGTCGCAGAAGCGTTAGGCACCATCGCAGGCTCGCCGGCACGTTGCAGGAGGAGGAGGAGGACGAGGAGGAGAGGGAGAAGGATAATGAGGAGGACGAGGACGAGGAGGAGAGAGAGGAGAGCGTAGGATGCGCAGTTTCTTATTTAGTGGCCTCTCGTACCCAGCTGCTTATTGTGCATACATACAAGGCTGCATGAGGGTTTGCAACGCGTATGTTTCATTTGAGCAGGCAGTCGACCACGTGGGCGCCCATCGCACACGTCGCGCACGCGACAGTGGAGAATGAGAGGTAGAGAGAAAGAGAGAGAGAGAGAGAGAGAGAAAGAGAGAGAGAACATCAGCATCGTCATCATCACCATCACCATCATCACCCACGGGGTGTCGTTGGAGTTTGAATAGTCTCGGGACCTTGGGGCGTCGCCAAGTAACGCTCAGTAACGCCAGGGGGTGGGGGCTCAGTAACGCTCAGTAACGCCAGGAGTTTGAATAGTCTCGGGACCTTAGCTGCGCAGGGGGAGGCTCAGTAACGCCAGGGGCAGAACGAACTTGGCGAGTCCCGCGCTCTCATGCCTTGCCCTCTACCCTCTCTCTTTATACATATATCCGGTCCCTCTCCCTCTCCCTTGCAGCGCCCCCGTTCCCTCCGTCCCTCCGCCCTGTCGCAACCCCGTCCGAACGTGGGCCCGGCGGAGCCGATCCGATGGAGGGGTCGGGGTCGCGTTGATCCCCGCTCACCTCCCCGACGGCCCAAGCAGGCCACGACCTTTCAGGCGAATCTCTGCTCCTGACTCCTCTTCCCAACACTGCACTGGCGCTGCTGCTGCCGCTCATGGCGGGCGCTCCTGCAGCGAGCTCGCCGGAGGGGAAGGCGGCCCCGAAGTTGTCCCTGTCGAACATGGCGACCTCGGGGCAGATTATGACGTCTCCTCCCCCCTCTCCTCCCTCGGCGTCTTCCACTGCTGCTGCTGCTGCTGCTGCTGCTGCCATCTCTGCGCCTCATTCCTTGAGCTGATCGTCAAATTCTTCCACCTCCTGCTCAGAGCCCTGTGCTGCTGATGCCGTTGCCTCCTCCGCATCCTTCATCCTTTTCATCCCTGCATCCCCCTTTGTCCAGATAGGAGGGGGGGAGTGGCGTTCCAGCAGATCGATTAGCAGTTGGCCGTGCGCCTCCTTCGCAGAGCCAGCCACCCCCGCCCCCTCCTCTTCCCCCCCTTCCTCCCCCTCCTCCCCCCTCCTCCTCTTCCCCCCCGCTCCTCCCCCTTCTTGTTTCCGCTCCTCTTCCTCCTCCTCCTCCACCTCCAAGCTCCAAGCCCCTCCACCTCGAGCCCCTCCATCTCGTTTTCCTCCTCCAGCTCCCGCTTATTGCGCCTCCCCGCTGGCAGGCCATGTTGAAGTCGCTCGGCGTCCAACTGTCCGATGGGGCCGACAAAGCTGCGCAGGACTTCCGTGACCGCTGGTTCGCCCCGCTCAGGGATGGCGAGACGGTCGAGGATCGCTTTGGCGACGTCAAGGGTTCGAGACGGTGGGTCCTGCTCCAGATCATCTACGGGGTTCGCAGCCTGGACAGACGCGCGATCGGAGACGGCTCCTACGTGAAGTCGAAGCCCGTCACCCACTCTCTGATGCTTTGGGGCCCAGATGGGACCCAGTTGCTCAAGCGCGCCCCTGCCAACCCACGCAAGCAGGACGCCGTCGTGAAGGCCTACGCGGCGGGCGTGCTGAAAGATGGGGTCTCCAGCGTGTGCCGCGGCATGATGATCGCGCTGGCTACGGACCAGCCGAACCACTTTGAGATGCTCGCAGGTGGGACCCTCACTGAGGCGTGCTACTTAGCCGAGAGGATCGCGAGGGAGTCGGACCCGGAGAAAGTGTACATCCAGCAGCTTCGGGAGGAGGGCTTCAGCAACGTGATCGTGGTCCTCAAGGCCAGACGTCGCGCCTGTGTGCCCCCGCCTGGGCCCCGGGGCCACCAGGGGGCCCCGCGCGGCTCGAGAAGCCTCGGGCGGGGCCTGTTCAATTCCAAGATGGCTCGCAGCAAGCCATGGTCCAGGGCGTTTTTCGATTGGGGGGAGGGGGCGAGGAGCAGCAGGGGGGAGGGGGAGGAGGAGGAGGAGGAGGAGGAGGAGGAGGAGGAGGGGGAGGAGGAGGAGGGGCCAGAAACGCTGCATCCGCCAAGTTTCCTATGGTTTTTGTACGATTTGGGAAACTCGGAGAAAATGGGAAACGCACGGCGGGTTTCGTCGACTCGTCGACCGCCGTCGCGGCGCGGTCGTCGTCGTCGTCGACGTCGTCGTCGACGTCGCCGTCGCCGCGCCGCTCGTCCGCTCGTCGTCTTCGTTCGTTGCCGCCGTCGCGGTCGTCGCCGCGATTGCCGACCCCGTCGCCGTCGGCATCGACGTCGTCGTCGCTCGCGCCACCCTGGGAGGAGACGCCGTGGGACGCGCAGTCTTGGGCCGCCTGCGATCACAATGGGTACCACTTAGGCGGGCTGGGCAGGGTGACAAATTGCACGTGACCCCCGCCCGTTCCCTTTGAGCACCTAGCTAGCACTCCTCCTGGCAGCATTCCCGCGGTTCAAGCCTGCAAAACAAAACGGCAGTTACCATCGGTTACCATCGGACCATCGGCCCCAAAACACGCGGCGCCCTCCTGGGCGCTGAACCTCTGGGGCAACGTTTTCGCCCGGGGCTTTGGTTCCGTCTGTCCCAGCGCCGGACTGTTTGAATGCATGGCCCCCCTCTTCAACAAACGCCCCCTCCACCTCCTCCATCCTCCAAGTCCCGCCTCCCCCCCCCCCACCCGGGGAGGGAGGGGCAGGGGCCCGCCCCCTCTGTTTTGGTCTTGGTGCTCAGCCCTTTCTCTTGGCAGGCGCGGGCGCCAGCTGGGTGCAGAAGTGCGGCCACTCGTCGGAGGTTGAGGACGGGTGGGATGCTTACAAAAAGGCGAACGGCATTACAGTGGACGGCTGCGCAAAGTCTGGGCCCGCCAGTTACAGCAAGCGCTACGAGCAGTACTTGAATGATAAGTTTCGCAACGTATTTGACGGATGGGAGGATTGCGACGCCCACAAATCTTTCAAGAATAAGATGCAAAAGAAAGACAAGAACAGCTCGGACGTTTGGGGTGACTATGTTTCGTGGGTCGAACAGAAGGTTGATTTCCTGCGTCGGGAGTTGAATGCCTACAGGACTGTTTGCACGAGCAACCACATGGTGAACACCGTGATGAAGAAGAAGGACTACCTCACCATGTTTATGCAGAAGCTCGTGGTCATGGAGGGGCTGAAATTCACGATGCCGTACGAGAAGTCGTCTGCCGAGGCCGCCAACTATCCGTGGCTGCTGTCAGATGACCAGTCGCACAGGCGAGTCTCGTGGATGGATTGCCCCATGGGCACGTCTGCGACGTTCAAGAAGGCCAAGAACGAGGCTGCCAAGAAGGCAGAGGCCGCTGCAAAGAAGAAAGCAAAGGAAGAGCAGGCGTATCAGAAGAAAGTCGAAGCGGCGATTGCCGCTGGAAAGCAACCGCCAAAGAAGAAAGCCAGGACGTCCAACCCTGAGGACGGCACCATCCCGCTCGAGGAAGTCAAGGCCGAGGTCGACGGTCGTATGGCAACGGCGCTCGACTTCATAGCGGCCAGCGTGTTTGGGCCGCTTAAGATGGTTCCCGAGGACAAGATTGACGTGCCCACCGTGCGCCGAGGGCTCCGCCTTTCTTTGCAGTTCCTGTGGGCCAAGACCGTTACCATCAATGGCGAGACCTTCGGTGCGTGGTCGAAGGTTCGCAAAGTCATCCGAGCCGAGATGATCAAGGGCCACGTCGCCCAGCTGTGCGATTCCGACGAGCAGGCTCGCAAAATCCGCGACGATGCTGAGGCAGAGCGCAAGGGTGCCGGGGGGGCCGAGGGCGGCGCGGATAATGTTCCGTGGTCGGAGCAGCTCGCGAACAGGCTTGTCGCCCAGCTGGCTGCCGATGACGACGCAGATGATGGTGAGACGGGGCGTGCCGGCGGCGCGGGCGCCCTCGCAGAGTTCGAGGCGAAGCCCGAGTTCATCCAGCAGATGTGGGAGTTGAAGAAGCAGATCACCGACCAGCCGCGCGCGAGGTTTCAGCCCATCTACGTTGCTGAGAGCACCAATGTCGGCAAGGTGCTCGTTGCCCGCTGTGCGAGGGGAGATGCTGTTACGTTGCACGACGTCCTGGCCGTTATCTGCCTCAGCATGTTCCGGGTTGGGTTCAATAAAGAGTACGCTTGTTGGGGGCGCGCCATCCTCGCGGCCATCGCAGACAGTGCAGCAGCTACAGCGACGGCGCCATTGGTCATCGAAGACGTCAGTTCGGGAGTTTTGCAGGACGCTGATGCTGTTGACAAGTTCTTTTCCATGAGGTCCAAGTTGGTAGTGGCTCTGCTCGAGTCTTGCGCGTGCGGCGAGCACGGCTTCATCGAGACGGACTACTCCCTTGCTATGCCAGCCTTGCGTTCTCTTGATTTGAAAGACCAGGTGGCCGACTTCGACTTGCGCGTTGGTGCGTGTGGCGACCAGGCGTTCTGGGTTGACGCTTGGCATTGTCTACTCCAAGCGAGCTTGGATGGTAAAGTCAAGGAGTTCCTCGCCGCAGTTCGGGATGACAACGGCTTGCAGTCCCAGGATGCGCTGTGGCCAATTGCCACCCGCTTCAAGTTGGTCACCCCACCAGTGCAGGCCAAGTCGTCAGGCGCGCCGGAGACCACAGAGGGCGCCCCGACCCCGACGTCCGAGACGGCCGCTGACGCCCCGCCCGAGGCGAAGTCGGGCAACGAGGAGGACGAGGATACCCAGGACGCGAAGCTGACGACCGAGTCTCAGTCACAGGGGCCAACCGTGGAGACGACTGCGGAGAGCGTCGCGGTGGCGGAGTTCCAGACAGTGCCCCAGATCCGGTTGAGTTGGATTTGTGGCGAAGGTGGTGCTACTGGTCCGATCATGCGATCCTTTGAGTTGCGGCTGGAGGCGTTCATCCACGATATGGCCCACGTCAACGTGCAGTCCAGGTTCGGTGTGCCGACGGATGGCGGCCTAGACATCCTGCAGTGCAACTGGAAGGAGGATCGATGGGGGGCCGTGTTCCTCCTTCTCCTCCTGCTCCTCCTCCTCCTCCTCCGCCCGAACAATTGCTGGCGACAGCGGACATGCAAAAACCCGAGGGATATGAGAAAAATGTCATATCCTCGAGGCTTTCTGGACATGCCATGGCCCAGGGGCCTGCGTCTCTATTGTTTGGTCTGACCCACCCCGTCCTCCTCTCCTCCTCCCCTCCTCCTCGGACTCCCCCTCCTCCTCCTCCTCCTCCGCCCCCTCCTTCTCCTCCTCCTCCTCCCCGTCTCCCCCCTCCTCCTCCTGCTCCTCCTCCTCCTCCTCCTCCTCCTCCTCCTCCTCCTCCTCCTCCTCTCCTCCTCCTCCTCCTCCCCCCCCTCCTCAGTCCTCCTCCTTCCCCTCCCCTCCCCCCCTCCCCCTCCCCCTCCCCCCCCCCCGTCGCCTTCCCCCCCTTCCCGCCGCTTCCCCCGCGCGCCTCTCACCCCCGCCCGGGCGCCCCAGGAGAACGCCCCGCTCATGGCCAAGGAGCTGACCAGCGCCATCGCGCTGAACTTCAGCGGGAAGATCTCGGCCGTGCCGAGGAAGGGCTCCGTGCAGGCCTCCAGCGCAGTCCCCTTCGGCCCCCCGCTCGTCGCTGCCGATGCGTGGCCGTGGCCCCCTTGGGGCCCAGCGGCCCCGGGGCCCCAGGGGGCCCCGTGGAGATTGGTTCCCTGGAGACAGATTTCAACCCAGGCCAGAAACGCTGCATCCGCCAAGGTTCCCAGGTCCCTTTGGTTTTGTGCTATTTTGGAAGTGCGGAGACGAGGGGGGTCGCGGGGGCCCGCTGCGGGATTCGTCGGCGTCGGCCGCCGTCGCGGTCGTCGCCGTCGACGTCGACGTCGTCGTCTTCGTTCGTTGCCACCGTCGGTATCGTCTTGGACGTCGTTAGTCATCATCGCCGCTCGTCGTCATCGGCAGTCGCGTCACCGCCGTCGCAGTTGTCGCCGTCTTGTCGTCGTGGCCGACGACAATGCGGCGATGATGACGACTCGTCTCGTCATCATCGCCGTCGCGTCGTCGGCTACCGTTGTCGTCGTCGTGATCCCTGCAACTCGGGAGTGAGAGAAGGACGTGCGTGTACATGGACCCACGCTGGTTTCGAGAGTGCGCACTGCGCAGATGTTCGTGTTCGTACAACGCGGTGGTCTCGTGGATCGAGGGGCCGTGTTCATGTGCACAGCTGGGCGCGCACGTCCTTCGTGGGCTCCCTAGCAACGGTGCAGTCGAGGTGTGCGTGCAATTTGGTATGCCGTTTTACATGGAGATGGGTGACCTCGGCAACCCGAAGCAAACTGCACAGTTCGTTCCTGCGTGGATGGTGGCCGAAGCGAAGAAAGCATCCGAGATCAACGTTCAAATTAAGAAAACATCAGTGAATTGGAAGTTCGCTTATCCCGAGGCGAATGGTGAGGATACTGTAATCAGCACGCAGGTTTCAATATACACGTTGATCCCGCTAAAAGATGCACTCGGGCAGAAAAACATCATCCTGAAACGCTCGCCGTTCACCAAAGATGACCAGGTCAAAGCCGTGCCGAAGCGTGCTGCGAGGAAGGCGAGTCGTTTGGGCGACGCGTGTTCGGTGGATGCTAAGTGGAAGGACTGTGCGCACATGTTCAAGTAGGTATGGGGTGCTGTGTAGTTGGTGTAGTTGGTGCAGTTGGCGCCATCTCTCGCCTTATTCCTCTCCCCCCTCCACCTCTCTCCCACCTCCTCCTTCCCTCCCTCATCACCCCTCCCCCTTCCCTTCACTTCCCTACTTCCCCTCCCCGCTTCCCTCTTTCCCTCTGCTGGCTGCTGGGCCCCTGCTGGGCAGGGCAGGGCGCCTGGCGCCCATTGCGATCGCCGAGCTGGGGCTTGGCCGGCGGTCGCGGCGACTGCGCCGAGCCTCCTCGGGGCCCCCGGGCGTCTCAGAGGAGCGAATGGACAGGGCGGGTGAGGGTCATGGTACGAGGTCGACGGCGAGGACAGCGACGGGGGGAGGAAGAGGATGAGGAGAAGGAGGGGAGGAGGAGAGAGGGAGAGGAATGACGATACTATCGATTAGGCACTGCCCCGACAGCTATGCAGCTATGCAGCAGCATCGCACAGTTCACTCCCCCGACCACTTAGGAGCGAGAGCGAAGCATGACCAGGAAATGAGGACGAGGAGGAGGAGGAGGAGGAGGAGGAGGAGGAAAGGTTAACGCACGAAATGGCAGAGACGGACGGGTTCCCGACGGGGTCACGGCGCGGCGTCAGCCGTCTAGTTAGCAGCGCGGGGGCGCGCTGCGTCGCCTCGAGCCTCGAGGCTGCGATGCGCATGTCGAAATGGATGCATCGTTCGCCGCCATCGTCATCTTATCCCTCCTTATTTCTCTTGTTCCTCACTCCTCACCCTTTCCCCCTTCCTGATTCCTCCCCCGTCAGCCCCTTCCACTTCGGTGGCCAGTTTGGCCTTTCGCCGCCCTCTTCCTCGCCCTTTTTCCGCTTCCGCCCCCCCTCAGCGCTCCATTCCCTCGCTGGCGGAGCGCAGCACTGCGGTGAAGTTGCAGCTGGGGCAAGACGATGAGCAGTTTCGGAGTGTCGTCAGGGTCTCTCCTGTTCCTCGTCCTCGTCATCCTGCTCTTCCTTCTGCTCCTCCTCTTCCTCCCCCTCCTCCTCCTCCTCGTAATCATTCCCCGCTTGCTCTGTCTCATTCTTTTCCTCCTCCTGTTCCTCCTTCTCTTCCTCTTTTTCCTCCTCCTCCCACTCCTCCGCTTCCTTATCCTCCTCCGCCTCGTCTTCCCTGTCCTCCTTTTTCTCCTCCTCCCCCCCTCCTCCTCCTCGCCCTCCTCCCACCCTTCTTTTTCCTCCCCCTGTCCGTCCACCTTCTCTTCCTCAGCCTCCTCATCTTCCTTTTTTCTGCTCCTTATTTTCCTGCTCCGTCCTCCCTCCTCCTTCTGCTGCTGCTTCTCCTCCTCCTCTTCTTCCTCCTCCTCCTCCTCCCACGTCCTGTTCAGCAAGCGGGGCCTTCCTGAACATGGGCTGGCCGATTCTGAGCTTCGAAACCTGTCCTGCGACGCACCTTCCCAGGCATGGGTGGGTCGCCGCAGCTGCTTGCCGAGGCTGGTGTCCACGCCGAGGTCGCGCACTACACCTGGTTGCTTGTTGGGGTGCCCAGGCTGTCCAGGATGCTGGCGACTTCTGCCTGGAGGTCCTTGTCCGAGGCCACCACTGCCGTCTTGACGGAGATGGGTATCGAGAGCTGCTTGAATCCATCGTGCACCAGCGCTGCCACGTGCTTGATCTGGTCAATGACCTGCCGCCGCGCACCCTCTACCTGCAGGGCCAAGTCGTCCAGGTACTGCTGCATGACGACGAAGATGTGGTGCCTGTGCGCTGCATCCAGGATGCCATGCAAGAGCGGTCTGGTGAGGTCGACCGCTTGGCCACAGCCAGCTACCATGCTGTTGGCAGGCTCGAAGATGTCCGAGAAGAGGCTGTGGGCCATGATGGCCCTGGGCGCAATGTACATCTGCACAGCCATTGCCAGCGGCAGCAACGGGCACTGGAAGGCGCTGGCCTTCTCGATCAGCTGGTCGAGGCCTATGTTGTCGTAGAAGTTTGCCGCGTCGTCGAAGACTCCTGCTGCATGAAAGCCCATCTCCGTGGCGGCTTCTGCCCTCATCAGTCTGTGCATTGCCACTCGTAGCGCTGAGGAGCCAGCTACTGCCGTATCCCAGAAGCCCGCCGCTGCCTTGCTCCAGGTGGCTACTATGGGCCTCCTGGCTGCGCTCCAGATGCGGTACGGCATGGGCATGAGGCCGATGGGGCGCTCACAGCCGATTCCTGGCTTCTTGCCCAGCAGCAGCTCCAGCGCCAAGTAGAATTGCCACGGCCACGCTGCCCGTTGCTCACAGCTGGTCAGGCACTGCACGAAGTCTTCCAGCCCCTGGGCGCCCATGGCCTTGAGCTCTGGAGCCCTCCACCAGTCTGCTCCTTGGCCAGCATTGCGCTTCAGGTGCTGGATGATGGAGCCGATGATGTCCCTGCTGATGGGCTCGAGGGCATTCTCTTGGGCCAAGGCAGCCTGCCTCAGCTTGGCCAGCGCCTCTTGGATCCTCTCGGCCTTCTGTGCATCTCGTGTCCACCTGCGTTGCCATGCCTCTTTGCGCAAGTCCACCAGCTGCTGCGGGTGGTTGATGACCTGGCCCTCGTGCTCAAAGGTGTCCTCCAGGTGGCTGCGCTCCGCTGCCTTGGTGTAGGCGTGGGCCATCTTCGCACTGCCTGCCGTGGCGTCGTGCACCCAGTAGATGTACGCCTTCTCCACCGCCTTTGTGAGTAGCTTGGCCATGCTCTTTACCTCCTCTGCTACCCTGCTGATCGTCCCTGGGTCCACGAGGGCGCCCTCTGCTATCGCGTGCAGGTCTGTGAGGAGGGCCTGCTGCTGGTCCTTGGCTGCACCTTCTTCGTTCAGCCTGCCTGGGCCAGGCTGGTTGAGCTGCTGCGCGAGCTGCCGTCTTGTGTTGATCTGCTGCTGCGTCTGGTGGCCGCTGTGGGTGCGGACCTGCAGCTCTCGGCGGCTACTCGGGCCACTGCCTGTTCCTGGAGCATCATGTAGTTGTCTTCGCGCTGCTCCTTCTGGTGCTCGTTCGCCTATAACTTCTCGCATAAACCTCCGCAGGTTAGCAAGCTCCCTCCAATGCATCATTTCCAATTCGTGCCTCCTCGTCGGCTCCTCTCGCGTAAGACCTTGGAGAAAGCCTCGGCGTCGTGGTTCTGCATGTCTCCATGCTCGCTCGCAGAGGTCCCTGATGATGTGGCTGAGGCCGGCCTGCTGGTACCTACGCCTGAGCAGTCCCACCATGCCACTGTTGCCTCCGCCACCCAAGATGGTCTCCATGAACGGCACACATATCTGCATCCAGTTGCCGTTGTCCGTGGGGAGCTGCACCAAGTTATCCATCCAGATGGCCGCCCAGTACTCCAGGTCGTCTCTCATGGCCACGTAGTCTTCCCGCTCCCGCTGGTGCTGGTCATCAATCCAGAGGTCTGGTGGGGGCAGGCCCATATCTCGTGGCTCCTCTGCCTCTGGGCCTGGCGGCGCTTGGTTCTGACTCCCCAGGTGATCGGTACCCTCTGCCTCCAGAGTGCCAGCTGGCTGAGGAGGTGAGCAGTGCGTGTCACCTGGGGCAGTTTTACCAGATCCAGCTGCATGACGACGAACGGTCTGGCCGTAGTCGATGCTGTCCTGCTGCCCCTCGATGATCTGGTGGTGCCCGTCGCAGTCCTCCTGATCTGCGGTCTCCTGGCGGTGCTGCAAGCAGTCCTCCTCCTCCTCGAAGGGGTCGTGGTGTTGGACGTCCATGGTGCTGCGTCCTGCTGGTGGGGGAAAGGCAGATCCAGCTGCACGACGGCGAACGGTCTGGCCGAACTCGAAGCTGTCCTGCTGCCCCTCGATGTGCTGGTGGTACCCATCGCTGTTCTCCTGGTCTGCGATCTCCTGGCGGTACTCCAAGTAGTCCTCCTCATCCTCGAAGGGGTCGTGATCTTGGATGTCCATGGTGTTGCGTCCTGCTGGTGGGGGAAGGGCACCCCTCTGCATCCCTTCTGTGCAGCTGTCTGCGCTGATGTGGGTTGGTCCCACGTCGAGGTCTGGGACGCGCCCCGTGGCGGCGCACTCGGGGGACGGGAACCCCTGACCCATCTCAGAGCAGGGGCCAGCTGCCTTCCCATGGTCCGCTGCGCTCGCCTGTGTGGGGGATGGGTGCCCCGAGGAGAGTGAGGAGGGGCCTACCTCTTTCTCTGGGCCAGGCCGCCTCGCCCTCATCTCTTGGAAAACTGCGCCCGTCTCGGAGGTCCAGGACGCGCCCTTTGGCGGCGATGCTGGGCTGAGGCAGGGTCGCTCTGGGCTCTCTTGGGCTGGCCCCTCTGCGAGCTCCTGGACCTCAGCCTGAGGAGGGGGGACCTCCTCAAGTGCTGGCTGATTCGCGATGTCCTTGGTGCTACTGCCGCCGCCTCCTGCTGCGCCTCCACTGCCTGCACGCCGCTGCTGCAGCTCGGGGGGGCCCTCACCCCGCTCGGTGGGGGCGCGATCCCCCGAGCTTCCTCCCGAGCTCTTCGATGGGCTCATGGCTGGTGCGGGAACCCCGTCTTCGTGGCCTACCTGGCTGCCAGACATGACGGGGCCAAGCTCCGGCGCCGACGGGCCCTGTCCACCTCCTGAGTCCTCATCGGGAAGTGCCTGGGTCTTGCCCTGTCGACTTGCTGCTGCCTCCTGCGCTCGGGCATCACGGTGCGAGAGCTGCCGCGCCAAGGAGGAAATCTCCGCCCACCACGCGTGGATCTTCCTTTCGACCCCTGCCCATGGCGTAGAGGTGACGGTGTCCTTGATGCTCGCGCTCTTGTAGCTCGGGGGCCTGCTGTGCCCGAGATGTCGTCCACGCTCTTCCTCTGGGATGCCGATGCTCTCGCGCAGGCTGAGCTCGAGGGTGCTTGCGAAGCGGTCGTACTATTGCCCCAGGTCCAGCATGTCCCGCTCCATCATCTTGCCGACGACTGTGTGCTGCAAGTGCTGGGGCAACTCGTCGTAGGCGCGCACGCTGGCCCGCTCCGAGGTGGCCTGCCGCAGCTCGTCAGGGATGACGTGCTGGACCTCCTTGTCGTAGTGCAGCTGCGGCACTGGCTCCATGTCGTTCTCGTCCAGGTCGCATCCTGCCTCTGCCAGCGCTTGCTGACGTCGGCGCATGGCCTCCTGGCCTCCGCGCGCCGCTCGTCTGCAAGCGGCTCTGGACTTCGGCATTCTCTCGACTGTGACTGGCGGCTCTATGGCTGCTGGCCTGCGAAGTACCCTGCCCTTGAGCATGAGAGGCCGCCCCTTCAACTTCAAGCGGATGCCGATGTGCGGCTTCCACGGCGCGGTCCTGGGCAGCTCCAGCTGGTCGAAATACGGCGCCAGGCCCTGCGAGATCAGCGCGAAGTCGATGCACCTGGCTTCACCTACTGCTGGGAAACATGTGGGGGCGCCATCCTCCGCGGCAGCTACTTGAGCATTCAGCACCCTGGGCCAAATGCTGCTGTTGAACTCCGACGGCGTCATGTTGAAGTCCCCGAGCGCTGCCCAGGCCCTCCCCAGACGGCCATCTTCTCCCGCAGGTCGCAGAGGATGTCGGCGTTCCTCTCTCCAGAGCCCGTCCCACACTCAAGGTAGACGAAAGCCACTGCGAAACGGACCTTGTGCAGGTTGGAGATCACCACCGTGACGTCACTGCCGTCCTCGTGCAGGTAGTGCTCATCTAAACCCGCGATCCTGTCCTGAATGTCCAAGGATCCTCGCGTGATGGCACGCGTGCCTCCTCGAGTGCCTTCTCCTTCTCCTGGCCGTGCCTTGGTCCAGTAGCTGTGCGTGCCATTCCTCCTGAGCGCCGCTCTTGCCTTGCTTATCTGCGCAGGCTGGCGGAGGTGGTGCTCCGCGATGCCAATGATGTCCCTGTCCTTGGTATTGTTGATCTCCATGAGGTAGCCCTGTACCTGGGGGCCCCAGGTCGTGACGTTGAAGAAGTCGATGCGGCACGGGCGGCGAGCCTTCTTCGCGCTCGCCTTGGGGCGGCTACCCTGCTGAGTGGTCACCCTGCCCTTCTGCGTCGACGACTGTCTCGGCGCGCCTAGCCTGCGAGACCTTCTCTCGCGCCTCCTGGATGTGGGCCTCCACTCTGGCTCGGCTTTCTTCTGCTTTGTCATGTTCTGCTGCGCCTGCTTCTGGTTGGGCAGCTGCTGCGGCGCCGGTGGGCGCAGCCGCGGCGGCTGTCCCTGCTGCCTCAGTGCATGTGGTGGCACCTCGCTGAGGGGCTGGGCTGGCGGCGCAGACACGCTTGCCTGGTGGGGCTTCTGCTGCTTCTGGGTCTTGCTCTCCGCTCTTTGACAGGCGCTTGGTGCGGGCCTGCTCGAGCTGGCGCAGCTGCTCCTGGTGCCTGGCCGTCTCTTCCTCCAGTAGTCGCAGGTGCTTCGCCGTCTCCTCCTCGTGCTCCTTGACCGTCTGGGCCATGCGCTCGCCCTTGGCCTTTGCTGCTCGCCAGACCTCCTTGTCGGGCTCGGACCACTTGTGGAAGTCGTCAGGCTCATGCTCGAACTGCTCCAGGAGGGCTGCCAGAGTTGGCTTCTCGGCTGCAGGTTCAGCTGGTGCCTCTTGCTTGCCGACTGTGGCCTTGAGCTTGTCGAACTCATCTTCGGCTGCAATGGAGGCTTCCATGGCTTCACGAAGCTTGCGTTCACTCTCAGCCAAGTACTGCTGGGCACTCTCAACTTGCTCCCCTGCCGATCGTACTTTCTTCTGGAGTTTGTCCAAGCGTCGAGCAGCTGCCTCCACTGCCTTGAATCCAACGACTGGTTGGTCTGCTGGTGGCTTGGCTGCGGCGAGCTCTGGCCACAGGGCCTCGTAGTACTGCCTGAGCGGGTCGTCCTTGCTGAGCTCGCTGTAAGCTGCTGCGGCGGCAGCCTTGAGGTCGACAGTCTTGTCGTGAGGTGGTGGCTGGCGTTGGCCTCCTTGTCCTTTCCCGCCTGCACCACCACCTGGCTGCCAACCATCTGCCCAGCTGATCCTGGGCGAGGTTCCTCCTTGGGGCTGTGCTGCCAGCCACCCACCATCGTCGTCACGGAAGACATGACCGTCGGGGACGAGGCAGGCGAGGTTCTTGCCGCAGATGCAGAGGTCGCCCCTGCTGGTGATATTCTTGCAGTAGCGCCATCTGCTGCACCCGTCACACACCACGTAGCTGCTGCGAGGAGGGCGACTGCCACTGCTGCTCTTCTTCCACGGGGGAACCCTCTGGCGATTCGGGGTCCCCGACCAGGCGCTGCCCGCCCCGCGTCCGCCGCCGCCACTCCCCATGGCTGCACCGGTGCCGCGCGCGCGCCCGACGCCCGTCTGGGAACTGTCCTCGGTCCAGAGGTCTCCCTTCGGCCTGGAGGCTGGACAGCCCCCCAGGTCGTCATCTTGAGCCAAAATGGCTACGGAGGAGGAGGAGGAGGAGGAGGAGGAGGGGGAGGAGGAGGGGGGGGAGCAGGAGGTGGTCCTGGAGCCCCCCTCGGGCAAGGGGGGCCGAGGCCCGCACGCAGGGACCCTGCTCCTGCAGGCTCCCCTCGCAGGGCCTGCCGCCGCCTCCGCGGGGCGCAGCGGTCGTCGTCGTCGTCGTCGTCGTCGTCGTCGTCGTCGTCGTCGTCGTCGCCGTCATCATCGTGGTCGTTGTCGTCGCCGTCGTCGTCGTCGTCGTCATTGTCGTCGCCGGTCGTCGCACTGTGATCAGCACAATCATCGTCCTTGTCATCCGCACACCTGACCCGCGTAACGTGCTCTCCTCCCTCCACCCCTCCACATCCTCATACTTCTCACTATCCTTTGTCTCAACCATCCTGTGGTGTTGGGTCTTCGTTTGGAAAGAGACAACGCCCCGCGTCTCCTCCTATTCTCCCATCCTTCCCTCCTTCCATGCCTGCCTCTGCTCTCCGCAAGTCAACGAGTTCGGCGCACCCCTCACACGTTTCGTGACCACCCAGGGAGCTCCATCGAAGAGCCCAGAGGCGACGTTCGCATGCTCCCCCCCGCCTATTTCGGCAAACACCTCATACGTCTCATGGATTCTTTGAGAGCTCCACCTGAGGCCCGAGTGGGAGGCTCCACATGTGTCCCCCCCTACCGATTTCGGCACACCTCTCACACGTTTTTTCACCCCATCAGAAGCTCCACCTAAGGCCCAAATGGCGACGTTCGCGTGCGTCCCCCCGCCGATTTCGGCACACGCCTCGCACGTTTCATGCCCCCGTAGTAGGGGGCTCCACCTAAGGCCCCAATGGCAACGTTCACATGCGTCCCGCCCGCCCAGTTCGGCACGCTCCTCACACTGTTCGTGACCCCACAGGGAGCTCCACCTAAGGCCCCAGTGGCGACGTTCGCACGCGTCTCCCCCCCTCGCACGGTTCTTGGTCCCATATGGGGGCTCCACCATAGGCCCCAGAGGCAGCGCCCGCATCGCGGCCCCGCCCCATTTGGGCACACTCCTCACACGTTGTGTGGCCAAGAAGGGGCGCTACTTAAAGCACCAGTGGCAGCGCCAGCATTGCGGCTCCGCCCCGTTTCGGCACACGCTTCACACGCTCCGTAGCCCCATAAACTGAAGGCGATACTCACAGCTGCATGCGGCTGGGTCCTTCGAGCTACCAGGGCAACCAGCTCAGCTACGAAGGCCACAGGCTGAACTACGAGGACCACAGAGGGGCTACGAGGACCACAATCTAAGCTACGGAGGCCACTGGCAGGGTTACCCAGGCCACCTGCTGAGCTACTCGAGCTTCCAACAGACGTACGAGTGCCACCAGCTAACTACGAGGGCTACGAACAAAGCTACGAGGGCCACAAGTAAGGCTACAAGGACTTCCAGCCCAGCCACGAGAGGCACCCGGCGAGGTACCACGGCCTCCTGCGGAGCTACAAGAGCCATCAGCAGAGCTACGAGGGCACCTCGCTTAGCTACGAGGGCCACAGGCTGAACTACGAGGACCACAAGCAGGGAAACGAGGGCCACCTGCTGAACTACAAGAGCCACCAGTAGAGCTAGAAGGGCAACCGACTGAGCTAAGAGGCCACAAGCTATAACACGAGGACCACACGCACGGCTACGAGCACCGCAACCTGAGCTACCGGGAACCACTGGCAGAGCTCTACCTGGGCCACCTGCTGAACCATCCCAGAGCTTCCAACAGACGGACGAATGCCACCAACTCAACTATGAGGACCACGAATGGGGAAACCAACAGGTACCGATACCACCACTCCCTGGACCTCTCCCGGGGTGCGTTCTGACCAGGATTTCGAAGCGAACCCAACGGTGGCGACGAGAACCTCCCAGTAGGGCGAAAAAGGGGAAAACGGGGGAGGGGTACAGGTATGGGTACCTTCTCCTCGGCGTTGGACAAACCTCCCTTTAATAAACCACCCTTTAATGACTTTAATGAAAACGGCCTAGGACAGAATCCGACGGACCTGGACCCGCAAAAATGACGGCCGCGACGACCTCTCGCGAACCGAAAACGGCCAATTCGCTAATCGCCGTGTCAGGGTAGGAGGTCTATCGACCTCCGATCTCCGCCTCTGAGACGAGGGCCACCGGCTCAACTACGAGGACCACAAGCACAGCTTCCAGGGCCACAGGCAGGGCTGCGAGGACCCCCAGCTGAGCCGCGACGACCGCTGGGAGGCGCAGGGCCTTCAGCCTTGACGGCGCTGGGCCGCAGCAGGAGGTGCCCGCGGGAGAGCCCGACGCTCGCCCATCTGGCCTTTACCTGGCGCCTCGTCGGCACCACGGCCCGCCCGCTGCCAAAAGGGGCGGGGAGGTACGCTCGGGCCCTGCAGCGGAGGCCAGGTCCACAAGACACCTTCCACAAGAAACCCAGCCCTGGAACCCCAGGACGCCCACCGATTTATCGCGTGGGATCGTCAGGCTTTTTCCACAGCAAAACCATCGAATCCCAAGAAGCCCAGGGCACCCTGGAGGCGAGCAGGGTGTTTTCTTGGTATGGGCCTCCACTGCATGATGAGGCAGCAGACCGCTGGGTAGTCAACGCAGGCTCTGAGTACATCAGGGTCAGGGCAGCCTGCCTGGAACCTGTAGGCCTTATGACCGAACAAGCGCTTGGGCTTGCGCTCCAGCAGGCGGCTCACAAGTACAGCTTCCAGGACCCGATGCGCATCGGCATGGTGCTCCGAACATGCTATGACCGGGCAGACGCCGAAGGGCAGCCAGGCGTAGCCGCCTACTTCGAGCTCCTCCTCGGCGTCGAGGCGGCCTTCGCCACGGCCTACAACCAGATGGTGCCATCAAACATAAAGCGAGACCGGCCTGCCTGACGCCAGAGAAGACTACGAACCCCAACGTTGTGGACAAGGGTGTGCAATTACATTGTTCTACGCGAGATTTGTGGAAGTCGATCAACGGAGAGGAAGTCTGCAGCCAAACAATTTCCAGATGTCTAACATGTTTCAAACAAGTCTAAAACATGTATATATACATATTGTAAACGTGGATTAACCATTTCAAACACATCCTCGATTCAATGATAAGATTGCTGGAGTGATGGCGTCCACAACACGAGATACTGCGTCTGCTTCACCTGAGCGCTGCTAGGCCCCATGGCCGAGCGATGGGGATCGGCTAAACGATACCGAGCCCAACAGTGCGACACAGACGAGGAGTCGGGCAAGCCCTGCACAGGCAGGAGCGAGAGCGGGCCCGAGGAGGAGGAAGAGGAGGCAGAGGGGCAGAGGCCCGAGAGCGCCCACCATCTACCAACCTTCCTCTCCTCCTCCTCCTCCTCCTCCTCCTCCTCCTGCTCCTCCTCCTCCTCCTCCTCCTCCTCCTCCTCCTCCTCCTCCTCCCCTCCGCTCCTCCTCCTCCTCCTCCTCCTCCTCCTCCTCCTCCTCCTCCTCCTCCTCCTCCTCCCACTACACCGTTCTGCACGAGATGCTGCGTCTGCTTCACTTGAGCGCGCTGCTAGGCCCCACGGCCGAGCGCCACAACGCGGAGGCTCGGTGCGCCCTCCCCCCCGTCGGCCCGCGAGCAGGCGCGGGCGCCTGCGGGGGCGGAGGCGCCTGGGAACCGCGCTCAGCGGCTGCGGAGGAATAAGAGACCGTTTTCTAGAATCGGCGATAACCCGGGTTATCCGGTGGGGGGGGAGGAGGGGGCCTGCCAATCACCTAACCTTCGCGCTGTGGGCAGCCCTGCATATGCCCGCGCCCCCCCACCCCGGACCTGCACAACTGGCAAGGTCAGGTTGTCCTGGGGGGGGGAGGAGGGGAAGCCCGATAACCCAGGTTATCGCTGGACCCTACAAAACAATCTCCTCTAGGAGGCCTGGACATGGGCACCAACACCAACACAGGGGGTTGCCTCCACGGGGGGAGGATTTCGGTGCTGGTGGTGATATTTCGGCCACCTTGGAAGCCAGGATGCTACAACCATCACCGAGATCGGGATCTTCTTCCCTCGGTGGATGCACACCGCCGATATCGGTGTTAGTGTCAACCTCTAGGCCTGCGAGAGAAAGGGTGGGGAACGCAGGGCGTGGTCTCTTCAAAACGAGGGCCCAACACAACAGGACGGTTGGGGAGACAGCTGAAAGGGCGGGAAGAGAGAGGT
Source organism: Prorocentrum cordatum (assembly GCA_963575745.1). Classification (NCBI taxonomy): domain Eukaryota; class Dinophyceae; order Prorocentrales; family Prorocentraceae; genus Prorocentrum; species Prorocentrum cordatum. The sequence continues at coordinate 339,082 of CAUYUJ010002136.1, forward strand.
CTCGACTCCAACGCGCACCACAACCCATCGCCGCCTGTAGCTAGAGTTGTCGATCGCGCCCTGTTGCGCGTGCCAGGGCCGCAGGATGACGAGCATGTAGACCTGAGGGAGACATAATTTTGGCACAGGCGCATGCGCCCGCTCTCGTCAGAATGATCCAGAAACCCAGGACAACGACGGGCGCTCAATCGTGCCTCGTGGTAGGACATGCAATTCATTCACGAACCCACGACTTGATGACCGCATTCTCCAGTTCGCGGCACTGTCAAACATCAGCTGGGAGCGCGGCGCCACCTCGATTGAGACACACCAAAAAACCGAAATGTTGGGAACCGACCTCTCTGGGGCAACCAACAAGTACTGATACCGCTACTCCCCGGACCTCTCCCGGGGTGCGTTCTGACCAGGATTTCGAGGCGAATCCAGCGGTGGCGACGAAGGCCTCCCAAGAGGCCCCAAAAGGGCAAAACGAGGGAGGCGTAGCGGTAGGAGTGCCCTCTTCTCCTCTGATGAACCGACCTCACGCTGCCAGCTTGCGCGCGCATGTCTGCGCAGCCGATGCCCCGCCCCAACACCGCCCACCGTGCGGTGGCCGATCGGCGGCCCGCGGGGCCCGCCGAGGGCCGCCGAAGACCGCCGTGGGCCGCCTCCGCCGAGGGCCGCCGGACGCCGCCGAGGGCCGCCGAGGGCCGCCGAAGGCCGCCGAGGGCCGCCGAGGGCCGCCGAGGGCCGCCAACGGCCGCCGAGGGCCTCCCACGGCACTTTGCGGTGAGCCGCGGGGGGGTGCGCGGACCACTCGCCCCACGGGCCCAGCTGGCAGTCCGCCCGCGCTCCGTCCGCGGGGACGTCTCGGCAGCTGCGGGGAGCGGGCGCGCCCCGGGCTTTTGAAGGGGGCGGCGAGCGGCGAGCGCGGGCGGGTCGTGGCGTGGCAGCGGAGCCCAGCAGAAGTGCACCGAAACGGAGACTGACCAGGGAGGGAAACCAATACCGGCAACATTGCCAGTTTTTTTTTGGTTTCTCGGAGGCACGGAGGCACGAAACTTGTCGCTGTGGGCCGCGAGGGCCCGGCAAAATGGCACCAGAGCGCCATCGAGAAGCCACCGCCAGAAACCACCGCCACCGAGATCCCATCGGGGTGAACCCACCACTGAGCGGTGGTACGCCTGAGCGTCGTCTGGTAGTGGGTGGCGCTCGGACGTGCCACAGCCCAAAGGTCGACCCCCTCCCAATGGGCCTTCGGTGGCGGTGGTCTCTGTTTCTCATCGGACTTTCAACACGACTCGTTGCCGGAACATCCGGACACGCAGTTCAGTCCAAGGTGCAAGGCATCGTCTTTGCTACCCGTATGTGAGATGTCCAGAAATCCGACACCTGACGTGGTGATTGTTTCAATCATGGTTTTCGTTCGCCGAACAAGCGTGAGAAAACCAAGCCAGACGATCAACGCATGTCGATGCATTTTGGTCAATACCGAGCCCATCAACGATTTATCAAGTGTGGGGCTCTTCTAAACCAGACTGACGGCTAACGATGCGCATGCGAACAAGTGTGGGAACATTGCCTCAACACGTACGCAAGAGATCAACATGGCGACCCAAATCGCACAGTTCGGCTGCGGTCGAGTGCTTTGATTCATCGCGTCGAGAAACGCGCTAAGAGTCAAATTGAAACTGGTCGCAATAACAGGCTTATTCTCGGCACTGCTGTGGGAGAGCCTCGACCGAGGTTTTGCTGGGGCCATACTGAGCCTGAGGCGAGGGGGGGACCCAGGTGGGAAGAGGAGGGGGAGGAGGAGGAGGAGGAGGAGGAGGAGGAGAAGGAGGAGGAGGAGGAGGAGGACAACGAGGAGGAGAAGGGTGAGGAGGATGAGGATGGGGCGATGGAGGTGAGGATGTGGAGGAAGGAAGAGGGGGAGGATGAGGTCGAAGGCGGGGAGGTTGAGGAGGGAAGCAAGGGAGGAGGGATGAGAGGGAGGTGAAGGGTACATGGAGAGGACACTTGGGGGCAGTGCCGGGATGTCTCTGCTACACCTCTGAGCCCCTGCGTGATAGATCTGCCACCGTGCCCATGTGGCACGCAGTCTCTGATGAACGCATGAAGACGCCCCCCGCCCCCCACATGAGGAACTTTAGACCACTTGGACCGTCAAACGAAGCGCGAACTGCACGCGGAAACTGCTCGACGGTCGGCCAACGACATCGCCGCGCGATTCAATGCGAACGGCGTGCTGCTGCTATGCTCATTGGCGTTTGAACTTGGCGTTTCCTTGTGCTGGCACGCGGACTAATGTCCCCAAGTCCCTTGCTCAACCCCTGGGCCCCGATCTTCAATCCGGAGGATTCTTTACGGGGCCGGGCCCCAAATTCTCAAACATCTCTTGGGGGTTCCCGCGCACCTCCCGGGCGCCTTGTCGCATGGTTTGTTTTCGGCCTTCGACAGGCGCAAAGACGGCCGAAGAGGGCTCCAAGAAGCCCTTCAGACGGTCCAAGAGGGCCTCCAAGATGACGGTCAGACAAGCCCTTCAGCCGAACGAGCGGCCCACGACGCTCTAGATAGCCTCCAAGCGGCCGAAACAGCGCCCCAGACGTTCCAAGAGGCCTCCAGGAGCCTTCCCAAGAGGGCCCCGAGAGGGCCCAAGAGGCCCAGGAGGCCCCAAGAGGGGGAGCACGACGTGACGATCCTAGCCTTCCACCCCAGGAGGCGCCCTGGAGGCCCCACGACGCCCCCAGGAGGCCCCCAGGAGGCCCCAAGAGGTCCGCAAGAGGTCGAAAAGACGCCCCAAGAGGCCCCAAAACAGCCCCCAGAGGCCTCAACACTGCCTCCAGGAGGCCTCGACGAGATCCCAACGAACATGCAAGAGGCCTCAGAACCACAACCCAAACACGGTGGCGGGAAGGGCCGAAAACCATTAGACCTGGCCCGGCACAGAAACGGAAAGAGCGCTGCAGCAACATAAACCGAAATGACTCACACCACCGTTCGTACCGGGAGCCCTGGCGTTCGGCCCAAGAGGCTTCCAAGAGGCCCCCAAAACGGCGCAAGAGGGCCCCAAGCCCCAAGACGGCCCAAGAGGCGCCCAAGACGGCCCAAGAGGGCCCCAAGACGGCCCCAAGATGGGGACCACGAACCGAAAAGTCTAGCCTTTCGGCCCGAGACGCTCCCGGGAGGCCCCAAGAGATCCCCAAGAAGCCCCAAGAGGCCCCCAAGAGGCGTCCCGAGAGGCCACCAGGAGAGAAGAGGCTGATGGCGGCGGATGGCGCGCGGAAGCGTCGAGTAAACAGAAAAACTGCGTCAGCAGCCCGGGTGTGCGTGCAACCCCGGGTGCCTTTCTGCGAACGCAGCGGCGGGGAAAACGACATGCTTGAGCAGCTCGGGCGTGCGTGTAATCCCGAGTGCCTTTCTGCGGGAGCATGCCCGTGGAGACTTCTGCCGGCCCTCGTCAAAATTAAACGCGAGAGGCCGCGGGGGCAGGAATGGAGGAGGGGGAAAGGAGGGCCGAGAGCGAGGAAACCACATTAGGAGCAACCTTTTTGACATCGGATCTCGAATGTGTGCGTCGCGAGCTACGCCTCGTAGTCGCCGACGCCTCGTAGTCGCCGACTCGAAGATAGAACAAGAAGGAGAGAGGTAAATCAACGTACACCTCACAACAATGCCGTGACCCCCCAACATATCGTGGCCAACGATTGTGAAAACCGCTCTTACCAATCTCATCAGGGCGAGGCATGCAAGATATTTGAGGCACCAGACGGTATCGATACCGATGCTTCATGGCCCTCTCCTGGGGTGCCTTCTGACCAGACTCCCGAGGCGAATCCAGCGGTGGCGACGAGGGCCTCCCAGGAGGCCCAACGAGGCGCAAACGAGGCAAGGGTAGCGGTATGTGTGTCTGGAGAACCTGGGGCGGATCGGGAAAGGAGACGCTGCCATGAGCTCTCGGTGGCACGGAGGGCGTGGCCCTGCAGGTAGGGGTGACCTTTGGTGTGCAGCTTGGGGGGGGGGCTGCGGGGGAGGGAGGGGGCCAGATCCAAGCGCGTGGGCCAGTGCCTGAGGGAGCCCTGGTGGGCCCGCACCAAAGGTCAATTTGGCGAAGGGTCGCTCTCACGCGCAGCTGAATCTTGGTCCTGCAGGATCTGCCTCGTGGCAGCCCAACGCGCTGGGACAGCGCAGTAGAACATGATCGACCCACGAACCCGGAAAGGAATATAGAAATGTAAGGCATTGTAACATTTCAAAGACACCTGATTGGGCGACGGGCACATGCAATGCTAAATGTATCGATGATGATGTACTGTGCCGAGGGCTGTGCTGTGCTACGCCGTGCTGAACTGCGATGTGCCATGCCGCGATTGTTTTCTATATAGCGTTGTGGATCGAGTCCTCCCTGGCATCCGAGTCCTCACCGAACTGATCTGGAGCGTAAGCTCGAGCTGCTCAGGATGGTAGCTGCCCCAGAATTAATCGACAGAGGGAACATGCCAAGAGGACGCGCCGCGGAACGTCCCAAGGGACGCGCCAGGCGACGTGCCAGGGGACGTGCCATGGGGACGCACCGTGGGACGTGCCAAGGGGACGCGCTACGGAACGTGCCAATGGACGTGCCGAGGGACGTGCCATGGGACGCGCCGCGCGACGTGCCAGGTGGACTCGCCACGGAACGCGCCAAGGAACGTGCCAAAGTGTATAGTTGAGTGTATCGATATTGATGTACCGTGCCGACGGCTGTGCTGTGCTGGGCCGTGCTGAACTGCGATGCGTCATGCCGCGATTGTGCTCTCTCTCTCTCGTGCCAAAGTGTATAGTTGAGTGTATCGATATTGATGTACCGTGCCGACGGCTGTGCTGTGCTGGGCCGTGCTGAACTGCGATGCGTCATGCCGCGATTGTGCTCTCTCTCTCTCTCTCTCTCTCTATAGATATAGATATAGCGTTGTGGATCGAGTCCTCCCTGGCATCCGAGTCCTCACCGAACTGATCTGGATCGTAAGCTCGAGCTGCCTGAGCAGATGGTAGCTGCCCCAGAACTAATCGACAGAGGGAACATGCCAAGAGGACGCGCCGCGGAACGTCCCAAGGGACGCGCCAGGCGACGTGCCAGGGGACGTGCCATGGGCACGCACCGCGGGACGTGCCAAGGGGACGCGCTACGGAACGTGCCAATGGACGTGCACCGCGCGACGTGCCAGGGGGACTCGCCACGGGACGCTCCGCGGAACGTGCCAAGCAACATGCCAGGCTGCAATGCTAAAGGTATCGATATTGATGTACCGTGCCGAGGGCTGTGCTGTGCCTGGGCGACCTGGACACGTGAAAACACGCGTTTCGCTCAAGACGTTGTCAGCACATCCTCATGCTAGACATCCGCTTGGGCAACCTGGACACGTGCAAACAAAGCGTCTCGCTCGAGACATCCTCAACAAATGCTCATGTTAGACATCCGCCTGGGCGACCTGGACACGTGAAAACAAGCCTCTGGTTCGAGACATCCTCAACAAATCCTCATGCTAGACATCTGTCTGGGCCACCTGGAGGCGTGAAACCAAGCGTCTCGCTCGAGGCATCCTCAAGACCAGGGCACGAATCCACTTGAGAGATCCTCAGAATTCAGGCCCCCAGGAGAGGACAATCTATAACACAAAACAAGCGTTTCGCTCGAGACATCCTCAACAAATTCTGAAAAACAAGCGTTTCGCTCGAGACATCCTCAAATCCCACCAGCCCTTTGGGCGTGAGTGGTTCAGCGAGCTCTCTCTGTCCTCAACCCCCCTTCTTCCCCTTCGGGGAGGGGTTTACCCCTCCCCCTACCCCCTCCCCCTGGGCCTGGAGGGGGTGTTCCGCGGGTCGCCGGGGGGGTCTTTTTCGACTCCTCGGAGGGCTAAAAAACGACACCCCTCACGAGGATTCTGGCCCCGACGGGGGGACGGAGATAAGGTACCCTCCTCTTCCTTGAAGCCAAAAACATTGATTTTACTACGGTTTTGGCTCCATTTGGCCCTTCTGAGGGGGCAGCGCTCATGCAAGCTCCCCCCTCCCGTCAAGGCAATATTATTGATTTTACTAAGGTTTTGGGCTCATTTTGCCCTTCCGAGGGAGCAGCGCTCATTAAAGCTCCCCTCTTCTTGGATCCATGCCCTCCAAGATGGCCCCCCGAAGCGCCCAGGAGGCACCAAGAGGCCCCAAGATGGCCCCAAGAGGCCCCCCGGAGGCCCCCAACCGGGCGCGCCGGGCGCGCCGGTCGCGCCGGTCGCGCCGGTCGTGCTGATCGTGCCGGTCGCGCCGGTCGCGCCGGTGCCGGTCGCGCCGGTCGAGCCGGTTGTGCCGGTCGCGCCGGTCGCGCCGGTCGCGCCGGGTGCGCCGGTCGCGCCGGTCGCGCCGGTCGCGCCGGTCGCCGGTGCCGGTCGCGCCGGTCGCGCCGGTCGCGCCGGTGCCGGTCGCGCCGGTTGCGCCGGTCGCGCCGGTCGCGCCGGTCGCAATCGCGCTGGTCGCGCCGGTGCCGGTCGCGCCGGTCGCGCCGGTCGCGCCGGTTGGTTCTAGTTCGGTCCCCTTTGCACCAGGAGGCCAAAATCATTCATTTCCCATGGGAAAAAATACATTTTAGCATACACGGCTTTTCGGCTCTCACGGTGCTGAAGACGGTCCAAGAGGCCCCAAAGACCGCCCCAAGACGGCCCAAGAGGCTCCCGAGAGGCCCCCAAAACGGCCCAAGAGGGCGCCAACACGGCCCAACAGGTGCCCAAGACGGCCCAAGACGGCCCCAAGAGGGCACGAACCGAAAAGTTTAGCCTTTCGCGCCAAGAAGCTCCCGGGAGGCCCCAAGAGCCCCCCAAGAAGCCCCGAGAGGCCCCCAAGAGGTTCCCAAGAGGCCTCCAAAAGGGCCCTGAAAGGGCCCCAGTAGGACTCCCAAGAAGGCCCAGAGACGCCAATTATTCACTGCGTGGAGCTCCCCATATGTGCATCTACTCGCATGGACCTGTCCGCCGTGAATGTCTAGGCGCAAGAGCTTTCGAATATTAACGGGCTTCAGTTGTGACGGTCTGGACATCAATCTAACTGCGAATGAATTGGAGTGTGAATGAGCCTCAGTAGTACGAGCGCGTCTCTGTGCATGAGCCTGGGGCCTCCTGGGGCCTCCTGAAACCTACTGGGGCTTCCTGGGGTCTCCAGGAGCCTCTTGGGACCTCCTGGGACCTCCTAGGAAGGTTTCGTGCCCCAGGAGAGGCGCAATCTATAGCAACAGACGTACATAAAACATTGCGGATTAGAGCCACAGGAGAAGGGCAATCTATAGGAACACGCGTAAAACACCAAGGACTCGTGCCCCAGGAGAGGCCCAATACATAGGAACATGAGTAAAACATTTAGGATTGTGTACACAGGAGAAGGACCATCTATAGAAACATACGTAGAACATCAAAGAATCGTGCTCCAGGTGAGGCCCAATCGATAGGAGCATACGTAAAACACATAGGATTGGAGCCACTCCTGTTGCCTTCTGAGGCCTCCTGCTCCTGGGGCCTCTCGGGGCCTCCTGTTGCCTTCCGAGGCCTCCTGGCGCTTCCTGTTGCCTCCTGGGGCCTCCTGTGGTTTCCTGAGGCCTTCTGGAGCTTCCTGGGGCCTCCTGGAGCCTCTTGGGACATCCTGTGGCCTCTTGAGTCTTTCTGTGGCCTCCTGATGCCTCCTGGGACCTCATGTGGTCTCCTGGGGCCTCCTGGAGCCTGTTGGAGCCTCCTGTGGCATCCTGAGAAGAATCTGCGCCCACGAGCCTGGCCACCAAAACAAGCAAACCGATCGAGACATCCTCAAAATCTGGCCCACCTGGGGGGTGAAAATGAGCGCCTCGCTCGAGACATCCTCCAAATCTGCTCCGAAAGCGAATGATGTTGAGCCCAGAAACAAGCAAACCGCCTGAGACATCCCCACAAAATGGCCGCGAACGAGCCCGTGCAACCACCCCTGGCGGCTCCCCTTAGGGCCACGAGCCTGGCCACCAAAACAAGCAAACCGATCGAGACATCCTCAAAATCTGGCCCACCTGGGGGGTGAAAATGAGCGCCTCGCTCGAGACATCCTCCAAATCTGCTCCGAAAGCGAAGGATGTTGGGCCCAGAAACAAGCAAACCGCCTGAGACATCCCCACAAAATGGCCGCGAACGAGCCCGTGCAACCACCCCTGGCGGCTCCCCTTAGGGGTGCTGAAACCAGCGCCCCGCCTGAGACATCCTCACAATCTGCTCTCCAAGCGAAGGATGTTGGGCCCAGAAACAAGCAAACCGCCTGAGACATCCCCACAAAATGGCCGCGAACGAGCCCGTGCAAACACCCCTGGCGGCACCCCTTTGGAGCAAAACGAGCTCTGGCTCCGAAAGCGAAGGAAGAAACAAGCAAACCGCCTGAGACATCCCCACAAAATGGCCGCGAACGAGCCCGTGCAAACACCCCTGGCGGCTCCCCTTAGGGGTGCTGAAACCAGCGCCCCGCCTGAGACATCCTCACAATCCGCTCTCCAAGCGAAGGATGTTGGGCCCAGAAACAAGCAAACCGCCTGAGACATCCCCACAAAATGGCCGCGAACGAGCCCGTGCAAACACCCCTGGCGGCTCCCCTTAGGGGTGCTGAAACCAGCGCCCCGCCTGAGACATCCTCACAATCCGCTCTCCAAGCGAAGGATGTTGGGCCCAGAAACAAGCAAACCGCCTGAGACATCCCCACAAAATGGCCGCGAACGAGCCCGTGCAAACACCCCTGGCGGCTCCCCTTAGGGGTGCTGAGTATGAGCAAGTCTGTGTATGAGTAAGTCTGAATATGAGTCAGTCTGGGTATGAGTAGGTCTGTGTAGAGTATGTCTGAGTGTGAGTAAGTCTGAGTATGAGTAGGTCTGAGTATGAGTAAGTCTGAGTATGAGTAAGTCTGTGTATGAGTAAGTCTGAGTATGAGCAAGTCTGAGTATGAGTAAGTCCGACAGGAGGGGAGGAGGAAAGAGGAGGAGGAAGGAGGAGAGGGAGTAGGAGGCGTCCAAGTAATAACAAGAACCCCATCTTAGGATATGGGGAAATAAAGAGCGATCGGTAACGCAAAAAGCTCTTCACACCAAGGCTCCCAAGAGCGAACGGTGACGTAAACAAGCTGAGAAGACAAAGGCTCCCAGCAGAGAGCGGTGACGTAACAAGTTCCTGACACCAAGGCCCAGCCAAGGCTCAGGAACGGGCGGCAACGCAACAATCTCTGAACACCAAGGCTCCCAAGAGCGAGGGGTGACGTAACAAGCTCTCAACGCCAAGGCTCCCAATACGAACTGTGGTGTGAATAATTTCGGTTTATCTTTCTGAAACGCTCTTTCCGTTTCTGTGCCGGGGCAGGTAACGGAAAGAGCGAGGTACGAGCGATGATGTTGTGTTGGGCGGAGCCCGTTAGGGGGGGGCGTAGCGCGAGCGGATGAGTTCTAATGGCCGTTTTGGGGGTTATCCCTTGGGTTTTCGAATGTTTTTCTGATTTCCCAGACCCAGAAGAGCCCAAGACCGCCCAAGACCGACCAAGAGGCCCCCAAGAGGCCCCTAAGAGGCGCCCAAGGGGCGTCCCTAGAGGGCCCCAAGAGGCCAACATCATAGATTGTCAATAGAAGAACGTATATTTTTAGCTTATACGGCTTTTCGTCTTTCACGGCGTTGACGACGGCCCAAGAGGCCTCCAAGACCGCCCCAAGACGGCCCAAGAGGCTCCCAAGAGGCACCCAAAACTGCCCAAGAGCGCCCCCAGGCGGCCCAAGAGGCGCCCAAGACTGCCCAAGAGAGCCCCAAGACGGCCCCGAGGGGGGGACCACGAACCGCAAAGTCTAGCCTAGCGCCCCAAGACGCTCCCGGGAGGCCCCCACAGCCCCCCAAGAGGCCCCAAGAGGCCCCCAAGAGGCGTCCCACGAGGCCAACGGCAGGCCAAAATCATATGTTTTCTATGGCAAAACGTACATTCCTAACATACACGGCTTTTCTGCCTTTACAGCGTTGGCAGCGGCCCAAGAGGCCCGCAAGACCGCCCCAAGACGGCCCAAGAAGCTCCCAACAGGCCCCCAAAACTGCCCAAGAGGGCCCCCAGACGGCCCAAGAGGCGCCCAAGACTGCCCAAGAGGGCCCCAAGACGGCCCCAAGAGGGGGACCACGAACCCGACAATCTAGCCTTTCGCCCAAAGATGCTCCCAGGAGGCCCCCACAGACCCCCAAGAAACCCCAAGAGGCCCCCGAGAGGCCCCGAAGAGGCCACCAGGAGGGCCCGAAAAGGGCCCCATTAGGACTCCTTCGAAGGCCCAGAGACGTCAAAAGCGATCGGTAATGCAAAAAGCTCTTCGCACCAAGGCTCCCAAGAGCGAACGGTGACGTAAACAAGCTGATAAGACCCAGGCTCCCAGCAGAGAGCGGTGACGTAACAAGTTTCTGACACCAAGGCCCAGCCAAGGCTCAGGAACGGGCGGCAACACAACCATCTCTGAACCCCAAGGTTCCCAAGAGCGAGGGGTGACGTAACCAGCTCTCTTGGGACGCCTCTCTTGGGCGCCTCTCGGGCCGTCTCGGAAGCCTCTTGAGCCGTCTTTGGGCCGTCTTGGGCATGTTTGACCGTCTTGGAGCCGTGTTGGACCCCTCTTGGACCGCCTTGAGCGCCCAAGACGGCCCAAGAAGCGCCCAAGAGGCCTCCAATACGCCCCGAGCGGCCATTAGACCGCATCCCTCCGCTCCTCCCCCCTCCCCTGGACCCCACCCTAGAGGGGTTCGCCCAAACACGACGTCATCACTCATACCTCGCTCTTTCCGTTACCTGGGGCCGGCACGGAAACGGAAAGAGCGCTGCAGCAACCTGCCCGAGATGGCTCATGGCACCCTTCGCTCTTGGGAGCCTTGGTGGTAAGAGCTTGTTACGTCACCGCTCGCCCTTGGGAGCCTTGGTGTCCAGAGACTTGTACGTTGCCGCTCGCTCTTGGGAGCCGTGGTGCTGAGAATTGTTTACGTCATCGCTCGCTCTTTGGAGCCTTGGTGTTGCGAGGTTGTCACGTCACCGTTCGCTCTTGGGAGCCTTGGTGTGAAGAGCTTGTTGCGTTACCGATCGCTCTGTTATTTTGCGTCTCTGGGGCCTTCTTGGAAATCTTTTGGGGGCCCTTCTGGACAATGTGTGGGCCCTTTTAGGCCGTCTTGGGGCACTTTTGGGCCGTCTAGGCGTTTAGGGGCGAGGACCGTCTTGGGGCTCTCTTGGCGGCCTCTTGGGGCCCTCTCGAGGGCCTCTTGGGGCCCCCTTGGAGCTCTACTGCGGCCGTCTTGGGCCGTTCGGGGGCCACCTTGGGCCGTCTTGGAGCCCGCTTGGGCAGTCATGGGGCCATCTTGGGGGCCGCTTGGGTCGTCTTGGGGCGATTTGGGGGACCTCTCGGCCTGTCTTGGACCGCGTAACAACAGAAAAGGCGGATACGCTGAACATGTACGTTTTCCAATCGGACTTTGACGATGGGTGCCACTCTGGCGTCCTCTCGGGACCCTCTCGGAGCGTCTTTGGGGCCTCTTGGGCCTGGGCCCGTCTGGGTGCCCTTCTGGACTGTTTTGGGCCTGTTTGGGGGGCCTCTGGGGCCGTCTTAGGACGATCTTTGGGGCATCTTGGGCCGTCTGGGGTCCTTCTGGAGCCGAAACAAGGAGAACCCGAAAAACCTACAAAAACCGGTGGAAATCAATGTTTTTGCCTTCATCAGGCCCTCTCGGGGGTCCTCTGGAGGGCCTCTGGATCAGTCTGGAGGCTCTCTTGGACCGTCTTGAGGCCAAGACGGTCACTACTGATCACAGGTCTTGCAAGGCCTGCGATTCCAAGCCCGTCTGACCTGCATTCCAAACCCATCTGTACAGGGTCTGCGTCCCAAATCTTACCAGAACACATGCACGTGCAGATCTGATTTCCAAACCACGGGATGTACGCGGGTCTGACTTCCAGACCAGTGCTTTCTGGCACACACGTCTCGCGGGCGGCGTTCACAGTGCAACCACAAGCCATTCGACCATTGAACGCAGGTGCACGCTCAAGCAGACCTGTTGCCTGTGGAAAGAAAGGCTGCTGAGCTGGCGGAAAGAAGGGGTGCAATGCGACTGTCCGCCTCACGAGCGCGAGCTCCCCCCGAGCACCACTTGAGGCACTCGGCGATGGCCGATACAGCATTGATTGTCATGACGACCATGATGAAAATGAAGATGAAGGCCGACACCCAGCGGCTGTGAAAATATGACTCCACAGAGGGGGTGGGGCACGTTGGTCCACCCAGTGCGAACTCTTTCGGGAGAAACAGTGACTGGTTGGCAGTGGCGGCCAGAAGCGAACTGGCATCTGCGGATTCCTTGAAAAGCTTCAGAGGCTGCGTGGCGTTCAAGAACAACAGCATGCTGGTCTGAGCCGCTTGCGACTGCTCACCATTGAAGACCGTGTCGCAGAACTGTTGTTTTGACATGACATGGTCCAGCCCCTGATCCATGATACTCTTGCAACCGTAAAGGAGAGACCCTCCAGCACCGTAGCACGTGGCGTACGCCCCAGACACCCAAAGCCAGTCTATCGGATCCAGTGGATCATCTGAGTCGGGAGACTTCCTGCCAACCTTCACCAGGGCCCATTTCACACAATTCCCCATAAGACTGTTCTTGAGGGCATGAACCACTTTTGCGCAACTGATCGACTCAAGTTGGGGGGTCATGAGGTCGAGCACATTTTCGCATGAGCATGAGATCCAGGACCCTTCGGACTTCAAGGCACACGCCTGGAACAGGAACACCAAGAAGCATGAGCGCGGAAACATCAATGCAAACAAGAATCGCAAGACGAAATCGTAGACGCCAATGCAGCACGGCCACAACTGCTTGAGCTAAAGTAGCTTGAGCCAAAATGGCTACGGAGAGGCCATCTGAAGCTCTCTTGGGGCAATATTGGTGCTCTCATGGGCCGTTTTTGGGCCGTCTTGGGGCCTCTGGCCGTTTCTTCTTTTGAAAATATAAAGAAGCAGGCCATGGGAGGCGCCCGGGCGCCGCTTCATTTGGAAAAATATACTGGAAACGGCCCCCGGGCGGCTATTGACCGGAGAATTCCGCGCCTCCCCCATCCCTCGATCTGCACTCGCCCTAGGGAGGCGCAAACAACCAACTCAACGTACATTGCTCGTACCTCGCTCTTTCCGTCACCTGGGCCGGCACGGAAGCGGAACGAGCGGACCAGGAACTTGCCCGAGATGGCTCATGGCACCCTTCGCTCTTGGGAGCGTTGGTGGTAAGAGCTTGGTACCGAAATTATTCACACCACCGTTCGTACTGGGAGCCTTGGCGTTGAGAGCTTGGTACGTCACCGCTCGCTCTTGGGAGCCTTGTTGTTCAGAGACTTTTGCATTGCGGCTCGGTCTTGGGAGCCTTGGTGTGACGAGCTTTGTACGTCACCCCGCTCTGGGGAGTCTTGTTGTCAAGAGCTTGTTACGTCACCGCTCGCTGATGTGAGCCATGGTGTTCTCGAGCGTCTCTTGAGCCTCGTCGGGGTCTTCTTGGGGCCCTTGTGGAGCCCTTTGGGAGCCCTTGTGGGGCAATCATGGGGCCGTCTTGGGGTCCTTATGGGCCGTCTTGGAGAGTCTTGAAAGCCTTTGGCCGTCTTCGGGCCGTCTTGGGGCTCTCTTGGGGCCGTCTTGGGGCCCTCTTGGGCAGTCTTGGAGCCCTTTTGGGCTGTTGGGCCCCTCTGGGGCCGTCGTGTGGCCCTCTTGGACCGTTTTCGGGTCCTTTCGGGGGTCTCTAGGGCGGGCTTGGGACAATCTTTGGAGCCTCTTGGGCCGTTTTCGACCGTTGTTGGCCTGAAAAAGCAAACCCCACAACCTACAGAAACCATGGACAAATCAATGTTTTTTGGCCCCTGATGAAGCCTCTGAAGGGCCTTTGGAACCGTCTTGGGGCTCTCTTGGGCCGTCTGGAAGCCATCTGAGGCTCTCTTGGGGCTGTCTTGGTGCCCTCTTGAACCGTTTAGGGGCCCTCTTGGGCCGTCTTGGAGCCCTTGGGCCACGTCATTCGAACAAAAAAACAACAAGAAACAGGCTATGAGAGCCGCCCGGGAGCCGCTTCACGGGAAAAATACAAGGAAAGCTGGCCATTACATCCTGGTCGCGCGCGCCTCGTCCCTCGCCTGGACCCCTCCCTTAAGGGCTTCGCCTCACCAAATCCGCCGACCCTGTCGGCGTGTGTGGGGTGTCTGTCCAGTCCCGTCGACGGGGAGCCTTCTTTCGTCCCCTCCTTCCCATCCTCCTCTCCCGTCGGGTGAGAGCGACAAAGAGAGAGAGAGAGAGAGAGAGAGAGAGAGAGAGCACCCTTCCTCGTCTGGGGAACGGGTTCGCAGCTTGAGGGAATTCCATCCACGTCCTCGTTACGTCAGATGAAAGCCCCTTCCCTTTGTCCCTTCCCAGACGGGGAGGGGGGTCCAGGGGGGAGGGTCAGATTCGCATCGCCTCTGGGGGTCCTGCTCTCCCATGCCGGTCCTTCTCCGGCGCGCCGGTCCTCCTCGGGTCCCCAGGCGGGGAGGAGTCCTGGGGGGGGAGGGGAGTCAGATACGCATCCGTCCCTGGGGGTCCTCCTCCCCCTCCCCTCCCCTCTCCCACGCCGGTCATCCTCTGGTCCTCCTCCCCAGGGGGGGGGCTCAGGGGGGGAGTCCTTTTCCTCCTCCTTCTCCTCCTCCTCCTCCTCCTCTTTATCTCCGCCTCCTCCTCCTCCTCCTTCTCCTCTTCCTCCTCCTCCTCCTGGTCGTCGTCGATGTCTTTCAGAGTCGGCGGCGCTGGCCGTCAGGCCTTCACAATAACGTACATCACTCATACCTTGCTCTTTCCGTCACCTGGGCCGGCACAAGAACGGAAAGAGCGGACCAGGAACTTGCCCGAGATGGCTCATGGCACCCTTCACTCTTGGGAGCCTTGGTGGTAAGAGCTTGTTACGTCACCGCTCGCTCTTGGGAGCCTTGTTGTTCAGAGATGTTTACGTTGCCGCTCGCTCTTGGGAACCGTGGTGCTGAGAGTTGTTTACGTCACCACCGCTCTTTGGAGCCTTGGTGTTGCGAATTTGTCATGTCACCGATCACTGTTGGGAGCCTTGGTGTGAAGAGCTTGTTGCGTTACCGATCGCTCTGTTATTTTGCGTTTCTGGGCCTTCTTGGGGAGCTTTTTGGGGTATGGGGCCCTGTTGGGCAGTTTTGGAGCCCTGGGCCGTCTTGTGGTGTCTTGAAGGCCTTGGACCGTTTTGGGGCTTTCTTGGCGGCCTCTTGGGGGCCCTCTCGGAAGCCTCTTGAGGGCACCCTTGAGCTCTACTGCGGCCGTCTGGAGGCCCTCTTGAGCTGTCTTGGGGCCCTCTTGGGCCGTCATGGGGCCCGCTTGGGTCGCCTTAGGGCGATTTGGGGGGCCTCTTGGCCTGTCTTGGACCGCGTAACAACAGAAAAGGCGGATATGCTGAATATGTACGTTTTCCCATAAGAATTTGACGATTTGTGCCTCTTTGGCGTCCTCTCGGGACCCGCTCGTAGCGTCTTTGGAGCCCCTTGGACCGCCCAGGAGCCACCTTCGAGCGTCAATAGGGAATCTTGAACCGTTTCGGGACAAACTGATGCCGTCTTTGGGCCCTCTTGGGCCGTCTGCGGGCCCTCTTGGACCGTTTTCGGCCCCTTTGGGAAGCCTCTGGGGCCGTCTCCAGCGTCTCGAGACTTTCTTGGACCGTTTGGAAGCCTTCAGAGGCTCTCTTGGGGCCGTCTTGGTGCCCTCTGGGGCCGTTTTGGGGCCCTCTTGGGCCGTCTTGGGGCCCTCTGGCCGCTTCGCTCGAACAACTACAAAGAAACAAGCCATGGCAGCCGCCCGGGAGCCGCTTCACTCGAAAACATACCACAAAAACTTGCCATTACCACCCGGTCGCGCGCGCCTCGCCCCTCCCCTGGACCTCTCCCTTCAGGGCTTCGCCCCACCAAATAACGTACATCACTCGTACCTTGCTCTTTCTGTCAGCTGCTTGCCACGGGGACGGAAAGCGCAACTTACCTGGTGATGGTGCGAGATCGCTGGCTTGTCCGTCTTTCCTCCTCTTACGTCCCTCTCTTCCTCTCGCCCTTGTCGCATCCTTGGGGAGACCTGGGTCACTCTTGGGCAATCTTGGGAGACACTCGGGCTGTCGTCGGGACCTCTTGAGCCGTACGTAGGCCCTTCAAGAAAGATTGCAAGACGACGTTCGAAACACTATCTGAAGCATGCGAAATTGGAAATTCATCATTTGTTCAAGGGCATCCGCGGCGCTGCCGTTTGAACCCGCCTAGCCATTTCAATCCGCCTGGCCTTGTCGACCCGCCTGTGCCTTTGAACCCGCCTGGCCGTTTCGACCCGAATGTGTGCTTCAGACCGCATGGTCATTACGACCGCGTGACTGTGTTCATCGGCGTGGCCCTCGCTGGCTTGACCCGCCTGGTCGATTCGATTTAACCCGCTTGGCCGTTGTAACCCGCCGGGCCTTTTTGAGCCGCCTTGGCGATTCGACTCACCTGGCCGTTCCTTAATCGCTAAGGCGCCTTAACTCGCCAAACAATTTTAGCTCGCCTGGCCGTTTGAGCCCGCCTGGCCGTTTCAACCCACGGTGGCGCTTTAACCCACCTGGCCGTTTTAACCCGCCTGGTCGCGTTCGCCCGCCTGGCCGTTTGAACCCGCTTGGTCGATTGAACCCGCTTGTCCGCGTTCATCTGCCTGGCCGTTTCAGCCCGCCTCGCCGTTTTTACCCGCTTGGCTGCGCTGACAGCCTCGGCCATCTGAACCCCCAAGCAATATTGACTTGCCTGGCCATTTTCACCCGCCTCGCCATTTCAACCTGCCTGGCCGTTGGAACTGGACTAAACCGTGTTAACCCGGCTAGACGTTTGAACCCGCCTGGCCGTGTCAACCCGGTAGGCCAGCCTCGCTGGCCGTAATGGAGCGATTCCAAGATGACGTCGGCAGTATCTCATGTCTGTCAGAATGCCCCCCCGCAAAAATCGCCATTTGGGACAAGAGCGCTGCCAAGATGATGTCGACGACATCTGTTTTTGTTGAGGATGTCCCTAGCTTAACCTCCATTTGAGGCAAGACCGAGATCAAGACGACGCCGACTACATCTCCTGTTTGTGAGGATGTCCCTAGCAAAATAGCAATGTTGGGCAAGAGCGATGTCGGCAACATCTGATTTGTGCGAGGTTGTCAAGAGCAATGTTGGCAACATCTCGTGTGTGTCCCAATCGAACTCGCATTTTGGGGGCAGAAGTAAGGCGCCTTTGAACCATACTTCTGGGCTATGTTGGGCCGTCCTGAGGCCTTCCGAGAGCGATGCCAAGGCACCTCAGCTTTTTGAGGATGTCTTTAGCGAAATCGCCATTTGGGCCATCAAATCTCTGGAACTACTTGCCGCCCCCCTCAAACTCATCCTAGTCTTACCCATCGGTCGGAAGAAGTAGGTAGATATATGAAGTAGGAAGGCGTCGAAAGTAGATTGCGTGTCCGTCCGCCCCCGGTGAAGCCACTCGATCATTGAAGTAGGAAGGCGCTTGAAATAGATTGGAATCTGGGCCTCCAAAAATACCTGCTTTCAACGACCGATTGGTATTTCTTCTTGCTAACAGATCGCACGCTGAGCGCGATCCCCGCCACATGGAACCAGGGCCAGATCACTGCCTGCGGGCCTGGCTGTGCCCAGCGGCCAGGGCGTCCAGGCGGAGATGGGATGAGGGAGAAGAAGAGAGGAGAGAAGGAGGCGGAGGAGGCGCAGGGGGAGATGGAGGACGCCGACGAAGAACGACATTCGCTGGGCTGCCCCGAGCTCTCGGAAGGGTCGCCACAAGAAGAACCAATGTGGAATCAATCTGTGAGGCTGCCACACATGAGATTTGCTTGTGGACCACCACATGAGAAGTTTATGTGTATGGCTGCCACACGAGGAAGCTCACCGCAAACAGTGGAACTTCTTCGCAAAATCGCCACACGGGATCTTTCAGAAGCCCGCCGCAAGAAGACGTCATCTGCGACCCGCCACATAATGACTTCATATGCAACGCCGACATGCGCAACGAATCTCTGCGTAGTCCACCACAAAGGGATCTGTATGTGACGCCGCCACGAAAAGAAATCAATGTCTAGGCAACCACACAAGAAATCTTGTTGCAGTCCGCCACAAAGAAACTCGACTTGCAACCCGCTCAAAAAAGAACCAACAAGTAACGCCGCCATTTGAAGAATTCTGTGTGGGGGGCCACCCCAACAAGAATCCACTTGCAATGCCGCCACAAAACGAAATACGCGTGTACGCCGCCATTGCAAACAAAAATGCATGTGCAATGCCGCCACATGAATCCCCTTGTGACCTTCCACAAAAAATCCGAATGCAACCCGGAACATAAGCAATCCTGTGTACTCCCCGACATAGGAGATCCTCTCGCATTCTCCGACATCGGGGATCCTTGATGGATTCTGTGGCAAAGGGAATATAGCAGCAATCCCCCGCCAAAGAAATTGAATCCGAATCCTGTCGCAAAACATGCTAATTCGGCCTTGGCAAAAATCTGGCTTGTATATTTCCACTGCACATTGAACTGCAGCGATAAAAACCGCAGATGGCACACACACACGTGCGGCGTGTCAGAAGGTATAACAACACAACCACAATTAACGGACAACCGACGTGACGAGTGGAGAAAAGATAACACATATAAAAGGATGTGGTACATATTCATGCACGCACACGCGTACACACACACACTCACACACATACGCACGCACGCACGCAAGCACGCAAGCACGCGAGCACGCAAGCACGCGAGTACGCACACACAGAAACACACGCACACACACACACTTACACACATACACACACTTACACACCCGCACACACACACACCTACACACTCACACTCACACTTACACTTACACGCACACACACTTACAATTACACTGACACACACACACACTTACACTTACACAAACACTTCCGCTTACTTACACTTACACACACTTACACACACTTAGACACACGCACACACCCACGCACACACACGCGCACAAGGTTTTATCAACTCCACGTTCGGGGGGGGGGAAGGGGGGGAGGGCGCGGCCGGCCAGGCCAAAGGGGCCGCGCTCGCGCTCCTGGTGGTCTCCTGCAGCGCGCCCTGGCGGCGGTCGTCGTCGTCGTCGACGCTACCACCGCTGTCGTCGTCGTCGTCGTCGTCGTCGTCTTCGTCGTCAGCCCAGACCTCTGTGATCTGGATCCTCGGGCGTTTTTCTTGGCCCCTCTGGGCCCCTGGATGCAGGGGGCCTCGGAAAGTCTGCGGGCCCCGAACTTCTCGAGCCGCGTGCGCAAGCCCCCCCTGAGGATGTTCAGTGCCAACTCACGGGAGCCTCTCAGACCATCTTGTTGGCTCGTGCGAACCGACGCTGCTCGACGCTACATCGACGTTAATCAACGCTACTCGACGCTGTTCGACACTGCATCGGCGCTGTCTCATCGAGTACCCGACGCTAATCGGCGCTCGCGCGCTCGAAAGACGCAACTGCGAGGGTACACAAGGCCCCCGTGACTTGCTTAGGTCCTCCTACAGGCGGAGTTTGGAAAAATAGTATTACTCCTGAGAAAGCCCAATCAGTGGATGATTTGAAAATCGATATTATGGATCTTGAGATCGATTGTGAGATCGATGATGAGGTCGATTGTGGGATCGATAATGAGGACGATTGTAAGGTCGACCGTGAGACCGAGAGTGAAACCGATTCAATGAGATAGATAATGAGATCGATCGCGAGATCGCTCATGCGATCTCTAGTGAGATCGCTTGTGAGATTGATAATGAGGTCGATTGTGAGATCGATGGTGAGCCCGATCGAGAAGTCGGTAATGAGATCGATGGTGAGACCGATCGATAAGAAGATCGACCAAGAACCCAGGAACCCGGGAACTTCGCCGCCCTCCGAAATCGGCCTGGAACCCAGAACCGGGAACCGGGAACCCGGGAACCGAGGCGTGCGACCAAAATCGGCGGGGCGCTTTCGCCAAATCTTTCAACATCCGCGAGGACCCCTTCAGTGCAAGCACTGATTGGGGAACATTGAATGAGATCCGGAATGAACTCGACAATGAGATCGGTAGTGAGATCGATAATTAACCATCAACCCAGAACCACTGATCAGAAACCCGGGAACTCAGAACCGGGAACCAGGGAACCAATGAGATCCGTAATGAACTAGACAATGAGATCGGTGAACCATCGGCCCGGAACCAATGACCAGGAACCCGGGAACCCGGGAACCTGGAACCGGATATCCGGGAACCCAGCGTGCCACCAAAATCGGCGAGGCACTTTCGCCAACTCTAGCAACATCCGCGAGGACCCCTGCAGTGCAAGCACTGACTGGGGAATAACATAAATAGGATAATGCGCAACCGCAGCCAGAAACAGGAGAAAAATTGTCCCTTGACTTCTTGTTGACTATGTTTGGATATTCCTCCTTCAGAAGGACAGGCCCGACTTAAGACGTGCTACTGCCCGCAGCCCCTGCCCCCCGGGGCGTACTGGCAGGCACAGGAGCCTTGATGGGCCCATTGTCCACCATCACTACCATAGGTACGGCGGGGAAGAAGGCAGGATGGGGAGGTCCTCCTCCTCCTCCCCCTCCCCCTCCTCCTCCTCCTCCTCCTCCTCTTTCTCCTGCCTGTGGTAGTGGTGGTGGACGATCGACCCATCAAGTCTAACAGCGTCGCAGTATGCTCGACGCATGTGGAAGCCGCTTCTTGTCTCCAAAGGGGGGGCCACAGGGAGCACGCGGGATCAAAAGGAGGCGCAGCCATGACATTGCCAGAAGACACGCTGTGATCGTTGTCTGTTTTGTGTTTTTTCTCCACAACAAACGAAGCCCCA
This sequence comes from Prorocentrum cordatum, assembly GCA_963575745.1. NCBI lineage: Eukaryota > Dinophyceae > Prorocentrales > Prorocentraceae > Prorocentrum > Prorocentrum cordatum. The sequence continues at coordinate 360,007 of CAUYUJ010002136.1, forward strand.
AACAACATGTGCTACACCACGTCGTCCCGCACAAACGGAACCAACACGGCGGCGGCCACGTCGTTCCTCTGTGATCGTTTTCTTATCCCTTGTTTTGCCGATAGGCGCGGGCCCTCGCCCCCCCCCCCTTCCTGCCCCCCATGGAGTGGATCTTGGCTGTTTCTGGCGCCTGTTTCGAGCAGATGGAGTCTCCACCCCAGAGGACGCACTGCTGCAAACAGTCGCACTCGGCAGAGGTCCGGAGCAGGACCCCCCCCCTCCCCCCCCCTTCCGCCCAATGTCGCACCGCCGAGTTCGAAAACGCTCAAGAAGGAACCTAGCCTCTGTTTTCAGAATCAAGTCAGGCGTTGCCCGAGGAACGGCCACCTCCTCCTCCTCCTCGTCCTCGTCCTCCTCCCTCCCTCCCTCCCTCCCTCCTCCTCCTCCTCTCCTCCTCCTCCTCCTCTCCTCCTCCTCCTCCTCCTCCTCCTCCTCCTCCTCTGGAGAGGCGCTCCCTCCTCGCTGCCCCCTCGCCTTCCTGGCAGCGGCCCCCTCCTCTGCCGAAGAGCCCGGGCCGCGCGCCTCCCTGCAGACGTGCGAGGGAGCGCAGGCAGACCCACGGGACCGCCGAAGCCTTCGGTGGCAGCTCCTTAGGGCGACGATATCTATGCATATCAACTGCTCCCGGCCAGGCCAATCCTGGGCCCAAGAGCTGTGTATACGCTCTCCTGGCTTGGCCAGGGAGGCATATACACCGCTCCTGGGCCCAGGATGGGCCTGGCCAGGAGCAGTGGATATGCATAGATCTCGTCGCCCTACTCCTGGGAGCCTCCCACACCATCTCGTCGGCTCCTGCGAGTCGACGCGGGATCGACGCTGGATCGGCGCTAGTTCATCGACTCCCAGGCGCTGCTCGACGCTAGGACAGGAGTGCGAGGGCAAACGAGGCTCCCATGATTTGCTGCCGAACGGGCCCCAGGTCGGGCATGTCCTCCTACAGGCGGATGTCGGTCGAACAATAAACTAGTCAAAAACATATTCAAAAAGAATAGAAAATGGTGAAAAACAGTCGTCCCCAGACTATTTGTCAGCAGTCCTCCCGTAGAGGGACAGGCCCGACTTATAACGAGCCCCTTCCGAGCCTGAACTGGACCTTGCTTCAGCGCCATTGCTGTACTCTGGAGCGCGCTGGGACTTCCAGGGACCCTGCTTCCACGATAATACAATCCCTGCGGCGTCGGCGTTCTGGCCCCCCCCCCCAGCTTCGAGGACGCCCATCAGGCTCTCAGCGCGCCAGCGCGCGCGCGCTGATCTTTCCCCCCTGGGCCATCCTGTGGTGTTGGGTCCTAGTGCTGAAGCCAGATGGAGAAATCACGACGGGAGGTTTTTTTCTCTATCTTCGGCCTCTCGGAGCCCTTACCAGGCCTCGGGAGTGTCAAACATCGACTCGGGATGAAAAACCGGTCCCGGGGAATGGGTCGAGACCCCTGGAGGCCGACGTTATGAACAATTCATGACGTCGGGGGTCTTGGAACCCGCCGCGCCCCGCGTCTCACGCCTCCCTCTGCCCCCCACTCCATCCTTCGCCCTCCGCATGCACATGTCGACGCACCCGTCACACGCTTCGTGGCCCCACAAGGGGGCTCCACCTGCGGTCTCAGTGGGCGCGTCTGCATGGCAGCGCCGTGCCAATCTCAACACACCGCTCACACGTTTGGTGGCCCCGTGAGGGAAATCCACCTGCTGTCCTGGCTGGCGCGACCGCATGGCAGCGCCGCTCCCTTGTCGGCACCAGCCTCACACGTTTGGTTGGCCCTACAGAAGCTCCACAAAAGATCTCGATGGACGCGGCCGCATGGAGGCGCGGCCCTCTTTTCGGCACACCCCTCACACCTTCTCTAAGCCCATGAGGAGCTGCATCTACTCTTTCAATGGGCTCTACCGCAAGGCGGCGCCGCCCCCATCCCGGCACACACCTACACCCGTCAAACGTTTGGTGGCTCTTAGGGGCTCCGCTTACGGTCCCAGTGGGCGCGGCCGCATGGCGGCGCGGCCCCCTTTTCGGCACGCCACCACCCACACGATTCGCGGCCCGTAGGTTGCTCCACTTGATAGCCCAGTGGGTGCGACCGCATGGCGGCGCCGCCCGCATTGCGGCGCACGCTTGCACGTGTCGCGCTCTTTTAGGGAGCTCCACCTGAAGGCCCAGTGGGCGCGACAGCATGGCGGCGCCGCCCCGATTTCGGCACACCCCTCACACGTTCGGTGGCCGTTAGGGAGCTCTAAACTACGGTCTCGGTGGGCGCGACCGCATGGCGGCGTCGCCTCCGCTTCGGCACACCCATCAAACGTTTCGCGCCCATTGCGGCCTCTAGCCGGCCCCGCAGCGGCGGGAGCTGGCCTCCCAGACCCCTTTGGTCTGTGAGCTCTTGGAGAACGCGTGTCGCCGCGGCGACCCCGGCGACGCGCTATGTCATGCAAGCGGACAGCTTGTGGCACCGTTTCCCGGGGCGAGAGGCAGCCCAACCCCCCTCGCGTTGTGAACAAATCACGACCGGGCAGTTTCTGCTCCTCCTCCCCCTCCTCCGCCTCCTTCTCCCCCTCCTCCTCCTCCTCCCCCTCCTCCTCCTCCTCCTCCTCCTCCTCCTCCTCCTCCTCCTCCTCCTGCTCCTCCTCCTCCTATTTTCGGCCTCTGGGGGCCCTTATTGACCCACCAGGAAGCCCCAGCGATGGCCCCAGCAAGCGCGACCGCTGGGCCCCGCCGCGCCCATGCTGGCACAACCTCGCGCGCCTCGCGCCCCGTCAGGAGCACCAAAGGCGGATCGGTGGGCGCAAACTTCGGGCACCACCGCGCTCATTCCAGCGGGCCGCTCTCGCCCCTGAAGGAGCTGTGCGGTCTCAGCGCGCGCGGACGCATGGCGCATGGCGCCGCAGCACCATACTGCCCCGAGGACCCGCCATGGAGCCCCGGAGGCCAAAACACAGGAACAGCACAACAGCATATAATCAGAACCGTCCCCTTGACTTCAATTTTTTTTTCCACGGCCCCCTGGACCCGAATCCGAAACGGGCCCCGGGATGCCAGAACCGAGCGATGCGATGCGATGCCACGACCGTTGCGGATAGCGTCCAGGCCCAGCTAAGACCAGGTGGGTGCGGCCGTGGTCTCGAGAATCTGGCTTGTCTGGGCACGTGCAATTCGAGACACATACAGAGTTGGGAGGAGAGGAGAGAAGGAATAACAATCAGAAGATGAAGAATAATGATGCTCAGAAGGAGAAGCAGAATTCCTTGGCGTCGGTGTCGGCGCGAACCGAAGGAAACAAAAAAGGAACACAACACAAACATCCGCACCCGCCCGCCGCGGCCTCGCAAGCGCGGCCGCCGCCGGCCGGCTGCAGCTCGACGGTCCGCTTGCGCGACCGCTGCGTGTTCGCCTCGGCCGCCGCGTGTTCGCCGCGGCCGCGGGGCCGCGCCGACGTCGCATCGTCTCGGCGTCGGCGTCGTCGTCCTCGCCGCCGTCGTCCGCCGAGTCCTCGCCCCCCTCCTTGACCTTCTCCTCGCCCTCGTCATCCGCCTCCACGCAATCCGCCTCGTCAACCCTCTCCTCCCTTCCCTGGTCAGCCTCCAACCAGTACGTAGCATCGTCGTCGTCATCGACCTCCTCCTCCTCCTTCTCCTCCCCCTCCGAGCACTACTCTTGACGGTGCAAGCTACATCATGGCACGTGGTCTATGTCACGGACAAGAGTGGAGTGGCCGATGGCTGGGCCGACCGACGGCATTAGGTCGCCGTTAGGGCCTGATGCCGATCTGTGGTGGCAATTGTGTGAGCAGTTTCGAGAGCGGGACGAGGCATAAATTTGTTGTGTTGTTCATCGGTTCACATCTCAATTTGCACGAGTTTGCCAGGTGCTCAGCGCCAGCGTGTGTGGTGCATGGATACACAGCTGCTGATATGCTTGCCAAGGCTGCCGCCAACCGAGTCCGTTTCCCCGAGGATAGGAGGTTCGCGTGCCAGGATATTGAGCGTCAAGGCTTCTTGTGCGAGCGAAGCTGGTAAGATCCACGACTGATACCTTGGAGTGTGAGCAAGAGCTGGAAGGAGGCGCCCCTAAGAAAACTTCTGAGAGGCCCAGTCCTCCCCCTGCTCCGTCGGTTTTGCGTGTGCTCACTGCCTCCCATGTCTCAACTGATTCTGGGCGTGGATGTCTTAGGTGCTGCAACTCCGCTACCCTAGCCACTCGTGCCGTGTGGTGTGACAGTCCGTGTTCTGAGCCCCGTAACATTGACGGGGTTTTGTTTGGATTGCCGACAGGGGTACATCTGCATATAGCAGGGGCGTTTGGTGCACAGTGGTCATTGGATGTGTCTACGTAAGGGACTGAACTTGTGGTTTGCTGTCTATGTGGGCATTTCGCCAGCCAGGTTTGCGAGGCCTCGGGCAGTCGTGCCATGAAGACACGAATCCCAATCGACCAGCATATCTCTCCAACATTCTCGCAGGGCGCTGGCCTAAGGTCCGCAGCCGAGCTGAATTTGCTTGTCGGGCTTCGTAATCCACCGAACTAGCTTCGCGACCGTCGTCACTCACTCGCTCACTCGCTCACTCACTCACTCCTCCTCTTCCTTCTCCTCCTCCTCCTCCTCCTCCTCCTCCTCCTCCTCCTCCTCCCCCCTTTTTTTGTAAAAGACAACGTTGCCCTCCTCCTCCGCCTATTTTCTGTAAAAGAAGGAGAAACTGACACCTCTTGGAAATACTCTGGATGCGGCCTCCATGCCCATGAGAGATCGACAAGTTTTCGGGACTCTGTTCTGTCGGCTTGCCCCGCCCGGGCTCCCAAGCCTCCCGTCCCGCTCCCCGGGGCTTGTCCCGCCCCTTGCGCCCGATGCCCCCGTGAATGAAGGGCTGTGGCGTCGTTTGGGTTTGGAGGATCCGCGAGTTGCCGACCCTGCCACTTCAGCGGGCAAACAATTGAGCGACGTTCCAAGGCGGGTCTTGCGCGAAATGACGCAGCGACCTTACGCGGCGGCTGACGCAGGCCGCCTGCGCGGCACGCCACATTGGAGACGAGGGCGCTTACGCACGAGCTTACGCGGGCAGCTGGCGCGCCCATGTCGGCGAAGACGACACCGACTTGTTTGTTGTTTGTTTGTTTTTGCTGGTTTAATATGGCCATCACTATCACGGCCACTATCAATGTTCTGATTACAGTAACAAGAACCATAGCAATAAGAATCTATGTGTACACACAAGAAGACGCTCAATGTAATTCAAATCACAAGCTCTGGTTTAGAAAAGGCTTTGTCTTTCGTGGCCTGTGCGGGCCCTGGGCCGCTCGGGGACCGGTCAGCCTCCCGGTTGGCTGCCCTGCGGCCCTCGAGGGCCCGCACGGAGGCTCCCCGAAGCAGCTGCGGGCGCTCCAGGCGGGGGGCGCGCGGACGAGCGCAGCGCACAAAACAGTCGAGGAGGAGCAGGAGGAGGATGAGGAGGAGGAGGATTAGGATGAGGAGGAGGATTAGGATGAGGAGGAGCAGGAGGAGGAGCAGGAGGAGGAGGAGCAGGAGGAGGAGGAGGAGGACGAGGATCAGCCATCCGCGGACGAGCGCAGCGCACAAAGCAGTCGAGCTGGCGCTGGGCCACGGCGGGGCGAGCCGCGCACGAGAGAGGCAGGCGGGGAGACCAGGGAGGGAGGTGCGGCCACGCAGCTCGGAAGAGGAAAGGCTGCGCCATCAGAACGAACGCGGCGCGACGACGACGACGACGACGACGACGGCGAGGGCGGCGGCGGCGGAAAATAAGACACGCACGCTCAGCAGCCCCGATACGCAACACGCGACCCGTAGCGTGTTGACACGGAGCTCAGCACGCACATTGCAGACGTACGCCTGGCCGGGCACGTTCGCCAAACCGCCGGCCAGCACGTGGGGCCAACACGCAACTTGTTCAGGACGGACGTCTTAAAGACACTACGAAATGCGTTTCAGCACGGGCGTACCAAGGCAACTCAGCACGCACGCGGACACTCGTATTAATCTTAAGGCGTTTTTAGTGTTGAATGCCCCTCTGATCTCCTGGCGGTACATAAAACTGGCCCCATAACCTACTCGTTGCGGCGGAGATCCGTGTCCCTTAATTGTGAGGCGGGCTGGGTAATGTTTGGGGGGCATATTTCTCCAGCGGAATAATCTACTGTGGGCAATCTGCACACGGGAGGATGTGAAATCATCTCATCATGAGGACTGCAATCGGAATTGCTTCCATCGTTTTGATTCGCGGATTTGCTCAAGCTCGGTTGCCGAGCACTGCGGGCAGAACTCCTGCTGGCGCCTGGTCAGCACGCGCGGCGACGTGGGAGAAGTTTCCCTTTCTTGCTGGGCGGGCTGGGTAATGTTTGGGGGCGATTCTGCAGCAGAATAATCTGAATAATAATAGTAATTGTAGGCGACCCTGCACGCGGGAGGAGTTGTAAGCATCTTCTCATGAAGACTGCAATCGGAGCTGCCTCGTTTTGGCTCCCGCCTTTGCTCGAAGTCGGATGCCCAACACTGCTGGCAGAACTCCTGATTGCGCCTGATCGGCGCGCGCGGCGACATTGGATTAATTTCTCTCTACTGTTGGGCGGGCAGGGGTAATATTTGAGGATTATTTCCCCAACGCAATCATCTAGTGTGAGCTACCACCCTGCACGCGGAAAGCTTTGTGAGCATCTTCTCATTAGGAGTGCAGTCGGACTTTCTTCAATTTGATTCGCGAGTTTGCTCAACGTCGTCTGGCTAGCACTGCGGGCAGAGCTCCTGCTGGCGCCTGGTCCGCGCGCGCGGCCAACATGGCGACTTTTCCAATGCTAGTTTTGTATTGTCCACGCGACAGAGGATGGATTTTCTGAGGGCCCGCGCGGGGCCTGAGCTTCAACAATCCTTCTCAGGATGGAGCTTTCAGGATAAAGTTTCTGAGCGCCAAGTGCCTGAACCAAGACTTTCCATGAGAGCGCTGCTGGCGGGCACCACGGGGAAAGACACATTGAGCTCTATTGGTGGGACACCAGTCCGGCCGAACAAAAAACAACTTGTTTGGGGGGGTTCAAGACCCCTTTGGGTTACATCCCTCGGCTTGGTGGGCACTCGGGTCACCGCTGACATCGGCGATGCATCGGCGCCATCGGCGTGCGGAAAGGCAGGCTCCGCATCGAGAAACCTTATCGATGCATGGTCGATGCGGCGCGATCCTCCGACCCCACCTGCTCGGGCCCCATCTGGGAGGCCTAAAATCTCTGGCCACCGCTGGCATCAAAAGTCAGGGCTCCTCCCTGGGACGCCACGGCGCCACCTATGCGCAAGTGGCAGGAGAGCCCAGGGCACCTGGCACCTACACTGAGCATCGTTTCGCCAATGCCCACCCCCAGCGGTGTGGCCTGGTCCCCACTGGCCGATTTACTCCCCTAGATGGGGACACAGGCCGTCCCCTTCGGGTTTCGAAGGGTGTATCCCCAACTGGGGTGGTCATTTGGTAGGGGTCTCGAAGGGGATGAGGACGGGGATGGGAGTCGGTTAAACGATACTGATCCCTGGGACGCCACGGCGCCACAGAGGCGCAACTGCCAGGAGAGCCCCGAGCGCCTGGCACCGACACCCGCGCCTGCGAGCACACGAGCGCAGGCGCGCTCGCACAAGTGCGTGCAGCCGCTCGCGCGCAGGCGCGGGCACCAACGCGCGCGCGCGCGCGAAGGCTCCTCGATGGACCGCCGGGCCATCCCGGAGACGCAAGGCGCAAGGACCACTCAGGGGAAAGAGGAGGGGGAGGAGGAGTGGGGGGAGGAGGAGGAGGAGGAGGAGGAGAAGAGGAGGAGGAGGAGGAGGGAGGAGGAGGAGGAGAAAGAGGAGGGAGGAGGGGGAGGTAGGGAGGAGGAGGAAAGTCGAAGGGAGGTGCATGAGGGAGGAGGATGAGGAGAAGGAGGAGGAGGAATAATAATAATAATAATAATAATAATAATAATACTAATAATAATAATAATAATAATAATAATAATAATAATTATAATAATAACAATAATAATAATAATAATAATAATAATAATACTAATAAGAAGAAGGAGAAGAAGAGGAAGAGGAGGAGGATAAGGAGGAGGAGGAGGAGAAGATGGAGGAGGAGAGGTGGAGGAGCAGGAAGAACTGAAGCGCAGGATCGGACAGGGCGGGGCAGGGCAAGGATGATGAGCCAGGGCGGGAGCCCAGGGGAGCCGAGCAAGTCTGGGCGGAGCAAGATGATATTCCACATATTTGTAGCACAGCAGAGACACACGCAATGAACAACACTCACCCGCGGCCTCTCTTGGGAAACTCCTCGGGCAACTTGAGAGCCGTCGGGGGGTCCACCCTTGGAATCGGCTTTGTGCCGTCCTGCGGCCATCTTGGGGGAGTCCTGGGCTCTCCTGAGGCCGCCCTGGGCCGTCTTGGTGGCCATCGGGAAGTCCAGACGCCAAGCAACGGCCAGGGGCAGAGCACGGGACGCAGGAGGACATATTGCAGCCTCGGTCGGGAATCTGTCTCCGATCGCGACACCGTTGCCTCGGAGAACAATCGGAAAACAAAGGGCGGACTTCGGAAATCCTGAACCCAAAAACATTCTCATCTCTTGGGGGCGCATCCTTCCTTGTACTTCCGCCGCCTTCCGCGGAGCTTCCGCCGGCTCCCGCCCGCGGAGGCGGCCTCGTTTTACTCCCGCCGATTTTGCACCGCCTTCCGCCGAGGAAGAGATGACAACTCCTTCGATCCCCGAAGGCAAGGCCCTTCTTGGAGAGCCTCAAATACATGATGTTGCGCCCCGGCCACGCACATCCAGCTGCGGGCCAGCCGCATGCACCGATTGCTCTTGGAGAGGCCGCGGGCAGGACGCACCGGTGGGCGCCGCGCCAGGGAACCAGAAAAACCGAAGCGCTCGATTGCAAATTGCAGCCAACATCGATCACTTTTGCAAGGCCCCCCCCGCCCCCCATAACATCGAAACTGCAGGAACTGCGGGGGGACCCCCTGGGGCCATTCACTTCGTCCAAGTTCGACGCGAGCTCAGTGGATGGAGACTGGTCTGGTGCGTGTCGCCTGGGTCATCCTCAGAATTCGCCTGGTCTGGCTCCTTTTTTTTTTGGGGGGGGGCCACCTTCGGCCAGACCAGTTTTACTAAGCGGCTGACCAAGCAGCCGCTCTGAACCTAACACCAGACGAGGGACCAGCAGGCGACCACGGACTCATCTCCCAAAGAGGGAGGATGTCCCTTGGCCACCCGCCAGTCCCCCAGGCGTTAGTCTGACCCCGACTCCGAGCCATCAGGGCGGTTCGGAATCAGAGGAGCCTTATCCTCCTCGCTTCGCAGCAAGTCGGACACATTCCTCAACACAGCACGGGGGTCAGACGCAGCGGAGGTGGCTTGCACGGGAACCTCTGGCGTTGCAACAGGCACCCTGACCTCAAAGAATTCACGGGGGGTTGCTTCCTCCGCCTCAAACAAAGCATCAAAAACTTCGTCTCCAGGTGCAGGTCTCTGCACACCTAGAGCTTCATGTTGCCCTTCCCGCCCCCCGCTCCCAAGGTCCACCCGCACCCCCGTTTCTCTCTCGGCAATCCTAGCCCTCAGAGGGGCCAAACATTCCAAGTGAGACGTGCACGGAGGGATGAGGTGCACCCGCGAAGCGGTCGCAAAGGCACGCACTGCCGCTCCTGACACAGGCCGTTCAGGAGCCGCACACGAAACTGCAACATTGCGCTGAGGATGAAGGCCACGCTTGAGCCTGCTCAGCAAACTGGCACCTGCGCTGTGTTCCCTGGGATCACATTTCACTGCCAGATTACGAACTTTCTCTTGAGTGTAGCTACCGCAGAGCATACAGAACACTAGGGGCAGCTTCTCGTCACCTACTTGCGTACTAGCTAACTTGTGGCCGTGGTCGGGGGCCTCGGAGAGCAACCTGGTGAGGCTCCTCGAGAGCCCCTTGCATCCAACCTCTGGCCTATCTTGGAGGTTGCCCCCATGAAAACTTAAACATTTGGCACACCTGTGGCCCCACAGCCAGGGCTCCCAGTCATGCCAGCTCGTGGCGCACGCAATGACCTTACGCTGGCGCTCACGCCGCGGTGGGCGCTGGTGGTGCACCCTCGGAAAACACGGCAACACATTCGCCACGAGGCGGGCCACCGTTTCGAGACTCTCGATCGAGCTATCCAGCTGCTGCCAGTCGGCTGGTGAGGGTCTGGGATGCAGGTCAAGGGCTCCTTTAGCCTCTCGATCCGCTCGCCAGTTAGCCTGGCCAATCCACCGCTCTGGTGGGGGCAGCTGCTCGATGTCTTTTAACTTCCTATGGGCAGGGGTGTGAACAGCTGGGGCATACTCTTGATCCTTCATGTGGAGCAGGGCCCCCCCTTCTCAACCCTCCATAACGTTGCTTGGCCGAAACTTGACATGGCGGTTCCATGTTGTGCAGCTTGACGGCATTCATACAATCGCTGTATAACGTCGGCCCATGATTTGGTACATATATTGGAAGCAAGGCAAGCTGGAGCTGTTCTGCTGCTTGACTGGTTTGGGGTAAACTCGGCCACGCAACTCCTTTTGCTGCATGCCGCTGCACACCCTCAGCATCGAAGAACACCCACGAGTAAGCCGCTCTCGAAAGCTCTCGGATAGTATGACGAGCGCAAGACCCGTCGCCAGCCTGGAAGAAGGAGGACCCATCAAACTGATCCCACTCCACTTTTTGACCACTCATATCAAAGAGCTCTGGCTCGTGCACATCCGAGAGGTTCGGCCACTCGGCCGCTGGGTGCTGAAACTTGAGGGCCTCGAAAAACTGCGCGCCCCCGCTCTGGGCGCGCTCGAGAAAGGCCGTGGAGACGTCGGCGGCCTGCCGTGCCGCAACGACCTCCGCGTGCTGGCAGGCGAAGATCCTGTGACCTACCGAGTCGGGCGCCTGACATAAGGGGCAGAGGCCTGGTGTGATGTACCCCGACCGTAAAGCCCTGTCTTCGGTCCAGAGACCTTCACAAAAACACGCCATCACTAAATATTTACCCTGGGCGTTGAGACCAATACCTTTAACCCCCGACTTGGTGATGCGACGGATTGGTTCCACACACACTCTGGTCCCAGGGGTCCACCCAAGTTTCTTGCCCAAAACTCGCTCGTGGTGCCTCTGGACCCCCAGGCTAAGCCAGTGCCCGACCATGGAGGGGGTGGAGTACAGCAGGGATATCTCCACGCCGTTATCATCGCGCCAGTCGAGGGGGGTGTAGGCTTCCCACCCGATACGCTGAAGGGAGAGGTGCATTCTACTGATCGGGCCTTTGCTGTTTGCCCAATCGTAGCCTGTGGGCGGGACGGCCCGCCACATGCTGCACAGCTCCTGAATCGAGAAAAAGGCGTGCTCGGGACGCGTGGTAGCCGCCCACACAGCATGTGACCACGCCAGAGCAGGGGCAATCATGCTCCTCCACATGGGGTCGCCTAGGAGCGCCGTCCTGGCTCTCAAGGAAACCCCGGCATGTCTCGGCGCCTGAAACGACAACATCACGCTACGCGCGCGCTTAAGTTCAGCATCGCTCATGCCAACAACCGTGTCCCCGAAGCTCAGACCAGGCTTGACCCCAGCCGTGTAGATCTTGCCAATCCTGAAACGCTCCCTGGGAGGGGCCTTCCGATATTTACACAAGATACGGTGTCTCTTAAGCATGTCTTTCAACCTGACCCGTCGCTTGCTCAGGTGACCTTTCCTACTCCGTTCGCCCCCTGGGGCGAAGTCACAACCTAAGGTCACCATGTGGGTCCCAACATGTCCCGCCAGTTTCCCAAGCTGCTCCCCGATGCGACGAGCGACACTGGGCGACGAACCAAAAGTCATCAACTTATCTTGGGCTAGATTGACCCCGAGCTCCTGCTTGAAAACACGGTGCAGGTCCTGCGCCGCTGCGGCCAGAGAGTGGGTGACCTCAGCCTCGGTGCCATACGACGAGACCGTGCCATCGTCCACATGCGACGCCAAATCTATGCTGGGGTTCCTCTCCACAAATCCGTCGAAAGGCTCGAGCGCATACACTCGCACGAAGATATCGTTAAAAATCGACCCTGCTGGCAGCCCGCTTTCAGCGTACAGCACCGCCAGCGCATGATCAGTGCCTAATCGCAAGATCCGAGGGCCTCTCCAGAAGTTGAACGTGACTTTCAGCACCACAGGATCGAGGCCCGCTCTCTGGCCTCTATCACGGAGGAGTCTCAGGTTGAAACTCTCGCAGTACTTGGACCCATCCCAAGAGAATCCCGCGGTGACCCCACCATCGGCCACTCGGGCCTCCGCTTTAACCGCCTGGTTCCACACGCTGCATTCCGCCGACTTCCCCGCTCCGAAAGCCCAATACCTACGCGGATGTCGGTCGTTGAAGGACGTCAGTTTCGGTCGTCGGAGTCGTTCCCAAAGCCTAACAGGGGAGGAACACAACAAAATCGGGCGCAACCCACCCTTCGTTTTTTTCCAGGAGGGGGAAGAGCATCCAATACAGCGCCCGAGGGAAGAGTCCTATCTTCTCCACACACTGAAAAACGCAAGCCAGGGTGTCGAGGCCCGCGCCCGACATGCAAGCGAACTGTCGCACGTGCACCCCATCAAGGGATTGAGCCGTGTGCGGCGAGAACATCTTGGCTGCGGCCCGCAGCTCCGCCGCGGTGGCTCTCTCAAAACAGTGCCTATCTGGGACTTCAACTGGGGGTGGGGTGGTGGTGGCATTCCAGAACCCTCCTAACACGTTGGCTTCGTGGGCCAGTAAATCGCGCGGGTCCGTCGGTTGCCACCTGGCCTTCAACCTCGTAAGCCGATGCATCTTTCGGGCAGGCCCCGCAAGGGCTTCCGTCTGCCACTGGTCCCAACTCTGCTTCGATTTTTGGTCCATCCCATCACGGGCCGCTTGAAAATCATCGGCCCAGTCTTCTAAAGTTTCCGAGCAATGATCGATCCACCCAGCAAGGGCCACCATGTCTTGCGGCCAAGCCGTCGCCAGCTCACGCGCCTTGCGGACAGTGAGATCCAATCTCGGAGACAAACCCTCCGCTTCAAACGGCTGAGAAACGATCTGCACAAGGTTGCGGGCTGCCTGCACTTCACTGTGATCAACGAACTTGTCAGCCTGCGTGAGGATGCGCTGACTGGTGTTCCTAAGGTCGGTCATCCCCTGTTGCAGCCACACCCATCCTTCCCCAATGCGAACATCGTCCTCTTCTTTGCACTTCGGGGGGTCATCACAGGCACCCACTTAGCCTGAAGCTGCTTACCTTTGAGACCTTTACGTTTTATGGGGGTGCCCGTTCTGCTTTCTAACTCTAACTCCATCGCATCCGAGAAAACTGTCCAAGCTCGGTCCAGGACCCCCCAAACTAAACCGACATCCTCGTGGTCAGCTCTACGGTTCGCCTCTTCGGCCACAGCTCGGGCCACGGACCAATCGATCGGCGGTGGGGTGGGGCCGATGGGCAGCTCAACTGGAAGTTTCTGGTGAGTCTGGTACACCAGCTGCTGCAGCTTGGTTGCCCCAGGCCTTAAACGAAGCTGAACTGGGCGATGGGGCCGCTTCGGCCACGTACTGTCAATCTCGGTGGCCTCCACAAGCTTGCAGAAAGCCGCCGCCGCCATGAAATAATCGATCTTGGCGTTTGCTTTCGGTGTAGCACACGTTTCGATACTGGGCTGCAATATCATCATGGAGGCCTTGCGGGGCATGCCAGACGCCTCTGCCACTACTGCTGAGAAATTCCAATCAGCAGCAAACACCGAGAGATGTACACCTTCTAAAACTGCACCTGCGTGTCTTAAAATCTGGAGGTTTCGCTTGCTCAGACCCTCACTGGTGAACATGCACGCGCAACCTGCTAGCAACTCGGGCCACAGATCAGCCTGTGTTGGATAAGTACACCTCTGGGCAACTTAGTGGGCCACCTCAGGCCGATAGACGTTCTTGCCAGTATGGCCACTCCAGCCGACGTCTGACCACCCGCACACTTGACCGAAGAGGCACAGAGCATGTTCCAGCCTAAACGCTTAGCTGTCGAAGTTCTCGCCGCAAGATCCTCTTCGGTAATACCTATTTTCTTGTGCAAACACCACAAGAGCCTGTGTACTCATCAGTCTCTTCTTGAGCGTGCCCCAGCTGTTCCCATTATACGATTCAAACACGTGCGCCTGACCCTCCATGTCAGCGGGGGCTGCGGCTTTCGGCGGTAAGCCTACTCCGTGGGCCGAGACACGCAAACCAGTGCACTTGGGCCCCAGGTGGGGCCGCACACGGGCACCGTCAAGCAAAACTGATGGCTGCGGGGACGCAGGAGGCCTCAGAAGCTCGGGCACGCCGTTGTGCCTGACGACTCGCACCTCGTCGAACTCACCGAAGTTGATACCCTGGCCGTACTGCAGCACATCCAACAGGTACCACACAGCCTTCAGGTCCTCGAACGCCTGTAGCCTGAGCCACTTCTCGTCACAAGTAACCCCGAAGAAATGCACAGCGTCACCAGGTAAGGCTTGGGAAACATCTGACACTTGATCGTCAGTAGCCTGTCTCTGATGAAGCACGTCGCCAGGAGCATCTGGCTTGCGTCTGACACCCTCAGATCCCGTAGAACCTGAGGTATGGTTTTTCTCACTGCGTGAAGCAAAAGGTTTGGATGAGAAGCTCGCCATCGGCCTCGCCGAGCCATGCCACCTAGCCCAGGACGGGTAGTGGCTAAAGCTGCGGCGCGGTCTTCGGCTTCTTGAGCTTGGCGCCCAAAAGGGCTTGGGTGAAGGCTCGCTTGTCGCCACGGTGCTTCTCCCAGAAAGCTTCGGCAGCTGCTTCGTCTTGGAAGGCATCGTCCATCTCCGCGTCGTGTTGCGTGGGCACATGCTCAGCACCGTTGGCGTGGGACTCAGATGCATCAGCGCCAGGATCAGCAGCGGCACGATGCACAGCGAACAACTTAACGAACTCCTTGAACTCGGCCGTTTCGAGCATCGACTTGATCGCGTCTTTGCCTTCCAGGGCCTCAGGAGGGAGAGACAGATCAACAGGCCGCCTGTCACCACCGTCAGCAGCTTGACCAGGAAGTGACTGCACATGCTGCCGTTGCAGCTCAGCCACCTCAGCCTCCGCTGCGACCTTGCGCGCCTTGATCTCGTCCGTCTTGGCATTGAGCTCGTCGAGCAACTTGTTATGCTCCTCAAGCTCTGTCGTGACCTTCTCCATCTTCGTCGTAGCCCGAGCCAATCGATGCCCCACATTGGTGTGCTGCGTGATGCTCGGCTTCTTGCTCTCGATCTCCGCACGCACCGTCTTGAGCTTGTTCTCCAGGAGCGTCCGTGCCTCGGTTGTGTCGTCACCTTTGCCACAGGCCTTAATCGCACACTCGAGCTCGAGCACACGTGCCTGTAGTGGATCCTGTCCGTCACCACCGCCTCCTCCATTGGACTGTGCGCCACCATGCTGACCAGGCCCTTGTCCAATAGTAGGGGCTCGGGCAGACTTGGCGCCTCCACCGATGAACTGGTCCAGCTTCTTCTGCATCTCGGCCAGCTGGGACTCCAGTTTGGCCTCGCGCCTTGACCCTGCAGCAGGTTGACGGCTGCGCCCAGGATCCATCCGAGTAGGGCTCCCGCCGCCGTTGCCAAAGGCCTTGGCGCGCTGCAGCACGAACGCGGGGGCCTTCGCCCCCGCAGCGGCACCGCAGCCTGCACGCCCAGTTGCTGGTGAGCCCGCAACTCTGGCAGCCCCAGAACGGGGTCTTGGGGCCGCGGACCACATCTGCACCATCCATGAAGGCCGCCGCACCGCTGTGCCCGCGACCGTGTCCCTCGGAGCGCCGAGGGTCGAAAGGGTTGCACCGCCAGGTGCTCACTGAAAGCTAGCTGAGGCAGCCAGGCCAATGGAAGGGGCTGCCCTTCCACCTCAGCCTCGAGCCTCTGGAGTCGGGACGGGAGGTAAACTCCGTCTTGAGCCAAAATGGCTACGGGCTGGTCTGGCTCCTGGCTTGGCTCCTGGTTATTGCTTGGCTTGGCCCGGTTCGGCCTGGCGCCCCACCCGTGCTATATCCTCCGCGCGGCGTCGCCTGGATTTTGAATTTTCAAAACCGACTTTTGAATTCAAACAGCAAGCTCTGAGAATACAAGAACATGTTCCTGGAATTCTAAAACCGGTTTTTGAATACAAAAACCGTCCTCACAGTCTCCTGGCTTGGTCTTGTTCTGGTGCGGCGTCGTCTGCGGCGTCCTCAAAAGTTGCGCTTGGTGTGTCTCGGTCTCGGCGCGGTGTCGCAGGACGCGTCCGCACAGCTTGCCTGATTCGGTTTTGCTCCAGTGCTGTTTCGCCTGTGGCGTCCTCACGATGTCCCTGGTTTGGCCTCGTTTGCGCGAAGCTTCGATTGAGACGTCCTCGCGATTTGCTGGGTGTGGCTGCGATTTCGCTTGAAACGTCTTCAGTGCCCACTTTTGAAGGATGCTTTGCTGTAGGGGCCAGTACAGTCGGGGGCTCCGCAGTTTCAGACTAGACCTCTCCATCCCTGGGGGGGCTGCGAAGTTCGAAATTGTTGCCACTTTCGAGGGCGGCTGGGGGAGGGGGGGTCAACACAGTCGGGTCCTACGCAGATCCAGATTAGACCTTGCTATGCCCGGGACGGCTGCGAAGTGTGAAGCTGTCCGCCACTTTCGAGGGCTGCTGGGTGGGGGCAGTCCAGTCGGGTCCTACGCAGATCCAGAGTAGATCTCGCCATGCCTGGGGCGGCTGCGAAATGTGAAGCTGTCGCCACTTTCGAGGGCTGCTGGAGGGTGGGGCAGCACAATCGGGTCCTACGCAGAGTTTCTACTTGATGCTCTCTCGGGCCACGAATGTCGACAACATTTGGATGCCGCGGAGCCCGCGGCCAGATCCTTCCCCGTTGGCCGTCTCGCCTTCTGATCGGTGTCTTCGAACTCCCGCAACGCGGGGGCTTCCCATGCATCTTCCCTGACATGTTGCGGTCTTTGTCATATCATTATCCGTGAAACAATTTGCAACAATTCTTCTCAACTGTTGCAGATGGGTTGGGTACGACACATAATAATCTACACGGGGTCGTGGCCGGCATTGAGGCGAGAGCACACTACCCTTATACATTGGGAGGTAATATCAAACCAAAAGGCTGCCAGGCGGGCCACCTGCGGACCAGGCGATCTCGGGCACCCCGTCCCCGCTGTGGGACTCTTCTGCGGATATTTCGTGCCACGATTGGAACCCTCCAGCGAAACGCTATGGGGCAACAAGAAAAGTGTAGGAAGAGACAAGGGATGACAGCGGAAAGGTGACCGGACGAAGAGGAGGAGGAGGAGGAGGAGGAGGAGGAGGAGGAGATGAGGAGATGAGCAGATGAGGAGGAGGAGACGGAGGAGGAGGAAACGTTCGGATAGCTCCATTGCCGTCAATGCCGCACTGCCTCAGGAGGGGGTGGCCAGGAGAGGGCGCCTGCCTCCACAGTGGTGCGCAGCCGATTGCGGGGCGCCGCTGCTCGATCAAGTCCTCCCCCTCATCCCTCCCGCCCTCGCCGCCCCCTCCTCGCCCTCGTCCCCTTCCTCTGGGCCGGGTGCCATGTTCCCACCACTCTTCCTCCTCCACACATCACTGCCTCTCCTCCCCCACACCTCCCAACCCTCCTTCCCAAGGTCTCCCACTGCCCCACTCTCCCCCCCCCGTCTTCCCGCCTCGTCGTCTGCCGTCTCCCCCTCATCCTCCATCTCCTCCTCATCGTCCTCTGTATCGCCCTTCTCCAACTCATCCTCCTCCTCGTCGATGTTCTGCTCCTCGTAGTCATCCTCCTGCATGCTCCTTCTGTTTCTCATGACCATTCCGTCGCATTCCCCTGCCCGTCTCCCTCTTTCTGGCGCGTACTTGGACACGCTGGCCCGCTGACCCCAACCAACTGCGTTGACCACGGGCCCGTCGGATTCGTGGCGCTCGGCGGGTTGGCCACAGACCCCCGCGGCTCGTCCACGGATTTTGATCGGTTGACATTCGTTCTGCGTCTTTTCCCCCTCTCTACCCTTAGGTCGGGCCTGTCCCCCCACAGGGGGATTGTGGGCAAACAATTGGAAATACCCAATACATATTCAAACATATTCAAAAACACACACACACACATACAAAAAAGTCCCTTTACTATTCAACACCTATTTCTAAATATTCCTCCTGTGCAGGGGCACGCCCGACTTAACTCTTCTACCCCCTCGCTCGTCGCCGTTGCCCCCCGGTCCCAGCGGCCTCGCACGCACCAGGCGGCTCCCAGGCGGACCAATCCGACAGGACGCAGTCCTGCGGGAGGAATGCCCAGTCGGGCGAGAAGGGGGTGGGAATCGTGGGGAAACTAAAGGATGCCGCTGCTCCCCAGACCTCTACCGGGTGTTGCATTCTGACCAGACTTTCGAGGCGAACCTTGCCGGGGCGACGAAGGCCTCCCGGGAGGCCTGAAGCAGGTGACAAGGCGGGAAGGGCAGCGGTACGGGCACCTCTTCCCCCTCTGGGATGGCAAAGGGCTGGCAGAGGCGAAACGCGTGGACAGCCCAGGGGCGGGCATCACCGCGCACTCGCCAGGGAGCCTCGCCGATGTCAGCGGGGCGATCGGAGCCGCAGGACACATGCCAAATGCCTGTGCTCCTCGATGGTCCTCGACGTGGAAAAAAAAAACCAGACCCCCGACGTCGTGATTTCTTCGTGGCGTGACTCCCAGGAGCCTGGACCCCTTCCCAGGGACTGGTCTTTCATCCCGAATCGTCTCTTGACGGCCCCGAGGCCCGGCGACGGCCCCTGGAGACCGAACAGAAAGACAGACCTCCCGCCACGACTTCTTCACGCCGCGAGGGGGTCTGGGAAGGCGCACGCCCGAGCGGGGCCCCTAGGTGCTGCCCCCACCCTGGGGCTATAGGTCCGCCCCTGCGGCGGCCGCCGAGGGGGGCGGACGACTCCGCTCGCGCGGCTCGTCACCCCGGCGCCCCCCGACGCCGGGGGCGGCCATGTCAGCGACGGAAAGGAACGGGCCTCACAGTCGGGCCGCTGAAAGAAGAAGCGCTAACTAAGGAGGGCGATTGAGGAGGAGGAGGAGGAGGAGGAGGAGGAGGAGGAGGATGAGGAGGAGGCAGATGAGGAGGCAGATGAGGAGGAGGAGGAGGAGGAGGAGGAGGAGGAGGAGGAGGAGGGCCCCAAAGCCGCCCTCATTCACGAGGAGGGCTGGAGGAACAGCTATGGAAGGACCTACGGAACATCGAGCCCCGTCCGAACCCTGACTGTTCCTCATGCCAGCGTCCTGACTGGACGCCAGAGGCGGCCATCTGAGCGACGAAAGGAAACGGGCATTACGTAAGACGAAGCAAAGACGAGGATACATTGGGGCGAGGATTAGTCGAGAATCTCTGAGACCCCGCGGCTCTGGAGGATGTCTCGGGCACCACGGCCTTCTCAGAGCGTTCCAGAACGCTCTTAGAGCGTTCTGGAACGCTCTGGAACGAACTTATCCTCGTCCTAGCCTCCTAGCCCCCCGCCCCTTGCGATAACGCGAGATGACAGGGCCGCCAGCGCGGCACGCCATTTTGGAGACGAGGGCGCTTACGCGCGACCATACGCCATACGCGGGCAACTTGCGCGCGAATGTCGGCGAAGACGGCACCGTTTTCCTGCGCCGCCAGTGGGCCAAGGCAGTAGAAAGCGCGCCCAGCGGGACCTCAGCCCCAGTCTATTATCGAGAACATGGTGCACTGGTCCGAGCCACCGGCGGCTGCTGGTGATGCTGGTGGCGATAGACTTGGTAGTCACTATCGGGCCACCGTCGGGACACCATCGACACACGGGACACCAATCGGGACACCAATCTGGACACCGCCAGGACACCATCGGGACACCACTGTGACACCATCGGGACACCATCGGGACAACATCGGAGCACCATCGGGACGCCACCAAAACACCATCGGAACACCCTCTTGACACTGCGGCCGACGGGCACCATCGGGACAACCTCGGGACACCATTGCAACACCACCCGGACACCACCAAGACACCATCGGAACAACATCAGGACACCGCGGGGCACCACGGACCACCATGGGACACCACAGGACACCATGAGACACCACGGCGAGTCACCCCAGTGGAGGGTTGATTCCTCTCGCCCGCCCACGCAGCTTCGCCTAGTCCGCTCGCACGACACCGAAACCGATTCCCCATTATACGGTAAAGGGGGTCTCCGTTCTTTCTCGATCTCCCCCAAAACCTTCCAATCTCTACCTGTTCGGACCACCCTTCGGGTGATAAGCAGGCTCGGGGGAGAAAGAACCAACTGAAGACAACTGTGATAATTGTGATGGTGGCAATGCTGGTGATTCGCCCACGAAGTGGCGACGATGCAAGACGGCGATGCTGACGACAATGCATGGTGGCAATGGGGTAACACACCTGCGATCCATTGATTTCGTTCCATCGATCTCACAATTGTTAGGTCGTGCATGTCCCCCTACAGGCGGATTTTGGACTCACAATAAAAATATCAAATCAATACAACAAAACAAATCGCCAAAAATAGTCAGCAAATCGTCCCCAGACTATGTTTTGACTATTTTTGAACATTCCTCCTGTAGAGGGACCCACCCGACTTAGCACTAGCGATCCTGGAAACCACCTCGATACGATCAGGGCACCATCGCGACCTCGCCATACCATCGGAACACCATCGGGGACACATCGGGACACCATCCATCAGGACCTCGCCGGGGTACCATCGGGACGCCAACCGAATTCCCCGTGGGGAGCTCTCCGTTCCACTTCGACTTCACCCCACAACTTCGATCGATCTATATATATATACATATAAATAAATAAATACACATACATACATACATTCACAAATGAGCAAATCAATAACATACATGAAAAATAAAATGCGTTGCCCCTGATGTGCGCGCCGCCAGCAAACGATGCCCTCGCCCGCCGAGCCCCTCCGGGCCTGCAGGCCGGCGGTGCCCTCCGTGCACCGCTCGGTCTGCGACAAGCTGCCGCTGCAGAGCTTGCCACCGCAATCGTGCATCCTGCCAGCGCGGATGGGGACGATCCGCTTCCTCACTCCTCCTCCTCCTCCTCCTCCTCCTCCTCCTCCTCTCCTCCTCCTCTCCTCCTCCTCCTCCTCCTCCTCCTCCTTCTCCTTACTCCTCCTCCTCCTCCTCGTCCTCCTCCTCCTCCTCCTCCTCCTCCTCCTCCTGATCACTCCTCCTTCTCCTCCACATCCTCCTCCTCGTCCTCCTCCTTCTCCTCCTCCTCCTGCTCCATTCATTTGCGGGCCAGGCGTTTCGCCCGAGAGTTCCTTACAATTTCTGAGCCTGAAGTTTAGAAGGTGGCAGCATTTTACAGATGGAGGGCGGGTCGCTTCCAAAATGTGGCTCTCACCTTAGCGCAATGCGCAATCGTCTTAGACAAGTGCCGTGCCGTGCCGCTGGGCTTGCTCGCCGGTGCCGTGCCGTGCCGAAATAAAGTCGTCGGAGCTCTGGACACAAGCGCAACCTCATGAATCACCTTCATGTCGCAAACCCCGGACGTGTCGGTAGGGCGGGCCAGGCATTTCGCCTGGGACGTCCGCACCACTTGTGATCGTGAAACTTCAGCGCGTAAGAACTTCACGGGTGGAGGGCGGGTTGTTTTCAAGATGTGGCTCTCGCCCCAACGCCGCGCACATCTCTCTTAAACGTCGGCAACAGCTTCACGGACAGAGGGCGAGCCGTTTTCAAAATGTGGCTCTCTTCAGAGCGTCGCGCACACTCGTCTTAAGCAGTTGCAGCGGCTTCGCGGATGGAGGGCGGCTCCTTTTCAAACTGGAACTCTCACCTTAGCGCCGCGCACGTTCGGCATAAAAGTTTGCATCAACTTCGCGGATGGAGGCCGGCTCCTTCTCGACCTCGGGTTCTCGCCCTAGCGCCGCGACAAGTCGTCCCCTTTCTTGCAACAACATTGGTTGTTTTCAAAATGGGACTCTCGCCTCAGCGCGGCGCGCATCCGCTTTCTAATGCAACGTGTAGCAGGGTGGAGCTGTCTCTGGAGACGTCCTCGGGTTCGTGACCACAAGTGTAAACTTGTGCAGCAGTTACACGGATGAGGGGTCCTATTCGAAATGGGGTATCGCGCTGGACAGTTTGTTTTGGAGAAGCCCAGAGGTTTGCGATCTGACCAGAGTTTCGAGGCGAGTCCAGCGGCGGCGACGAGGGCCTTCCAGGAGGCTGAAAAAGAGAGAGAGAGAGACGGGCGGAGAGGTGTGGAGATATGGGTCTCTTTTCCTCCTCGGATGGCTTTCGTTCGGGACTGCGCGCCAGAAAGGTGCCAGACAATTCCTGTTCAAGAAGTGGGGCCCTCGCCAGAATGACAGGCCCAAAGCCGTGCTGCTCGTTCTAGGGTTAGGTCGGGCATGTCCCCCGACATGCGGATCTTTGACGAAAAATTAGAAAGATACCAGCAGTGTACCAACAGTAATGATCAAACAAATATCAAGTATCGTCCCCTGACTATTTTCTGACAATTTCTGCAGATTCCTCCTGTAGAGGGACAGGCCCGACTTAATTCTAGGGGGGCGCTACTTGCAGCGACAAGGCGGACTTTTGCAGATGCGTGCGAGGAGGGGGCGCGGGATGGACGGGAGGGTGTAACTGCAGCATCGCCTGCGCATCTTTGGTGTACAGTATTCGGCCTGACCTAAGGAAAGATAAATAAGGAACGAAGCCCCTCTTTTTCCCAAGTAAGTCTAGGAAGTCCGAAGGAACAGCAGGGGGCTCGCCGCCAAAAAGGTAGCGGAACGCATGCAAACCAAAGGAACGACCGAGCCCCTTTTGAAAAACAAATGCTCCATATTCAAGCTGGACCCTGCACTCTGGTCCTGCTCCTTCTCTCTCTTTCTTACGTGCGTCCGCTGGCACTGTCGCGCGCGTGCGCGCTGAAGCTAGACACGCGTGCTACGACACTGGCTGGCTCATGGCGACCCCGAGAGCCAACACAAAAAACGCCATAAGCATGAGCTTGTGGCGCTCCGCGCGGATTTCTTGGATCCGCGCTGGGCCCCCCCCGGCGGCGCCTCCGGCGCACGCGTCAGGGAAGGGGGCCATCCGCGCGGAGCGCCAAAAGTTTCTGTTTATGGTGTTCTTTCTTCTTCGATTCTCCTCCTCGTCCTCCTCCCACGTCGTGATGTCGTCGGTGTTCGTCTCTCACACCGCACCGCGCTGCGTGGATTATTCAACCTTGAAGGATCGCGGTTTTCCGATAATGCAGATCTGTCGGTATCTACCGATTCTGGGTCACTGGCAGCGTTCAACCTGGAACGCCCGTGCCGGCGTCGGCGCCGCGTCGACGCGGCTCGAACATGCCGTACCACCGAATAGTCCTGACGATGTCGCGCTGCCGCTCGCAGAGCAAGTTGTCCGTGGCGGCGCCCCAGTCCTGGCCGGCGTCGCTGAGTCAGCGGGTAACGCCGGGCAGGGACCCCAAGCGGCTCCCAAGAGGCCCCCACCCCAAGAGGCCTCCAAGAGGCTGGAAGGGGGCCCCCGAGAGGCTCCAAGTCACGCCCCTCAGTCCTACTGTTCGCATTCGTCACCATAGACCACGGGCGGCTGACCCATGATTGTGCTTGGTTGGGCGGGGCAAAGCATCGCACTACCAGATGCCAGCCACATCTGGCCTGCAGCGATCGGTGGTAGCGACAAGAAAGCACAATGCTTATCGTCGTCCCCGGCCGGCCCCTTTCAAAACGTTGCGGGGATCCTGCAACTGGTGTGGGGGACCTGGTCCACGCTAGCTGGGGTGGAGGCCCCTCCTCCTCCTCCTCCTCCTCCAACACCTCTCCCTGCTCATCATCTCTTCACTATTTATCATCCTCAAACACCTCGCACTCCGCTCCCTCCTCGTGCTCCTCCTCCTCCTCATCATCATCCTCCTCCTCCTCATTCTCCTCCTCCTCACCATCACCACCACCACCACCACCACCAGCACCAGCACCAGCACCACCACCATCACTCTCCATTTCCTCGGGCCCCCGACGTGCTGTTTTTGTTTGCGAAGCGTGTGAATCTAGATCTCTCGACACCATCATTACGTGAGCTGCGATCGCACCGTACCTTAGTGCTCAGATGCAGTGAAAGCCGTGGCGCTGCCCACACTTGTGTATGTGATATCTGTGCTATGTCACCGTTTTGGCCCCAACCGCTGAAAAAGGGGCCCTAGACCTTGATACCCACACTGCAGCGTTCAGTATCAAGCACAGTTGCGTATCGATGTCTGGATTGATTGAATCTTCTTGCTGGGATGCTGCGCTGGTGCGTGTGGACCATGTTTCACGTCACATAATCACATGTGTCCGATGACTCCGAGGCTTATTCCCTTTGAGAACTATGTAAGCCTGGCTGGAGAAATACAGGAATTCCTTATCCCACCTCCCCTGGGATCTGCCCTGGCGCGTGGTCTGACCAGGCTTTCGAAGCGGGTCCAGCTGTGGCGACGAAGGCCCGCAGAGAGGCCCCCAAAAAGCAGCACACGTCAACCCCCTCCCCCTCCTCCTCTTCCTCCTCCTCCTCCTCCTCCTCCCCCTCCTCCTCCTCCCCCTCCCCCTCCTCCTCGTTCTCCTCCTGCCCCTCCTCCTCCTCCTTTTCCTCCTCCTTGTCCTCCTCCTCCTCCTCCTCCTCCTCCTCCTCCTCCTCCTCCTCCTCCTCCTCCTCCTCCTCCTCCTCCTCCTCCTCCTCCTCCTCCTCCTCCTCCTCCTCCTCCCTCCTCCTCCTCCTCCTCAACCTCCTCCCCCTCCTCCTCCTCCTCCAGCTAGTTCGAGACATCCTGGAATTCGCCGCGTATGTAGGTGTCCAAGGTATGTAGCGATATCGTCGACACTGAGAAGGGCTCGAGTCCGCCAACGGATTCTAACCCCCCCGACCTCGCCCTGGAGCTCCTGGACCCCCCTGTGCCTCCTGGACGGCTGGCGGTGCGGGTGCCGGGCCGCTCTGGACTGGGGGGCCGTCAGGGTCGACGAAGCTAAGGGGGGCGGGGCAAAAACTCGTGTTCCGCTGTGCCAGGTACGCCCGCGACAGGTGGTCGGGCCTGTTTTCCCCATATCGCCCAGGGGCCCAAACGGTGATCGGGGGTAGGCTGAATCGTCTGTGGGAAGGTTTGCACCCCACCACAAAGAAGCCCCTCTGAGGTACGCCCTCGAGGGCACTGGTTTTCTGGCTCGGCTCGGGGACGGCCCGAAGCGGCCAAGCAACCCACGGCGCGATATCGTGGGACATCGCGATCCGTCTGACCCGCAGTACTCCGCATTGCTCCTCCTCCTCCGCCCCTTTCTCTAGGCACCCGGGCCCCGCCCGCATGGCCGCAAAACGTCCACCGCTGGCCCCCCAGGGCAGCCGAAAGTCGCCGGAGGCCGCCGAGGGCCGCCGAGGGCCCCGGGGGGCGGCCGCGGGCCGCTGCCGCCGAGGGCCGCCGCGAGCCGCCGAGGGCTTCCGAAGGCCGCGGGAGGCCGCCGAGGGCAGCCGAGGACCGCAGGAGGCCGCGGAAGGCCCGCGGAGGGCCGCCGTGGGCCGCGGAAGGCCGGCCCGGCGGCCCGCGGTCTCTCGAGGAGGAGCGGGGCCGCGCGGTGAGCCGGGGCCGGTGTCTCCTTCCAGTCCGAGAATACGCAGTCGACGGGCTCGCATTGGCCGTCGCACGGCGGGAGCAGGCAGTGCTCCTCGTCGCGAAATCCCTCACGTTCCTCCTCCTCCTCCTCCTCCGCCTCCGCCTCCTCCTCCGCCTCCCTCTCCTCCAACTCCTCTTCCGCTTCCTCGTCCTCTTCCTCCTCCTCCTCCTCCGTAGCCATTTTGGCTCAAGCCGCTCATCAGCGAGCGACAGCCCCATTGCTCAAGCTCGGTTGGCCCCTGCTCCTCCGGCTTGCAGCTGGTGCTTCGCTCGTCGTGCTTGAGGATGTCGCTACGGGAACCTTTCAGGGGAGCATCGGCTGCCCGCCTGGCCGCCGACAACCTGGTGAGGAAATTGAAGGTGGAGATTGCGGAATTGCGCCGCGGGCTGGAGGCCCTACGCTCGACACCGACGGCCCGTGAGGGCGAGGTGGCGAGGCGCGAGGGCATTGCGCGGCCCGCGCTCCGTTCGCTGGGGCACGGCGTCAGGCTGTCAGGCGGACGGAGGCTCAGGCGCAACTGCGCCACGCCGAGCGCTGCCCACGCGCCGACGCCCCGCGGCAGGCATGGGTGCAGGCCCAGAAGGGGCCGCGCCGGGGCGCCGCGGGCGTGCATGCGGCGTCACCATGCCCCGAGGTCGATGAGGGTAGCCTCGACGTCGAGAGCCTGGTGGCGATCGGAAGCGACTACGGCGAGCCGGAAATGCAGGACTGCAGACCTGCTGTACGGGACATCTGCCTCGGTGGCGACCAGGGGCTGCAGCAGTTCACTGCTGCTGGCAGCGCCGTGTGGCTCGCATCTGGCTTGGAGGCGTCCTTGCAGCAGGGGTTGCTGGACACGCACCTCGTCCCTCGCCTCACTGGCATCCTCTGCTCGTGCGGCGCGGTCGTGTTCTGGGGCTGCCGCGGGCCCCGCGCGGCACGGAAACGCCGAGGACCGCCGCGGCGCAGGTGGACGTCGCGATGGGCGTCGAGGCGCTGGCAGGGCAGTTTCCAACCGACGGGGTGCCCCCCCCGCCCCCCGCGGTTGAAGGCTCTGAGGGTGGCATGTGGTTCTCGGCCGCAGCGGCCGCCGAACCAGAGGATCAGCAGCTCGACGTCGAGGCCGATTTCGTGTCGCCGCAGTCCGCCGCCGAGGTTTTCGACGAATGCGACGAGCTGGGGATTTCTGGCGCTGCGGAGCTGTTCGGCCTCGGCAGCGGCTTCTACTTCGGTGCCTCCCCGCCTCCGACGGCTGCGACTAGGAGGGACGCCGTGAACGACAGCCTCAAGGAGGCTGCAGGTGCTGCGCTGGCTGGGCTCCTGGAGGTTGAGCCCTTCAAGCCGCCTGCCAGCATCTTCGGGTCCGACGTGGGGCCATCCTCGAGCAGCTGTTCGGCGGCGGCGGCGGCGGGGTCAATTGGCCAAGCGGATTGCAATCGGGAGCGGCCAAGAGGGGGGTGTCCAAGAGGGGGGGTGCAAATCATGACCGGCGGCATGTGCGCGGCCCAGCGGGGGGGCCAGGGACGTGAAGAAATAAGAGGAGGCGCCATGAAATCTGCGGAGATATCATGGCCCGCGTCATGATATCCACCCCCCCTAGTCATCACCCCCCTCTTTTCCGTCCCCGATGCAAACAACAGTAGCCTTGCTGCTGATCGCCGCCGGTGCTCGCGGCGGCCTGGCTGACCCACCAGACGTGCTCCCCCTCCGTGCCGTTCGGCGTCGCCTACGGCCTCGTGTTCTTCGTCGTCGGGTACGGCATCGAGCAGGGGAGGAGCAGTTGCCGCCTCCTCCTCCTCCTCCTCCTCCTCCTCCTCCTCCTCCTCCTGCGCCCGTACCGAAGGGAAGGATTCAACTCATCAGCAATGGCTGCTGATGGGTTTCTACTGCTACCGCTGCTTCTCCCCGATCGGCGCCTCCCGCGGCTGTAAAGCGGCGGCGGCGGCAATGGGGGTCCCTGCTTGAACTGGTAACCGCGCTCTGTTGGAGCGCACCAGCGGAAAAAGCGGCGAATGAGAGAGCGGGGGAGCAAGGCATCGGCAGAGGCAGAGTCAAGAGGGGAGACGGATTGGGATTTGGCCAGGCAGTAGAGCTGATGGGACAAAGCTGAAAGGCTGAAAGCGAGAGGCGAGGGGTCGTAGAACCCGAGACGGTGAATCGGGTAGTGAGAGAAGAGGGGCTGGTGGAGGATACGTCCAAGCATGACGTGGACCTTCGGACAACTTGTGCAGTGTGATTGCGTGTCGCACGCTGCACGCCCGAACATACATTCAGCACACCACTCACCCGCAAACGTCTCGCATGAACTGTTGCCCCACCTGGGCAGGCAATTGCAAACAGCCTTTTTCGCTTTGGCCCATGGGATCCGACCGATGGCCAGGGCGGAGCGGGGGAGAGTCGGAGGAAACGAACTGAAAAATCGCGAACGAGGGTCGATGGGAAGGTGGGGGCTGAACATGTTGAGTTCGAAGCCTTCGACTCTGGCTGCGATTACAGCCGAGACGGCATCTCTGGCTGGGCCGCTCCATCTGAGGTGGCTCGGGAAACCACTGGCGGCCTCTCAAAGCTCCGAGACGAAACAGGGAGAGGGCCAGAACTGGGGGGAGCGGTGGCAAGCCAGAAACTCAACTACTGGGAGGCACTCCCGCGCGCTGACCACGACAGAGGCAAAGAGCTCGGCCCACATCGGCAGACTCTCTAGATGGCTGTGCGGATGGGGGCAACAAAATCAACTAAAATGACACTGCGGATGCGCGGGCCGTTCCACTCAGAGAGCTGGAACCAGTCGGCTCTGGACAGGCAGCAGTGCGGCACCCGAAACATTGATTCGATCGATTCGATCAGGCCTTCCTGGGAAGGGAGACGCTGGAACTGGCTAACGTTTGAGAGCGTCGAGAGCGCCCTGCCTTCGTACATGTGTGAGGTGGTGGCGTGGGGCGGGGTGGGTGGGGGGGCAGCGGCAACGATGGCGAGAGGCCTGCTGGACCATTCGGAGATGGGCCCATCCCATGAGCTCTGCCCAACACCAGGTCGCAGCATGGGGCAACAATACCTGAGAGGTGACTAACAATCTGGAGCTCCGACCGGTCGGGGATGTGAGTCGCAATCCAATCGGAGTAAACTCGAAGAACATCTGTCCACGAGATGATACAACAATTGTTAGCTTTGGATCGGAGGTTCGCGACTCTCTCGCATGCTTCGAAGGCAGTGTGGAGGCAACTCAGAGCTGACGCGCGATAAACAGCACTCCCTCTGTCGTCCGCAGACGCACGAACGAGGCAAAGCTGGGGGGGCCTCCGCCAGCACCTGTAAGTGACACATGACCGAGTGTGAGCTGGGAGCGCAGAACATCCCAGACGCAGGGCAGAGGGCCCGGGATGAGGACCCACGCCCTCCTCCTCCTCCTCCTCCTCCTCCTCCTCCTCCTCCTACCAAGACGCTGCACATCATCGTGCATCATGAGGAATTCGAGGAGAGGCTCGGGAATCTGGATGGCCTTAAGGACCGCGAAGGTCCAAGAGTGACTGATGATCGGGAAGGTCTGCCCAGAGTCGCAGGATGCCGGCGCGGGAAGCCGATGCTCGACGCTGCCCTCAATGGACGCGATCCTGCTGCTCACGACCAACTCCAAAATATCTTCTCCAAGGTTCCTGATAGGGGCGAAGTCTCCTTGGTGCCGATGGGTCATGTTGTGGAGACGCTTCGTGCGAGCACGGGGGCAGGCATCGGTGAGGATCTTGAAGTCAGCGTTTCTGAAGCCGAGAGGGCGGGTTTGGCCGGGGCGGCGGAGGACGCCAACTTCGTCATCGGCCTCGTTCCCTCTGGCAATGAGCGCGCCCTGCAGCGCGTGAAACCCGTAGAGAAACGGCTTGTCATGTAGCCCCGCCTCCAACACTAAGTCGGGCACGTCCCTCTACAGGAGGCATATCGAAGAAGAGTCAACAGTTATAGTCTGGGGACGACGCTCTTCTATGTTTGATCATTTTTGATTATCTGTTGACCATGCTGTCTTGTTCTTCCAAAACCCGCCTGTGGGAGGACATGCCCGACCTAACCCTAACAGAGGGCTAGGATGGCCGAAGGCGTCCCCGAAAACAACACCTCCCCGGCCCGAACTGCGCGCGGCTCGGCACTCTGTGGCGGGCCGTGGTCGCGCGGCTGGCCCTCGTCAACAACACGCGTCGGGAACCCCGAGCTCCGGCGAACTCGAGGCTTACGTTCCCCCTAGCCCAAGGAGTGCAGCATCGTTGGCGCATCCTTGGTGGACCCTGGTCCTCCTCCCGCGTCGCCCTTCCCCCTCCTCCATCCCCCTGGTCCCCTCCTGCCCCTTCGGAGCGCACATGATCGAGAAGAGGGAAAGGAGGATGGACCGAGGATGATGATGATGAGGAGGAGGCGGAGGACAAAGAGGATGAATAAGAGAGTTAATTATCGAGAAGAGGAGGAGAGGGAGGAGAAATCGAGGAGAAAGAGGAGAACTATGAGAAGGAGGAGAAGGAGAACAAAAAGGGAAGGAGGAAAAGGACGGTGAATTATCGAGAGAAAGAGGAGAGTGAGGGATCCAGGAGAAAGGTGAGGAGTGTAAGGGAAAGGAAGAGGAAGAGCAGAAGGATGAGAAGGACGAGGAAGAGGAGGAGGAAGAGGTGAAGGGATAACGATCGAGAAGAGGAGAAGGAGGAGGGATCGAGGAGAAAGATGAGACGGAGGAGGAAGTTACCCTTCAACGCCGCCGCTCCTGCGCCGTCTGCGCGCCGGAGCAGGCCACGTAACCGCCCGGAGACGCGAAGAGGGCCGCGGCCGCCGTCAGCAGGGCGCTCCCGTTCCCGGCGACCGCCGGCAGCAGCTGGAGGTTTCGCGACCGCAGCCTGCCGCCGCTCGGAGGCAAAGAGAAGGCACTAAGCGTGAACTTCCGGAGCTCCGCGCGGATTTTGTGGAGCGGCGCCCCGGCGGCGCCTCTGGAGTCGCCCCTGGTGCGCTCCGCGCTCTTACAGTAGGAGCTCGACCACAAGAAGCTTCCACAAGAAGCCCAACCCTGAGAACCCAGGACGTCTATTGATTTTGGGGGCGGGAACGTCACGCCTCCCATAGCAACGCCATTGAAACCCAAGAAACACAGGGCACCCTGGAGGCATGCAGGGTGTGTCTAGGCAGTGGTCTCCACTGTAGGGAGAGGGGCCCAGCGCCGATCCAAGAAATCTGTGCAGAGCTCCGAAACTTTCAGTGGATGCATGTTGTCCCTCATTCGAGCCGCCGCCCCGACTCGAAGGGCTGCTGCTCCGCGGGACCCTCCCCGACCGTTTTCATATGGCTGGGGATGGAGAGCCCAGATCTCCGACGAGTCTGGCTTTTCAATCGGCAATTTGTCCTCGAGTTCGGCCTCTGGGGCTACGGTGCAAGTGCCCACGGAGTCGCTCCAGGAGCGGAGGCGCGTCGGGCCGCCGCGTGACCCCTCTCATCTCCCTCCTCCTCCTCCTCCTCCTCCTCCTCCTCCACTTCTCCCCCTCTTAGCCAAGGAGCTTCGCTGGACGGTGCAAAGACAAAACAATTGCGGCTCCTCCCCGCAGCCTGCGGGGACCCCCGCGGCCCTGCGGGCCACCCCGCCTCGTGCTTCGGCACTCTGAAAATGCCTCTGGACTCTCCCGCCGCCGTGGCGGGGGCGTTTCCCCGCATGACTTGGCCCTGGGAGGGGGGGGAGGAAGGAGGACGGTGAGGGAGGAGGACAGGAAGGGAGAAGGGGGGGAAAGGAGGGAGGGAGGAGGGAGGAGGGAAGGAGCAGAGAGGAGGAAGGAAGGAGGGGGGAGGGAGGAAGGACGAAGGAGGAGGGAGGGAGGAAGGAGGACGGGGAGGGAGGAGGGCAGGAAGGGCATGGCTGCGGCGCCTGGTCGTGGCCCCGCACTCGGCTACGCAGCCGCCCATGTCGGCCCAGCCGGACCAGGCGCAATAGAATGCTGGCGCACCCTCTCCCGCGCACGTCGAGTCGCACGGCGCCGTCTCCTCGCGCCCGGCGCCCGGCCGCCCGGCGAAGGAGGGACTGAAGGGAAGGACCCGATGGGGAAGTGCCACAACGTCTCTGCATCCACAATGGAGGCCAGTCCACAAGAAACCTTCCGCAAGAAACCCAACCCTGAGAACCTAGGATGTCCATTGATTTTTGGTGTGGGAGCGGCACGCCCTCCACAGCAAAACTATCGCAACCCAAGAAACCCAGGACACCCTGAAGGCAAGCAGGGTGCTTCTTGGCATGGGCCCCCACCGTACTCACTGCCCACCTTCACCCTCGCGTTTTGCTCCCTCCCTGCATCGCACGATCGCGGTCTTTCCGCCGAACCACCCGGGCCCGGGGCATGCGCGCGGACGGGCGGGGGTAGGGAACGTACGGAGGGGGAGGAGGAGGAGGAGGAGGAGGAGGAGGAGGAGGAGGAGGAGGAGGAGGAGGAGGGCGATGGGGGAGGAGGAGGAGGAGGAGGAGGAGGAGGAGGAGGAGGAGGAGGAGGAGGAGGAGGAGGCGGAGGAGGAGGAGGAGGAGGAGGAGGAGGAGGGGGGGGAGGAGGACACCCTGCCCTGCCAGCGCTGCTCGCTTCAGGCAAGAGCGCCTCAGCCTGCGCTCGCCCACCAACGCAGGGGGCAGGACGTGCCAGATCGGTGGGACGCGAACTTTGTGAATACTCAGATGCGCGTGCGTGGGGAGTGCAGTCGGCCTTGATTGGACAGGACACGCGAGAGGACGCAAGACCCTGCCGAGGGCCACATCGCCATAGGAGTGTAAGAAGGCACGTGTCGCGAGGCACAGGACACAAAGGTACCCTTGAGCTGGCAAGGTCGACCTACAAATCCGGGCCGACTGTATAGCCGGTCGACCTGGACGTGGAAGTGGTAAGTGGCAGAGAGCGTAGAGGAGTGCAGAGAAAGAGCAGCGTGAGAAGCGCAAAGGCTGCACGGAGTGCTGAGAGCGTGGAACCTGCAAATCCGCTGACCCTCTCGAGGGGGCCAACAAGCCGCGTGGCGGAGTACTTCCTGCACCCTATGGCAGTCCCAATTTCCAGTCGCCCATGTTATAGCTCTACTCTCTGCTTCCTACTGTAAATTTGCATTCCGCGCAAACGGATGAGCCGAAACGGAACCAGTCCCTCCCCCCACGGGGTTCTCAGAATTCCCCGTGGCCCTGGGATTAGGTCGGGCATGTCCCCCTACAGGGAGATTTTGGGCGAATCACTGAAAATACGAGAAAATAGCCCAACAATGCTCAAACATAGTTTTTTTTAACAAAAAAAAAAAACGTCCCCTGTCTATTGTTTGACTATGTTTGAACCTTCCTCC
Source organism: Prorocentrum cordatum (assembly GCA_963575745.1). NCBI lineage: Eukaryota > Dinophyceae > Prorocentrales > Prorocentraceae > Prorocentrum > Prorocentrum cordatum. Next base: position 392,989 of record CAUYUJ010002136.1, read on the forward strand.
TGTAGGGGGACAGGCCCGACTTAACCCTGGGACCCATCAGACTCATGGTAATCGCGCCCCCATGGCCATTTTCTTCGAGAACGCACCAGGTGCGCGCTCCCAAAGCAATAGTCCTTTGTAAAGCACTCCCTTAGACAGACTCCGCGACCAGACTCCCTTATACCCATGTACATACATATATGTATATATATATATATATATATATATATACACACTAGAACCATCGCGCGCGCTTCGTGCGCGCTCAAATTCAAGCTAGGCTTCATAGGCTATTTCATGTACTCTCATTTTGGTCGCTTCTTGCGTCCAGGGACTCCCTTGGAGGCCCTGCGCAAGCCTCGGAATCGTAAAGAAGGGGAAGTCCGGAAATGTAGAAATCATTCATTTCCTTTGCGTATTCCACGCCTTGGTGCCCTCAAAGGCTCCCTGGGTTCTTTTGGGGGAGTTCATGGGGGGTCTGAATTGTGGTCTGTTGTGCAAGAATAGACCGTGGGCCAAACTTGGAAAAACAAGAATTGTGGGATTCCCATGTTTTTCCAGTTCCTCGGTGCTGTTGGGCGCTGTTTTTTGCTTGTGCCTCGCGGGTTTTGCTAGGTGGGATCTTCCGGACCCCCTGGGGGTTCTGGAGGCCTCCTGGAGGCCTGGAGAGTCGTCGGAAGGTGTCTCGGGCTGCCCGCTGGCACCTCGGAAATGCCTTCCCTGGGCTGCCCGCAGGCGCCTCCCAGTTGGCCGTTCTTTACATTCTGGGGGTTCCTTCGGGTCGTCTTGGGCTGTCCTTGGGTCCTTGGGCGTCTTGGGGACCCCCCCCGGGGAGCCGGGAAGCGCGGTACCGGCCAGATGTCAGGGGATGTGTGGGATCTCTGAGTGGGAGTCCACTTTGAAAAAAAAGGGAATTCTTGGGATTCCCTCTCTCTCTCTCTCTCTCTTTTACAAAATCCTCGATCTTCGAGGGTTGGAAGCGGGAAAAAGTGAGACGGCGAAAAACATTAGAATAGCCATTGGGAATCAACGATTTTACCCTCTTTGGGCTCTCTCGGGACGGCTCTCGCAGCTCTCTTGGGCTGTTCTTGGAGCCTCGTCGAGTTTTTTGGGGGGCCTCTCAGGGATCGGGAGCGTGTTGGGAGCTTCTGGGTGGTCCCGGAGGCCTCTCGGAGGTCTCTGGAAGCCTCCTGCTCCCGCTCTTGGGCCCATCTTGGGCCTGTTCTGGGGTGGTCTGGGGCTGTCCTGGGCGCCTCTTCGGCAATCTTGGAGCCTTCTTGGCCCGTCTTGGGGCCGTCCTGAGGGTCTCTTGGGTGGTCTTGGGGCGGTCTTGGGCGGCTCTTGGGCGTTCTTGGAGCGTTGGAAGCTCAAAAAAGCGAGAAGCCACAAACATTTAAAAAATCATAGAAATCTGCGAATTTGGCCTCTTCGGGCCGTCCCGAGACGCCTCTCGGACCTCTCGTGCGGTCTCATGGAGGCCACCTGGGAGCCTCGAGAGCCGTCGGAAGGCTGACTTGGACTGCTTGGAAGCGTCTTGGGCCATCCTTTCGCATTCTGGGGGCTCCTGGGCTGGGATGCACAAAGACGTACTAGTACTATATGTCATCCTTGGACGCGCGCGTCCGACCCGAACATATAGTATACCCATCTTGTAGTATATCGTTTCCCGAGCGGTGTGGCCAGAATGCGCCCGCCACAACGAATACACTATAAGATTCCTCGGTGCGCGCATCGCCCCCGGGGGGGCGACGCACATATAGTATAAGTATGTTGGGGCTCCTGGGCGGTGTATTGGGCCATCCTGGAGCGCTGTGGAGGCTCCCCGGGCGGCCTCGTTTTACTTCCGCCGACCCTCCGCCGCGGAAGCGATGACAACTCCCTCGTTCCTCGAAGGCAAGGCCCTTGTCGGAACGCCCCATATATGTATATGCGTAAACTTATGTACATACATACATATATATACACGTAAGAGAGAGAGAGAGAGAGAAATAAAGAACGACAAGCAGACTGACAGAAACGGACAGAGAAAGGGAGAGCGATGGGGGTGCGGGGCGTCGGGGTCCTGACCCGCATGGCAATCTGCCCCTGGGCGTCAACACGTGACACACACACACACACACACACACACACACACACACACACACACACACACACACACACACACACACACACACACACACACACACACACACACACACACACACACACACACACACACACACACACACACACACACGGAGCACCGCCTTGGCTTCCCGACGCTTGGGTGTGACGCATATGAAGGCCGCCATCGTCCTCCACGAACGCGGGCATATTGGAGCTCATATTTTCCGCGATAGCGCCCGTGGCCAGCCCCGCCCCCGCCCCCTTCCCTCTCCCTGGTCACGTCACGATTCCTGCCGGCGCCGTCACGCCCGTTATCGCCAGAGCATTAAAGAACAGAGTCTAACACTGCCAACACCAATCGCCTCGCACAAGGGAGACCCCGTGCATCGACATGAGCCCCGTCAAAGCCTGTGTCCTCGACTTTCGGAAAAACGGCAAGGTGCAAAGCTTCAGAGACACATGGACTCCCCCTCAGAATGCCCCAACTTACAAACAAATGCTCTACATACAACATCCCCGCCCATTCCCCAAATCGGATTCGAGGAAGAAGAGGAGAGGAAGAGGACGAGGAGGGGGAGGACTCCGTACCCATTCTGGCTCAAGGTGCGGGCCCGAAGCCCTGGCCTGCGCCAGCGCGAAGTCCTCAGGTGGGCATCCGCGTACCCAGCGAGACGTGTCTGATCCCAGGTCGAGGCCAGCGCACTTCGGAGACGGCTCATCTTGCCTCTTCTCATCCCTGCCGTCCTCTTGCTGCTCAGTCTCGTGCTCTGTCCCCCCATTCATCCCATTGCTCGTCGACTGTGTGAGCCCAACGGGAAGAGCTCAGAAGGATGGGCTACGCTTATGTTGCTCGCATCGTATTTCAAGACCACATCCCAGAAATGATTTCGAGCACCCACCAACAGGTATCGAAACAATATCGGGTGAGTATCGCAGCCCAGGGCCCGACACGTGAACACCCTGCAGGTTCGGTATCTTCTTGGTGCTGGAAAGTCTTTCTGGTGACCAGAGCTAAAGTAGGTTGTAATAGCATAAAGCTTCGCGGCAAGGACTCATCACAGGACTGTATCAACCGCTGGCGTCAAGTTTGTATCGCCGAGCTTCTCGCTGCACCTCCACCAGGAAGACGGGTTTCCAGCACACATCCAATCTACGCGGCAGTGGATGCGTAAGTCTACGCTTCCATCACGCTTCCACACACGCTTCCAAGCCGACCCAGCCACATCGCCGGCACACTTCCACTTAAACCCACCCATCCAGGAAGACGGGCATCCAACACACATCAAGAAGCGCCGCCAGACACGTATCCCTCGGGCTGCATGTCAATGATCATGCGTCGCAATTCTTGCCTGCCCCGCCAATCGTAAACATATCTCCTTCTGCGAGTGCCAGAGCTGCCGCCTCCGCTGGCCGTGCCCGCAAGTCTTCTGCAGCACACAGCTGTCTTGAAACACGGCAAGCGTGACATTGAAACTGCGACCATTGGCACGATTATTACTTAAACGGTTGAGACATAGACATGCCCTGGCGATTCGCAGAAAAGGGACAGAGGCACGCAAGCTCTGGCAAGCGATCTTGCCACATGCTTGACCCCACAATTGACTGACCAATGTTAGCAAGTTTCCTGTGGTGGCCAAGATGGGGACCACATTTCCCATGTATCATCAATGTGCCGCCATGACGGCCAAACCGACTGAATACATCACGAATCGGATCTCCTGTCTCATTAGTCATCGTTCCTATCGCAGGGTGAAACAAGTGGTGATTCGTGTACGTAAGCGTCAATTCCAAGGCCTGCGAGGCAACTGGGCAACATATCCGAGGCTACAATACCCAAGGCAAAACGATGACCATCAAACACAATCACTATGACCCAAATATCCAACACGACACACTCAAGAAATTCACAACCCAAGAGATGGCGTGCCATCATCCGTGTATGATGTTCACATCTTCATGTCGCGCAATCATGTGCATTGTTTGGGAAATCCTCATTGCGAACAGGGCCCCAGAATAGCGTAGATTTCCTGAGAACGTTCGACCGCAGCTAAAGTGGTGTTGGTGGGTTTGAGGCGCACGAGGTGCGGGGCGGGTAGTGGGAGTGGTGGTGTACGTCCTGCGTGAACGCTAGCCATTCGTGGGCTAGTCTCCCGCTTGCTCTGGGCCGCCATGACCTCCACAGGCGTATGTTTAAATCCTCCACTCCCTCCTTCCTCCTGCTTTTCTTTGCCTCTCTCTACGCGTTCCGCATTGTCTGCGCAGGGGCGATCTGGAGAATCGTAATGCGGCACTGTTTGAAATCAGCTCGGCAGAGGGATTCTTTGTATTGGCCCTGCACTGTGGCGCGTAGGCGCTTGCACCCACATGGCGGAGGAGGGCTTGGGAGACGGAGAGGGGGTCGGGGAGAGACCAATCATAATGTAGCACTGTTTGAAAGTAGCTCGGCATAGGACATCGTCACATTGGCCCGCACTGTGGCGCGTAGGCGCCAACACTCACATGACGGAGGCGGGCTCGGCATTGGGGGGGTGACAACGGCAATGATTGGATATTGCACGCCCCTGCTTGCCTTTGAGTGTTTGCTTGTTCGGATATCAACGGTCCGCCTGGACAGTCAGGATAGGGCAGACCGTGTAGCGCATTGACACGTCTGGCAGTGGCCCTCGGTGAGGGCCTTGATGATGCGACGGATGGGTAAGCTTTGAGTTCCAAGGCGTTGGAGGTGGTGGGGGACACCTTTCACACAAGTGTCAGCTAGCGATTCGCAATATCTTGGCACGTCGCACTCAGAACGTTTAGTGCGGAGACGTGCCAATGTGGCACATCACAGTCCGTGGCACGTCACAGCTTTGGACGTTCCGCCCTCGGCGAGGGCACGGAGGTGGTGGAAGCTTGTGGTGCGATGAAGGAGGAGGAGGAGGAGGAGGAGGAGGAGGAGGAGGTGGAGGGTGCGTTTCACCACGCCGTTGCGCGTGAGTGCTCTGCACGCCCTCGCCACGGACAGCACTTGCTATTGGGGGGGGGGTAAAGGGCTTGAGGAAGGAGCCAAGGGCGAGGGGAGGAGGAGGAGGAGGAGGAGGAGGAGGAGGAGGAGGAGGAGGAGGGAGGAGGAGGAGGAGGAGGAGGAGGATAGGGCGTCGACGGCGCAATCTGCCAACGGCCCGCGTGCAGGCACCTGCCAGCGCATGCCCGCCCAGCGCTTCGACTTCCCTTCCTCCGCCATCCACTCCTCCTCCTCCTCCTCCACCTCCTCCTCCTCCTCCTCCTCCCCTTTCGATCAGAAGCGTCGAAGGAGGATCAGCAGCAACAGGAACAGCTGCCTCAAGACGCACCCCTGTCTCAAAACGCACAGCTGCGAGAAGCGCCGCAACAGGAGCAGCACAAGACGCACAGCTGTCTCAAGACGCACAGCTGCGAGAAGCGTCGCGGGGAAAGCCAGCGCCGCGGAAGGCTCAGACCCCCCCCACGCTCGGTGGACCCCCCCCGAATCGGCCCCCAGGCCAACGTTCTGGAAACCCTTCGCCTGCTTGCAGGTGAGAGTTCCCGTCGTTCGTCTGGGGGACGCCTGTCAGGGGTTCCCATGAGCAGGGGGAGAAGCCTTTGCGCTTTCCACTTTGGGGAGTGGCCCCCTGCCGCCGCCGCCACACCCTCTCCCATCCACTCTCGTGAAGCAATGATGGTCTCCCTCCCCCCATTTTCTCCCTACTGTTAGGTCGGGCGTGTCTTTGGCAAAAAATCAAACATATGTTTAAATAATCAAAAATGCTCAACAATAGTCAAACAATCGCCCCCATGATATTTTAGGCTATTGTCGAATACTCCTCCTGTAGAGGGACAGGCCTGACTTAACGCTACTGTCCCCTGTCCTTTATCCTTCACTGTCTGCCTTCAGCTGGCGACTCCTGGAGCGAACGCTCCGGGAGTCGCCGGCAACGGAGTTTGAGGAGTTCCCCAGGCCCGGCTGGCCCAGTGGGGGGGGGGGTCGGCAGAATCCGACGGATTCAATGGCCTTCAGTGCTTCAGGGGGGAGAGCTGCGACGATGGACAGAAAGTCCCGAGGGACGTATCGCATGGATGCCGAAGGGCTTTCACCAGGACCACTTGTCCAGTCTGAGCCGTTTTGTGACGACCCCGGGGCCCAGTAAGGGTTCGATTGGCCAAAAATTGCGAAACCCGAAAATCCTTAGCACGCCTCCTCTAGAAGAAAGATCAACTACCGAAATATGAACTTCCGCAACTCCGCGCGGATTTCTTGGACCCACGCTGTAGCCTCCTCCCTGGCGCGCGGAGCGCGCCAAGGGCGACGCCAGAGGTTCCGCTGGCGGGGTCCAGTGCGGATCCGAGAAATCTGCGAGGGGCTCCGACAGGTTATGTTTATGCAGCTGTTTCTTCTTCGGTTCTCCCCATGGCCAGAGGAGGAGGAGGAGGAGAGGAGGAGGAGGAGGAGGAGGAGGAGGAGGAGAAGGAGTAGGAGGAGGAGGACGAGGAGGAGGAGGAGGAGGAGGAGGAGAGCCTTCTTACCTCGCTCGCACGCGGAAGCTCCTTGGAGTGCGACTCGTTGCACGGCCTCCCGCAGAAGTTGGGCGCGCGCCGGATGGCCCGGCGACGGTACTTCTGCCCCGCGCAGGACGAGGCTGGGCACTCGCTCCAGTCGGACCACTGGGAGGCCGCGGGTACTTTCACGCCGAGGCGTATCCTTGTTCTGCTTCTCCCTCCCTCCCTGCCTCCCTCCCACCCTCCCTGCCTCCCTCCCACCTCCATCGTCCTGCTCCACTTCGGCCTCCTCCTCCTCCTCCTCCTCCTCCTGTCGATCCTTGCGCAGCCAAGCTCCTCCAGGCGAGAACACTGGGCGGCGGGCGACGGCGAGCGACGCGAAAAACGAGGCCAGGGCCAGCAGGCGCGCGACCGCACCGCTAAGGCCCCGACCGATGGAGGGGCACAGGCCGACCCACGAAGGATTTGGTGGACGGATCCTTCCCCTCCTTCAGCTGCTTTAGGGTCTTCTCCGCTGGCTTGTTGGGAGGCGCGCCAGGGCACGGGCCTCCCAACAGGCACAGCTTGACAGACCCGAATGCAGCGCACGAATTACACCACACGACTCGGCCGCCACTAATCCAGAGCTTATGGCTGGCGTGGGCGAGCCTGGCCAGCCTGGGGAGGCCAGAGCACGGCAGCGCGCACACTGACGCTTCTGAAAACCCCGAGGCGCCACAGTTCACACAGCGGTAGGCCCCCTTCCCCTTAGTGCCCGTCCTGTGGACAGCGTGCCCCTTGAAATCACAGACCAGAACTAAAGGGTCATGCTTGGGGCGGGGAGGGGCCTTACATTTCTGGACGTCGGGGAAATTCTTCTTGCTGAGCATCTCCCCGAAACACGCAATAAACCTACTGAAGTCTGCTACCTCCGAAGTTCTTTGTCTCTGGAGGGCGCGGAGGCGAGGATTGCAAGGGTGCTCCTGGGCTCCGCGCTTAGCAAGACCGTCAGCAATGCCATTGCCGACCCAGGCCCAGTGGGGGGCCTCCGAGGTCTCAAGACATCTACTCCAGGAAATGTGACTCTTAATTTTGCGCAGGCAGATCATTTCTTGTCCTATATCTAGAACACGATCCCAGACGAGCTCCCAGACCTCCGAGAACGCCACCTCAGACATGTCCGACTCGGGCCCGCGGGCCCACACGTCCAAGACGGCCTGGCAATCAGTGTAGATCTGGGTGCACTGCGAGGGCCCAATGAGCTTGAGGGCCATCAGCAAAGCATATAGTTCACCAGCTCCTGATTCCTGGACAGGATGAGGAAGGGGTCCAAACGCACTGCCCTCGCAACGACTGCTCTGGTCCATGGCCACCGCTGCCCAACCTGCACGAGCCGCATACAGGGAGGTCGCGTCAAAGCCTGAGCCGTCGATGCATATCCTGCTGCCTAGGAAACCTGCTTCTGGCACTTTATCCCACCGCCTGACCTCGGCTGTGGAAACCTTGGGCCAGTCATACCCTGGGTCAGCAATGAGCGCTCTCGTCGACAAGAAATCGTAGGCGCCCAGCTGCAAGCCTCTGTCCACGCACTGCGGCAGGTCTAAGTCCCGCCTAAACAGAAGGAAACCATCACACTGGTATAAACGATGCTGTGGCGTGCCGTTATACGTGCCGCAGACCCTGCCCAGCGGCGTGATGGCTCGCCTGTCCTGTAACAAAACATCCTGAGTGGGATGACCTCCTGCGACTACATTACACAGAAAGGAGGCAGCTGAGTTTCTCCCCGCTTTCCTGAGGCCTCTTAGGGCATCCATGATGGGCCCCAGGAGGGGAGGAACCACACGCCCAGGATCTTCGGGATCAGGGGCCCCAACATGCTCCAGGAGCCTCATATGTGTACTCTAGTCAATCAACTTAGTAAGGGTGCGCTTCCCGAAGTGGTTGAGGTCCAGTAAGAAACCACGGCAAGACTCCCAGGTGTCCCAAGCAGTAAACCTCCAGCCCAGACGATCCAGGGTAGCCCACACCGCTCCAGCTGGCCCCCGAACCTTGTCCCAAGTCCTGGAAGCAACCGTAGGGTAGGCCTGCACGCAGGCCCTCATGATGTGCTCGGGGGCCCATTTCTGTTTCACAGCCTGTTGCCACATCTTGAGCGGCAGGAGGTTGGCCTGGAACACAGGGTCCAAGCCCTTAGTAGGGCCCAACAAAAACTGCAGAGTCCTGGAACGGCCCCGTCCTTTGCCGAAAGATGCCTGACCTATGATAGAGCGCAGCTTCATGACCGTGGAAGTGTTCATGCCTATGACCGCTGTGCCGTAAAAAGCTGCTGGCAATCCACCTGTCTTCGCGACCTTGCACAAGCCCGAGTAGCCCGAGCGAAGCCCCCTAAATCGGCGAACTCGGGGCCCCAAGCTCTCCCATCTCGATCCCTGGACTGGAGTTCGGCGCCGACCTGCAGTGTAGTCAACCCCGGGGTTACGAGCCGACTTGACCACTTGGAATTTCCAACGCAACAGTCGTGTGTTCACCCGAACTTCAATATCCCGAGACGTCGCCGTGATCAGGCCTTTCGTGGGAGAGATCAGGAAACCAAGTTTCTCCAGATTGCTGCACAGCGTAAAAGTAGCATCGGCCACCGTTCTCGCCACCGCCCTAGCCTTACCTGTAGCACCGCACGTAATATCATCGACTACATTGTAGATCCGAACCGACGGGAACTTCGAAACCACCTGGTCTAGCGGGCCAAGAAGGAGGCACTTTAGCAGGGTGGTGGCGAACGTATAACCTGCCAAGACAGCCTGGAAGCAGGCGACAAACTCAGAGCAGACCCTGCCCACCTGCAAGACCCTCTGGCCCCTGCACGAGCAGAGGAGGTAGCGCAGGCGGTACAGAGGAAAGCCGTGCTTGATGGCCGCCGAGGCCAAGAAGAAATGGACCACCTTCTCATAGCACTTGGCCATATCGACCAGGACAGGCGCTGCTGAGTGCCCAAAAACGTACGCGTGCTCCATCCTAATAGCCAGCTCCCAAACAGCTCTTTCGCACGAACGCCCCCTGCTTCCGAAATGGTAAGGCCTGTCATGGGCCCGCTCCCAGCGACCTGCCTGTACCCGAGAATATTTCCCAAAGCACCTGACGCTCCCAGACAAAATTCCGATTGGCCGAACTCCACCTTCCTCGTCCTTTGGGATCATGGCTATGATAATCGTGGCCAGGACCTCGGGGAGCTTGCCAAGAGACTCCATCCAAAACCAGAGAGCAGCCACGCACTCCAGTGCCCCGTCGCTGAGGATCTCGAAATCCCTGGGGTGTGTCCTATCAGCGCCTATCGCCGTCCTAGCCGTGAACTTCCTGGAGCACTTTCGGATCTGATCGGACGTGGCCAAGACCATGGGCTCCTCGGAGGACTCGGAGATCTTCTCTGTGAGGAGGCTGATGGGATCAGGGAGGTCCTTCATGCTGGGCTTGGGGCTCCATATCCTAGCCCACTCGTCCATGAGGTCGTCGATGCGCCCCATGGGCCCCTTGGGGGGCCCTCCTTTCGGGTTCGATGGAACCCATCCCAAGGGGACCTTGGTGAACTCATGGGCCAATCCAGCCCCATTGTCCAGACTTGTCTGGACCCAAGATCTCCAGGCCTTGCCCCGATCCGATTGAAACTGCTTCTCAAGCCGCTCTGCATTACGCTTGGCCTTGGCGCACAACTGCACGAGGCCACCGAAGTCGAGGCAAAACAGGTCCGTCTCAGAGGCTGCGCACTCTTGCCAAAAAGGGTCGGCACGGAGCGCTGCAGGCCCTTGTAGCACATGGAGAAAAAACTGTTCTGGCATCTGGTCGGTCCAAAGGCACTCCTTTCCTGACGAGATAGCTAAGCTCCTGAATGTGGATGGACCACTTCCTCCAAGCTCTCCCTTTGGCCGATGAGACAGGGTACGCACCGCCCGAGACTGAAACAGCTGGATAGATTTTGGTCTTCATCCCTTTGGCCCGACCGCGATGCTTGTGCGCATCGCTCTTGTCAGTGCCGTGGATACCTATCATCTCATCCTCGAAAAGCTGGCAAAACCTAGCGTAGCCCCAGTCCAGAGCTGCCTGGTCGCCGCGCGCCTCGAGCTGAGCTAAACATTCAAACCAATCTGGAGGTGGAGGTCGTGGACCGAGAGGGGCTTCACGAGGGAACACCTTCGGACCTACAAGGACCCTGGTCTTGAGCTCTCTGGGGGCACCTGAGAGGTCCAGCGTGACGGGCCAGTGCGGGGCAGTAGTTCCACGTCTGTTAAGCGACACAGCGTCGAACAGAGGCCCGATCGACTTCGAGATGACGAAAAAGTCGATGGTGGTCCAAGAGGTCGACGATTTCCGACACGTAGGCTCAGAGGTGTGGAAAATTGTGCCCCCAATCTTGTCCCCCCAACCCGTGTCCGCTAGCAGCTTCGGCGATTTGTTGAAATCCCTTCCTTATCACGAAGGGTAGCTGCCAACCGTGGAGCTCCTCGCCAAGCCTGTTGAGGATCTGGAAACTGCCGAGGCCCAGGGGGTCATCGCAATCGAGATAGAGTGAAAACACCGCGATACCTCCTGGCACAAACATGTCCAACCAAACGCCGCAGATTCGGTGTGGCTGAGGAAGAGGGCGGACAAGCGGTAAGGATCCCATCCCGATGTGACTCCTGACAGCTATCCCCGTCCCGCAACTGAGCCCTCCCTTGTCTGTGGTCCCGCTTGGGTGCACGAGAGCATTCCAACCTAACTGGCGAAGCTGGTGGGTACCCTCCCGATGATCATCTCCGAGAGCGAAATCCTGGAAAACGACAACCTGGCCGAAAGACTCGGACTGCAAATAAGTCTTCAGAGATTTCCAAGAAGATGAATTACAGGTTTCAATGGTCATGCAACGGCGGCCTGCTTTCCCCGAAATACCAGCACTACAATCAACAGACAGGCCATGACGAGCGTCAGCCGAGCCGGCGTTGCCCCCATCACCAGGACGGAGACTCAGCGGCAAATGCTGCGCGTCTGAGGCCTGCTGCGTCCTGCAAAACCCTACCACGCCCCCTGCACGCGCTGTTTCCCTCGCCTCCTGTGGAGAGGGTGCCCGGGCCGAGGCATAGGTAGGTGGCGACTGTGAACCTGGGCACCCCAACGGGTCCCAGGATTTGCGTCCTAACGCCATGCTCGTACACCCAGTCGAGGGAGTTGACGTAGCTCTGGTCCTAGGCGTAGTCGAAGGTTGCGCCGCCCCCGCCGACGGCGACTGAACACGATGACGGGGTTGAATACCAGGAAGACTGTCCGAGACACGCGCCGCTCCCGCCGACGGCGACTGCACGCGATGACGGGATGGTCCACTTCCTGAACTTGACGAGCCGTTTTTCATCACTGCATCGACCAAAGCGCGGGGAGGAGGGTACTGGTACTCCCAATGCATCGCCGCGGATGCTGAAGTCGTCCACGGACTGCTCGGCCAGCATGGGGCAATTTCGGGCTGCCCCCAACCTAGTGTGGGAGAGCACGCGGCAATCGCTTCGGGAGGCAAGCCGTACCCCGAACATGTGGCTCTCTCTGCCTGCCATCCTCGCTCCGATTCCCGCCCCCAGGGTCCCACTTGGCGGTCCCAGCACCAAGATGACACTGGCCTACCAAGGGTTTCGTCTGAGGGGGGTCTCAGAGGTCTCATGGCAGGTGAGTCTAGCGACCATGAGCGAGTAGCCATCCACGAAGCCCAGGTGGCAATCGTAGGAGGTGGAGCCCACACGTCAAAGGCCTGGCCCAGGATCACCAGCACTGGCAACACCAGCCGCGACGCTGGACGCCTTGGCAAACTGCCGCTCCAAGTCGAACTGCTCCACGTCCACGGGCGCCGCGAAGGCCCCCGATGCCGCCGATGCCGAAGCCGATGCCAGGGCCTCCTGGGAAGGTGGCTGCGGTGGCCGCGGCGGCAGGCCTGCAGCGGCTGAGGTGGCATCGCCGGGCGGGGGGGCTGCCGCTGAGGCAGCGGCCTGGGGCGGAGCGTGGCCCTCCGCCGCCCCCTCAATCTCAGCCTCCTCGCCAGTGCGACGACGCTTGGCAGCCATTCTCTGGCGGAAAGCACGCTGCTCCTCCACCAACTCCTGCGCCCTCGTGCGGACCGCCCCGAAGGCGTCGGCGACTGCTTTCTTGATGACCTGCTCAACCTCTGCCTTGCGCTTCTCGACCTCCTCGCGCTCCGATGACGATATCTCGATCCCCTCAGCTTCCAGACCGAACAATCCGTCATCTTCGAAGACCTCGAAGCCCTCGCCGTCCAACAGCTTGGACAGATGCAGCCCATGGCGAACAGGCCCCTGAGGCTCTGGCCGAGCTTGCGGGACGCCTGCAGCGAGCAAGGTGGCCGCCTCATGGCACTTGGCCTGGCGCAGCTCGTAGTCCTGTAGGGCCAGCACCGCCTGCTTCTGGGCCTGCGCGTACTGGTCGCTCAGAGAGTCGGCTGTCTTGACGCGCTTGTCCAGCTGCTGCTTGGCCTCCCGCATAGCGTGCTGGGCCGCTCCCACAGACGGCTGCTTGGGCTCAGATGCCCGCTGCAGCCTGTCGATGAGGCCCTGGTAGTACTTGACATTCTGGCCGTCCCCCAAGCTCTCGAAGGTGCGGAGCAGGCCCTGCAATTTGGGTATGTCCTCAACCTTGTACTTCGAGTCCTTGTCAGCACTCGTGCCAGCCATGGCGCCAGGCGGGACCCAGCCTGAGGCCTGGAGCTGGAGCCCCGCAGGTAGCACCTGTTGCAGGGGCGGTGGTGGGCCGAAATAGCCCTGCGGTCCCACCTGCTTCGGGCCTGGGAAGGTGAGCTGGTAGCCCTTGCCCCCCTTGGTATCCCCCTTCTTGCCCTTGCCCTTGCCACCTCCTTCCGGTCCCTTGGCCGATTCGCCATGAGCTGGCAGAGAGCCCAGTGGCGGAAGCTCCGCCCACACGCCCTGGGCTGGCGCCTGGGCGGCAGGCTGCACGTAGGCGAGGGGCTGGAGGCAGTGCTTGCAGAACCAGAAGTGGGGAACATTCTTCTTGCAGCCACAGTGGGGACACGGAGATTTCGAGGATCCACTGCTGTCCTCGTCCTGCTTCTTGAAAGGGCCCACCCAAGTCCACTGCCGAGCATCGCCCTTTTCGTCACGCATACTAGGCTGGCCGCGACGAGAAGAGCCCATCGGAGTGTGACGGGTGGTCTACGCACGAAGGAAGTAATGGTAAGAACTTGCTCCAGCAGGAGCTCACAAAATCTGAAGCCAGAGACTGGCCGCAGGATCACTGGCGGGGGCGCGCCTCCCCCACGCCAAAAAGGCCTCGGTCCCTGAGCGAAGCGCTACGGACTTGAGCCAAAATGGCTACGGACTCCTCCTCCTCCTCCTCCTCCTCCTCCTCCTCCTCCTCCTCCTCCCTCCTCCTCCTCCTCCTCCTCCTTCTCCCCCTCCCTCCCCCCCCTCCTCTCCTCCTCCTCCTCCTCTCCTCCTCCTCCTCCTCCTCCTCCTTCTCCTCCGACTCCTCCTCCTCCTCCTCCTCCTCTCCCCCTCTCCCCCTCCTCATCCCCTCCCCCTCGCCCTCCTCCTCCTTCTCCTCCTCATTCTCCTCCGTCTCCTCCTTCTCCTCCTCCTCTTCCTCTTCTTATTATCATTCTTATTATTATTCCTCCTCCTCATCATCATCATCCTCCCTCGTGCACCTCCCTCCCACTTCCCTCCACAATTACTCAATATGAATACTACCCTCCCTCTTCCCCCGATGGCGGCCTGAAAGTATTCGCCCCCCCCCGCGTATTGTTTTTTACACACAGAATTCCCGGGAGTTGGGTTTTCGCCTGCGTTTTTTTCAAAATGCTGCTCTCGCTGAGGCGCCGGCCTCATTTCTGCTCCAGAATCGTTCCGAATCGTGCTCCCGCTGCAGCGTGGGCCTCATTTTCGGATCGGTGTTTGGCCTCCGTCGTTCAGGATGGCGTTCTCGCCCCAGCGCGGGCCTCTTTCTCGCGCGCCCATCCGCCCGCCACCACCGCGCCGCACCACCACCACCACCACCACCACCACCACCACCACCACCACCACCACCACCACCACCACCACCACCACCACCACAGCACCAGCACCAGCACCAGCAGCAGCAGCACCACCAGCACCACCACAACCACGCACACACGCACGCACGCACGCACGCACGCACGCACCACCACCCACTACGCACGCGCGCGCGGAGCCACAGGTCCGCTACGACACGCGTCCGCGGATAGAGAAAATCAGCGCCATGGTAAGGGATGGGAGGGTGGGGTAGGACGTCAGATATGACGCGAGCGCACCTAGCTTGTCCAACCCCCTCCCCCTCCTCCCTCCTCCTCCTCCTCCTCCTCCTCATCATCATCATCATCATCCCTCCTTCTCCTCCTCAACTTCCTCCTCCTCTTCTTTTTATTGGTTTTATGAATGTTATTGTTATTCCTCCTCCACCTCCTCCTCCTCCTTGTCTTCCTCCACCTCGCTCGTACATCTCATTCCCTCTTCCCTCCTCCTTCTCCTCCTTCTCCCTCCTCCCTCCTCCTGCTTCTCCTCCTCCTCCTCCTCCTTCCCTTTCCTCATCCTCCCCCCTCCTTCTCCTCCTCTTCCTCATGCTCTTCCTCTTATTCCTCTTTCTCCTCCTCCTCCTCCTCCTCCTCCTTCTCCTCCGCATCCTGATCCTCGTTTCGCTTCGCTAGACCGGATCGTGCGTCGATGCCGCACGAGCCTAAAACAAGCATGCCATGTAACAAGCAGCAAGCCTACAGCTCCTGAACACCGAATCCGAGCCTTCCGCCGCGTCGCTCTCCGGGCGACGCGACGCTGCAAGGCGCTCCGCCCAGAGCGCCCCTCTTTCTAGCATCTCGTGGGTCAAGCCAAATCTGGCCAGAACCTCCGAGCGGCCCCCGCCCGCCTACCGACCCGCTCCCAACACGGAGTTCGCCTTCCAGGGCCTCCCCAGAGACGAGAGTCGGCGCCATGTGAGCCGCTAGGAAAGCCAGGTCTGGCCTGGCGGCGTCGACAAAGCTGCCGATTCTCCATCTCGCAAGCTGCGGGGCCCAGCTGGGGAACTGCCCCTGGGCAGCGCGATTCCGATGCCTCTTCAGGGCATCGGTCGGCTGGCTCCCGGCAAGGCCGTATAAAAGGTTCTGAACACCACCCCAGGCGTAACCGCCACAGGAATTGCTAATGGCCACGCGGCCCCCGGACAGCACGGGTTGCCCGTCTGCCTGAAAGACACAAGCCATCTTGATCCTATGCCGTTGGAGCTGCACAAGCAGCGCCAGCTCGGGAGCTATTAGTGGGGACTCCGATGAAAACAAATAACGATCCTTCCCGACCGACGCGGCCGAGGAAGGACGATCAAGAGGACAGTTTGGGGCGGGAGGCTTAGGAGGAACATATGGGGGAATTTAATCGGCGTCCAACCAACCCCTATCCATCTTCAACACCTCCTGCTGGCCGCCCACCTGCCGGCCTCGACAGTCAACAAATTAAGCTCAGCATACTACCTGGCAGCGGCCGCCGTGCAAGGGTAACACCCCGCCCCCTGCTTGGCGAACGACTCGGCAGACTCATTCGCCAGACGCTCCCAGGCCGTCGTGCGGCCAGCCTCCACATCAGTTGGCGTGCATTGCGCCTTCGTCTTGAAGGCGCTCAACATGCCAGGACCACCGAAGAACCACACGTTGCCACGAATGCGCATAACCGCCTCCTCCTCCTCCTCCTCCTCCTCCTCCTCCTCCTCCTCCTCCTCCTCTCCTCCTCCTCCTCCTCCTCCTCCTCGTCCCTCTCCTCCTCCTCCTCCTCCTCCTCCTCCCTCCTCCTCCCTCCTCCTGCTCCAAATGGCCGACGCCGGGCACTCCCCAGTCGGACCACCGGGAGGCCGCGGGATTTTCTATCACCGTGCTGTTTATGTCTTCGGCTGGAGGGCAAGACAAAGAGGACCACGACCAAGATTCTCAGCGGAAGCGTCGGTACTGACCTTGGTCAGTCCATCTTGGTCGTCGCCGATTCGTGGGTCGTCCTCGCGAATCGGCCACAGCCGGCGGACCATGACCAAGATCGGCGTCGACAGCATCCCGCGCCATCATGATCATGGTCACCGTCTTCTTTTCCCTCGGTTATCCCCGCAAGCTTGACCTCGAGGCTCGAAATTCGAACATCGACAACTCTACGCGTTCTCGGCCCCTTCTGGGCGTCCGAGCGCCTCTCTGTAGATCTGTAAGGGGCTTGTGCTCGAGCCACTACAGTGGAGGCCAGTCCACAAGAAAAACCTTCCACAAGAGACCCAACTCTGAGACCCCAGGACGTCCATTGACTTTTGGCGTGGGAACGTCGCGCACTCCACAGAAAAACCGTCGAACCCGTGGCCATCCTCCAGACCGCCCGACGCCCTGGCTGGGCTCCCCGTGGGGTTCGCCCGGTGGCCGCTCGTCGCAGCCAGATGGGCTGTGTCCCACAGCCTCGGCTGACGGACAAAATCCTGCACCTTTCTCCCCGGTCAGTGCTTGCACTGAGGGGCTCCTGGCGGAAGTCGGCATATTTGGCGCAGATTTCCCGCCGATGTTGGTAGCAGGCTGGGCTCCTCCCGCTTCCGGGTTCCCAAATTCCCGGTTATTGGTTCGGGGCCGATGTCGGTAGGTTCTGGGTTCCTGGGCTCCCAGGTTCCAGGTCGATCCCCTCAGCGAAAACCATCCACTGATTGGGGTTTCTCTGGTGTAATTTTCCAATGTTCCACTTTTTGTTGCAGGATTTTGTCCATCAACCGCTGCTCTCCGTGGATTCCCCTTCTAAAAAAAACATGTAACCCCTGCCCCCGAGCCCAGACTTAACCGATCGGCCAGGGGCACTGCAAACCGAATATGACTCCGCCTCGTCACTCACGCTATAAATTATCATATCAGCCAAGGCCGGCCGGTTATCGCCCCCCTCATACCTGTCAAATGATACCATGCACGAATACTCGCTTATCTCAAAAACAATTGTTCGAGCATCCCGCGTGCAAATGACACGACATCCACATGCACGCGGACATGGCAATGCCCATGCCACATGCAGTATAGTCCTGCAAGCAAGCCCACACAAAGCGTGAGTCTGCCACAACAAATCATGCAGTTGTCTGCGCGCATCTGGCTGAACACCTTGGAATAGAAGAAGAAGCAACGCCACAAAACATAAACCTGTGGCGCTCCGCGCCGACTTCTTGGATCCGCGGAGCGCCACAGGTTTCTGTTTGTGGCGCTATTTCTTCTTCCAGGGAAGCCACACGATGTCCACAATCTCGCCCAGAAGCCGAACCCCGATCCCATCGCGCGGCGCATCTGCGCTGATCGAGCCTGCGCCCCGTGCGCGAGCCTGGGTCCGATAACCAACACCGGGCGGGCCACACGCGCGCCGCCACCGCGCACGCGTCGACACTCTTCCGGAACCATGGGTTCCCGAAGCACTGAGATGTCGAAAGCTCCAGACACAGATGGCAAATCAAATGCTGTTTCAACAAACGCCTGCCTCCTCCACTTCCTCCTCCTCCTCCGCTTCCTCCCCCCACTCCCAGCCCTTTCGATCAGGGTCGGCGGCACCGGCCGTCAGGCCTCTCCAATCAAATGCTGTTTCAACAAACGCCTGCCTCATGTCTTGGATTTCTGCGCGCGCACTTCCTTACCATAACTCGCATCAGCGACGGCGCATCATCGCCGTTACCGTCGGCGCAAACCACCGCCATCATCAATCTTCATCCACTGGCACATGGAGATCGGCATCGTTAGTGTCGTCACCAGCATCAGCGCCGTCATTGGCCTTGCCGCCGTCATCGTCATCGCCACCACCATTGCTACTATCATCATCGTTGTCGCCGTTGTCGCCGTCATCATGATATAGTGCCCGCGGGCCAGCGCGATCTCTGAGACGAGCTGGGAAATTCCCATCGGCAAACGCCATCGCGGCCGTCTGAGCAACGCCAAACCGGCTTACTGCTCTGCGCGCGAATTCGCGCGCGCCAGAGCGGCGGGAAAGATGCGCCAGTCAAGGCCAAGCGGCCCCATGGGTTTTGCCAAACAGGTTGCGGCTGGGAGGGTGGGATGATTTCACGGACGGTGGAGTTGACAACTCATGAGCCGACAAAATCATTGCACCGCGTAGATTGCACCATACAGGGTGCCCCACGCAGCTTGCACATCAGAACTAGCATCGCGCAGCTTGCACCTCAGAGGTCGCAACTCGCTGCTTGCACCAACTAGCTTGCACCGCACGCATTTCACAACATTACGCCATATTGACACCACCCAGATTACACCACGTAGCTAGATGCTCGAGTCCTGCTCCCCCCAAGCAATAGAATCTTGGAGGCCAGGAAATAGCACCAACCGAGGAGGTTGCCTCTACAGGGGGTGGGGAAGGTGATCCTAGACTTCGGTGTTGGTGGTAATATTTCGGCCACCCTGAAAGCCATAATGTTACCACCATCGCCGAGATCGGGATCCTCTTCCCTCGGTGGAGGCACACCGCCGATATTGGTGTTGGTGTCAACCTCCAGGCCTGCGAGAAATTGAGCAGGGACCGACCGTCCCGGCACTTCTATAGGCCTACCACGAAATGTTCTTAGAACCACAAAATGATCTAAGAACGAAAACAATGCTCTTAGAACACAAGCCCGATCTGTCAAAACAAGACAGTCTCAGCCAGAAGTGTTTAAGGAGCAATTCGCGCAGACCACAACATGTTCTTAGAACATGTTTTGGTAGGCCTATAGGCGACACAAGGCCAGGGTTCGCGCTTCCCCTCGGGGTTGTGCAGCGTGCGCCGCACGGAAGCGTCCCTGCGCGTGCCCGCCGAAGCCCGCCCTCCCCATACAATTTCTGGCCAGGCGCCTGTTTTACCTAACAGCGAAAACTGATAGGCTAGTGGGGTCAAAAGAGAGCATCATGACTCCCCAGGGGGGTCTGGGCAAATGCCGGACGGGTGCCCTGGAAAACGGGGAACTCCTATTTTAGCCAAGAGTAACGCACTTGGTGTTCTTCGAGGTCCCAGAACTCCATTCCTGGGCATGATTTTGAATGCCCGGAGCCAACTGTAGGCCACTTCGTGTTCTTCGAGTTCTCAGAACTCCATTCCTGGGCATGATTTTGAATGCCCGGAGCCAACTGTAGGCCACTTCGTGGTCTTCGAGTTCCCAGAACTCCATTCCTGGGCATGATTTTGAATGCCCGGAGCCAACTGTAGGCCACTTCGTGGTCTTCGAGTTCCCAGAACTCCATTCCTGGGCATGATTTTGAATGCCCGGAGCCAACTGTAGGCCACTTCGTGGTCTTCGAGTTCCCAGTTCCCAGAACTCCATTCCTGGGCATGATTTTGAATGCCCGGAGCCAACTGTAGGCCACTTCGTGGTCTTCGAGTTCCCAGAACTCCATTCCTGGGCATGATTTTGAATGCCCGGAGCCAACTGTAGGCCACTTCGTGTTCTTCGAGTTCCCAGAACTCCATTCCCGGGCCACATTTTGAATGCTGAGGCAGGCTGATGCTGAGGCTGAGGCAGGCTGAGGCTGAGGCAGGCTGAGGCTGAGGCCGAGGCTGAAGGCAGACTGAGGCTGAGGCTGAAAGGCAGGCTGAGGCTGAGGCTGAGGCAGGCTGAGGCTGAGGCTGAGGCAGGCTGATGCTGAGGCAGGCTGAGGCTGAGGCTGAGGCTGATGCAGGCTGAGGCTGAGGCAGGCTGAGGCTGAGGCCGAGGCTGAAGGCAGACTGAGGCTGAGGCTGAAGCAGGCTGAGGCTGAGGCTGCAGGCTGAGGCTGAGGCTGAGGCAGGCTGATGCTGAGGCAGGCTGAGGCTGAGGCTGAGGCTGATGCAGGCTGAGGCTGAGGCAGGCTGAGGCTGAGGCCGAGGCTGAAGGCAGACTGAGGCTGAGGCTGAAGCAGGCTGAGGCTGAGGCTGAGGCAGGCTGAGGCTGAGGCTGAGGCAGGCTGATGCTGAGGCAGGCTGAGGCTGAGGCTGAGGCTGATGCAGGCTGAGGCTGAGGCTGAGGCTGAGGCCTGAGGCCTGAGCGGCTGAGGCTGAGGCTGAGGCAGGAGGCTGAGGCTGAGGCTGAGGCAGGCTGAGGCTGAGGCTGAGGCTGATGCAGGCTGAGGCTGAGGCAGGCTGAGGCTGAGGCCGAGGCTGAAGGCAGACTGAGGCTGAGGCTGAAGCAGGCTGAGGCTGAGGCTGAGGCAGGCTGAGGCTGAGGCAGGCTGAGGCTGAGGCTGAGGCAGGCTGAGGCTGAGGCTGTGACTGCGACTGCCGTTGCCACTGCGACTGTCATCGCGAATGCGACTACGACTGCGAGAGCAGCAGAATTCTACAACTGGATTCTCATCTGAATCTTAAGGGGAATGCTTCCAGTTATGCTCCTACACATCGCTGTTAGGTTGTTTTGCCGGGATAATGTTAGGGCTGTAGGTGGATATCTCAAGCTCTCCGCCGCCTCTGGCAGTGTGCGTTGCGAGCAGGAACGCGAAAGCGAAAGCGACAAGCGAAAAAAAACAACTGACACGAAAGCGACAAACTGGCGGCACAGTAATTGCAGTGACCCCGTGCAGACGCCGCCAGCAGCCAGCGGGCAATGTATTGCCCAGCAGGGACCGATACACGGTGTGACTTACACACATTGACCATTCAACTCGGCATGTGTATCCAATGACTCGCCCTCAGATGCGGCATACAACGCTCTATGTAGCAACCCTTGTCCGCGCTATTTCACCGCAACAGGGTGAACATCTGCCTGCGCAATAGTGTTGCCACTTGATGGCGTGGCACCTGTTCCATTGCATATCCCGGCCAACCCGAAGGCACCCTTTTCACATCTCCCGCATAAAGAAACCATAAGAAGCGCATAGCAGTGAAAACGGCACCTGCTCCCACTCGCAGTCCTGGCACAAGCTCTGGTTGCACGGATTCGAAAGGCACTTCTTCACCTCTGACAGCGAATCCGAGCCTCCACGGCGTCGGAGGGAGAGAGGGAAAGAAACAATGAGTGCAGATGCCGGGTCCCAAAAACAAGAAACCAAAAAACTTTGCCATCTCTTGGGAGGCCGATCTGTACCTCCGCCGGCATCCGCCAAATCCGCCCGACGGAGGCGGCCTCGTGTCACTCCCGCCGGCTTCCGCCGCCCGTCCGCCGCAGAGATGCCAAACTCCCTCGACCCTCGAGGGCGAGGCCCCGTCTGGAACGCCTCGTGTGTGCGCGCGCGGGTTGCCACCGTCGTGCTTGTGGGCGGTGTCCGGGGATCTTCTGACCCGGGCCAGTCCAGACCCGGGCCAGTCAGGCCTTGCAGGCTGCCCTCCGCGGGGGTGTGCAAGTCCTGGTGCTGTCGCGGAGGGATCCTCGCGCGCGTGTATAACATACATATATATATATGTATGTGTATGTGTATGTGTATGTGTATGTGTATGTGTATGTGTATGTGTATGTGTATGTGTATGTGTGTGTGTGTGTGCGTGTGCGTGTGCGTGTGCGTGTGCGTGTGCGTGTGCGTGTGCGTGTGCGTGTGCGTGTGCGTGTGCGTGTGCGTGTGCGTGTGCGTGTGCGTGCGTGTGCGTGTGCGTGCGTGTGCGTGTGCGTGCGTGTGCGTGTGCGTGTGCGTGTGCGTGTGCGTGTGCGTGTGCGTGTGCGTGTGCGTGTGCGTGTGCGTGCGCGTGCGCGTGTGCGTGTGCGTGTGCGTGCGCGTGCGCGTGCGCGTGCGCGTGCGCGTGCGCGTGCGCGTGCGCGTGCGCGTGCGCGTGCGCGTGCGCGTGCGCGTGCGCGTGCGCGTGCGCGTGCGTGCGTGTGTGTGTGTGTGTGTGCGCGTGCGCGTGCGCGTGCGCGTGCGCGTGCGCGTGCGCGTGCGCGTGCGTGCGCGCGTGCGTGCGTGCGTGTGTGTGTGTGTGTGTGTGTGTGTGTGTGTGTGTGTGTGTGTCTCTCGCCACCCGAGCCCCGCAAGCTACTACAGCTCCTCTCCCAGGGAGGAGGGGGAGGAGGAGAGCGGCGGCGAGCAGGAGAGCGCGGAGAGCGAGGAGAAACGCAGCGAACCGAACGCAAAGGCCAAACCCGCGGCCAAGGCTTCGCGCGCCCCAGGCTTGGCCACGGAGAAAGCGGCAGCGGCGACGAACCCTCAGGCGACTCCAGCAGCGGAGGCTGCGGCGGCGGCAGCAGCCCCGAGCGCCGCGCTGGCGCGGAACACCCCGCGTCAGGCTGCCCAGCACGCCGGCGACGCGGAGGAAGGAGGCTCAGCGGAAGGTCTCTACGAAATCCTCCAGAAGGCGGGCTGGGGCTACTCCACGGTGGAGCAACTGGAAGGCGGAACCTTCCTGGTCCGCCGGGGAAGGGACAAGGCGAGCCACACCTGACAGCGGCGGCACGCGCCAGCGCCCTTGCGGAAAGGGCCCGCAGCTTGGCGAACGCGGGAGGCGCTGACAGCGAGGGCGGCGACCTCCAGGCGTCGTACGCGCCCTGGACGCCTGGGCCCACCCCCGGCTCAACGCACAGCGCGCTTGAGCGGACGCGGACCAGGGCAGCGACGACGACGCGCCGCCAGCCAGACCGCGCGCGGAGCAGACGCTGGCTGCCCCGCTGGCACCCAGCCTGCCCGCCTCGCGGCGGCCGCCCCGCGGTGAACGCCTCGCGGCGCCCAGCGCGGAGCGCCCGCCTGCGGTTTCGGGGCGGCACGGGCCCCCGGGGCGGCCAACCCTGCGTCGCGCGGCGCCGCGGCGAGCGCTTCCCCCCGCGGGGAGGCGGGCCGCGGCGC
This sequence comes from Prorocentrum cordatum, assembly GCA_963575745.1. Classification (NCBI taxonomy): domain Eukaryota; class Dinophyceae; order Prorocentrales; family Prorocentraceae; genus Prorocentrum; species Prorocentrum cordatum. Next base: position 416,303 of record CAUYUJ010002136.1, read on the forward strand.
ATCGCGCGCGCCGGCCGAGGCCACGGCCGCTGGGCAGCAGGCCGCGCCTGGCGCGGAGCGGCCGGCCTCGACGACCTTGGCGGCGGCTCGCGACGCCGCCGCGCCGCGGCACGGGGCAGCGGCGCGCGCGCTCTCCGCACCGCCCGCTGGAGCAGCTCGCGAGGCCGGCGCCAGCACCCCAGGCGGCGAGCAAAAACGCGCGCCCGCGGCGAGCGCGTCCTTTGCGGAGGGGGCGGTCCGCGGCAGCTTGCGCCGCCCCAGCGCCGCGGCGAGCGCCGCCGCGCCGCCGGCCGCGGCGGCGGCAGCCCTCGCGGTGCTGCTGGGCTGCGCTGGGGCGCGCCGGCGCGTGCGCCCCTGCGGGCTGTTCCCTTCCCCCCCCCCCGCCTTTCCCGCGCCCCCCCTTGTCGCGTCGTCCCTTCGTCTGTCTTTTTCCCGCTATCTTGCCACAGGGCTCCTTCATCGACGGTATATATATATATACATATATATATATATATATATATATATATTCCTTTATCATATAAAATTGCATCCGAACCCCCCCCCGGCAAATCCACGCTGGCCGGACCACGCCAACATAGTACCCATGAGGGCCCCTAAATGGTTCAGGAAGGCCTCCAAAATTGCTCGCGGATCGTCCAGGAGGCCTCCACGCTGGCCCCATTACAACCCATAGGCACCCAAGACGGCCCCAAGAGAGCCCCACGACGACCCAATAGCCCTCCAACACTTCCAAGATAACTTCCAAGACGGCCCCGAAGCGCCCTACGAGGGCCCCCGATCGGCACCGCAAAGCTCCCAACACAGCTTCCGACGGCGTCAGACGGGCCAGGAACCCCATAAAACGGCACAGGGACCCCCCCCAAAAAACCCAAAAGACCCCAAGAGGCCCGAGAAGGCTCCCAACACCGCCCCACGAGGCCCCCGACAAACTCCCTGGAAGCCTCAAGAATGCCACAAGATTCTCCCACAGGGCCTCCGCGTAATATTCTCCGCCCCAACCTCTTCTTCCTCCTTTTCCTCCCCCCTCTCCTCATTCCCCCTCAACTGACCACGCAAAACCCCATGCACGACCCGACACCACCTTTCCCAACCCCACTACACCCCGCAGAACCCCGCAGAATCTCACAAAAGAACACCGAATGTCGCACGACCCCCACGCACGAACCCACAGAGCCCCACAGGACCAGACGGGACCCCACGGGACCTCACATCACCCGAAGTGCCCCGCATAACCTCTCGACCACACAGGGCCCCACGAGACCCCAGAACAACTCGCAGGACCCCACGAGACCAGGCAGGACCGCAGCCACCCCAGCGACACCCACAGGACACCGCAGGACTTCAGAAGACCCCACGAGGCCTTCAGAGACCCCACGAGCCTCCAAGGAACCGCACGGGACGCCGCGAGACCCTACCAGACACCAGGCGACCAAGCAGGTGCCCCCGGGACCAAGCAGGACCACGCAAGACCCCGCAGACCTCACAGGACCTGCTTCCTCCCCCTCCTCCTGCATCCTGCAGCCTCATCCTTCTCATCTTGCTTCCCATGCCTGCCGTCTGTTCCTCCTCCTCCGCACCCTCCGCCTCCTCCTGCCATCTGTTCCTCCCCCTCCTCCTCCCTCTTCTACTCCTCCGCCTCGTCACCACCACCCTCATCCTGGGATCTTCCACCTCCTTCTGCCCCCTCCTCCCCCTCCTGCGTGCTCTCCTGCAACACAGTTCTGAGCATGTAGTTATCCTCGGCCTTTGCTGTGCGATTCATGCCGCAGGTCTGTCTTGCGCATTTCGAACGTTATTCAAGTGGTTCCCGCCAGTCCGCCGACTCCCCGAATGAGTGGCAGCCTGTTACGATCTCGGAAGATATGTGGTGGCCACCAGCCCCGCCCGCCATCGTGCCTGGGTTGTGGGCCAGTAGCACGTTCGATGCCTCTACGGGCTCTTCAGATCCATCTCGGAGCCCTCTTGGGGGCATTTGGGGAACTCCGGAAAAACCCCCTCGAGCTTCCCGGAGGCCTCTTCGACCATTCTTGGGGTCCTCCGGGGCGCCTCGGGAGTTTCCGGAGAGCCTCGACCCTATCTTGGGAGCGGCTAGAAGTCTCAAGTCGTCTTCCCCTTCTTCAACCCCTCTAGGGGATTCGTTGGGCCGCCTTGGAGTCCTTCGACCATCTTGACGCCCTCTTCGCTCCTCCTGGAGTTCTCTGGGGTCCACAGGCCGTTTTCGTCTCATCTCAGAGTCTTCCGGGCCGGTTCAGACGATGTCCAACTGGAGGCGCGCGATCACCCTGCCAATGTGTCCGGATCAAGCGAATGATCCTTCGGATTTCTCGGCGCTCTTATGGGACAATTCTTGGGTAGTCTCAGAAGCATATTGAGCCGCATTGCCGCGATCTGCGACCCCCTCAAGCTACTTTCAGCCGCCTCGACTTTGTGTTGGATTTGCTCGGCGTTTTTTCTTGGCCCTTTTGAGCCGTCTTGGGTCCCCTGGCCCCGGAAGGTACATTGGGGACCTCGTCGACGCACTTCTCCTCCGCCCCCGAACGCAGTTCTGGGCCCCAGGGAGGAGGTAAGAGAGTGAAGGAAGAAGCCAATAATCTAAGACGCGCCCCCCCTCTGCTATGCGGGCGTCGGCGGGTCTTGCACATTTTGAGTGTTACTCCGGAGTCATCTAGGTCGAGCGCGCTAGCCGCCGCTTGCAACCATCGCTTCGCGCATTTCGACTTGCTTCTCCATCAAACTCTCCGCGCAAGCCGTCCTCCACCCCACCACCCTGAGTATGGCACCCCAGAGGGCTCCTGAGAACCCCCGAAAAAAAAAAAAAACTGCACTCGCTCGCAGGACCTCGCAATATCTCACAAGGCGACAAAGCGCAAGAAATCCAAACGGAAACGGCACGACCCCACGGGTCCTCACGGAACTCTGTAAGGCCCCTCAGGACCCTACAGAACTCAATCGGCCCCCACAGGACCCTTCCAATCCCACCAGACCCCAGACGACATCACCCGACTTCCCCGACCCACACGACCCTTCCGTAAACCATCCGAAGCCGCAGGATCGCACAGGACATCACAGGGCCCCAGAGCACCACACCAGATGCCTAGAGACCCCAATAGACCTCACAGAACCCTCGGACCCCCCCCCCCCGACGCCACAGGAGTTGCAAGACCTCTTCCCGGTGAAAAATGTTGTCCTGCGGTGGCCGCGCCGTCGCGGCGCATTGTGCCCCCTGCATTCCCGTTCGTCGCCTCCCTCCTCCTTCCTCGCTTACTCCTTTTCCGTCCCCTCATTTCCAACCTCTTCCCATGCGCTGCAGAATGCATCCCTGCCCGGCTACGCATTCACGGTGCATCCACCCTTCAGCCCGAACCTCTCATGCCTGTTGTGGGCGGGGTGGTCCTTAAGCCCTAGCAGTCTGACCCCCGCGCCCTCTCGGGTACATGGAGTCGTCCTTTGAGCCCCTCTCTCCTGCATCCTCGTTTCTTCTTCCAGATCTTCCTGATCAGCCCTCGCCGTTGCTGCTCCGAATTCCAAGGTCGCCCACCTCCTCCCGATGCCTCCACCTCTTCCGCTTCTTGGTCTTCCCCCCACCCCCCCTTCGTCATTGTCCTTCTGCATGTGTTCCCTCTCCGCTTTCCTGTCCCCCGCCCTCATGCTACTCCCCCATGCTCAATCGCCCTCTCCCTTCCTCCTGCTCTGCTTTCCTGTGTCATCGTCATCCTCTGCTCACTTGTCCGCCCCCCCCCTCCCCCAGGCCTCCGCGCCCCTCCTCTGCCCACTTCCCTTCCGCATCCCCCTCCACGCGCTTCTGGCCCGACGGGGCGGCGAACGCATCCACTGGCAACATGTTGCCACCCAGCGAACATAAGTCTATCAGAACGGCTTCTTCGGATGGCATACTCGGCATTGTTTGTGACAAAGATGTCCTCGCGTGTTGGCACCTCATGCTTCCATGTCGTAACTGCATGAGCTACGCTACATACCACGATGTGTCTCATTTCCCCATATGCTCTTTGGATGGTAGCTGTACGCGCACAAAAACATGATCGTGACGTCTTCGCGAATGCAATCCAAAAGCGCAGAACAGGCGGTCGGGACATGCACCACTGGGTTCCCGTCAAAACCCTTCCAGGCGCGTTCGACCTTGGGAAATTCACGGACAAGCTTGCCCCTCAGGTGAACCACGACTTCGGCAAACGGAAGCTCAACCGTTTCCACCCCATTCTAGACACTTCGAGCGCCGCCAAACATTATCTCATGATGTCCAACAAAACGCAACCCTTGGTCAATTTGGCACTCTTTGCCATCATGACCACCATTTACTTAAACGAAGGACACTACGTCATCACTGCGCTGGCCGTGTACAATTGGCTCTCTCATCAGAAGACGTCCCGGGCGCAACTCCTGGGTGACGCCGCCGCCTGGGCGAAACTCCAGAAACGGCTCTTGGACCACCGCAACACGATGGTTAAGGACGACAAGTTGCCGACGCTACTTCCGGTGGAATCTTACGACGTCCGTCGGTTCTACGACGCATTTGTTATTTACGAAGACCTATATGGCCGACAACCAGATGCTGGGTACCACATCCCGAGTTTCACAGAAGGCGACGACGACTCCAACCTCGTACCAGACGGATCCGGGACAAAACCCCACAGAGTTGCTGCGCGCATGCACCACATTGCCGGAACCCTACGAGGGCACAGTGCCCAGCTCAACAAGAGCCCCGTTCTGCTGGTTCAAATGACAAAAACACTCCGTGCCACGCACGCGCAGTGGCTGCCTTATCAGGGACAGCTGGTATACATGCGTTTCTTTCGGAGCTCGCTCGGGGCGCGCAATTGGGATCAATCGATCATATCAGACATTTCTTTCATTGAACATGTTGGG